>JBAMBO010002196.1:0-106412 GCA_037044535.1 Lordiphosa magnipectinata | reverse complement strand
GAAACGGTTTATTTCGGTAAACGGTTCCGGTAAACGGTTCCGGTACCGATTCCGGTATTAAGACCTGATTACAATAATCTCTTTTATTTTCTCAGTGATAACCTTTCAATCAATCTTGCACTTGCATAGTTTCTAGTATTTCTTGGAAAACCCTTCCGATCACCAACGCTGCGAGCAGGGGCTACCTTCCACCGGATCGGAAGGCGTTTTTTCTAATTACTCTTGATCAGGGAATCAAACCGAAACGAATTTCGGTTCCGGTTCCGGTACGTACCGAAACTTCTGTTTCGGTAAAAGGTTCTGTTTTGGTTTTTTTTTATTTCGGTATTCGGTTCCGTTTCAGATTTTTATTTCGGTACTACCGGTACGTACCGGTATGGACCGGTAAAATTAACAGAAATTTTAAGACTTAAGTCCAAAAAAAAGTGAGTTACAGAGTACTGATTGCGGGTTAATCAAATTCGCACAGCCCAGGCCTTTTTTAATAATTGGATTTCGAATTTGGCGGAATCCGAGGTCGTTCATCAGGGCAAACGGCCTTCCATCAACCGTGCACACAGAAACACACGCATCTCGAATAGTCTGTTTGGTAATTTCCACCCGAATGCTGGGCTTAAACAATTCATCAATGCACCTGGACCAGGAACCAGCAGTTTTCTTTTCCGGTGCTTGATTTGTGTTTTGCTGATCGACTTGATTGTCAAGCCTTTTTATTAAGTTGGCGTGAGATCGGGCAATGTGCTTTTTTATTAATTTGTTCCATGATCGCCCTATAAAAAAGGAAAGAACATACATACATACATATAAGTCATTTATGTTTCCTTGCAACTGGTATATAGACATATGTAAACATTTATGTACAATGTGCACATAAACATAGTTTTCGCTTCTTTTCATCAGGGGCATACAAACATTAGCATATACATACATACATAAAGACATGCTATTTCTAAGCACTTACATAAGAATTAAGTATGTATGTTTGTATATGCATGAGAGAAAAGTCTCGACGCTTACATATGTATGCGCATTAAACTGAGTATCATTGTACATTGTACATTAGGGCGGGTCAATTTGTATGGAGCTAAAAAAACGTGGTAAGCGTATAGCAGATTCGGAATCTGCGATGAATTCTAAGAAAATTTCACGAAGAAACCCCATGTCTAAAATGAATTCCTAGCCCCCGCTGCGAAGCATGAAAATTTAAGGTTGCAGTATATTTTGGTATATTGAGGTTTGTACGGTTTTTTTAAAAAAATAATACATATTCGTAAAGATATTATATTTTATTCTGATTCATTTTTTTATAATATAATTTATAAATATTTTTGTTTTTAAATTAACCAACAAATTTTTTTTTAATTAAATTTTTTTTAATAAAAATAACGAAAACACGCCATACACTGATGAAGTGGAAACCAAAAGTCTATAACTTTTTGACAATAAAAGATATAGGCTTGCAATTTGAAATATATATTCAATATAATTTGGAAATTTAAGGTATTCAAAAAAAAAGTGGGCGTGGAAAAGGGGGCGTAAAATACATTTGAAGTTTCCTTAAGTAAACCATTACATTGGTTTGTTTGTTTGCTACATTTCAACGAACTTCCACTACGCCATTTGTACAATGCCTTAGAAAATTCTAAGACAAGTGGACCATCCACTGCTTGTGGCACTTTGGCGAAGTTACTTGAGACATGTGAACAACTTCCGGTAAGCACCAAATTTTAATACAACTTCATCAAATTTAAAGCAAACATTTTCTTGCAGAGTATACCTCATTTTGAACCCATTTCATTTGGGAATATGCCTCCAACTATTGAAAGTAAAGATGAAAAAAATCTTTCCACTGACGTTTTTTATCTATATAGAATAGCCAAAGCTGTATCGGAAGGTTCGTGTTCAGAGGATGTCGCCAACATGAAACCGGGAAAAATTGTTCATTCGCGCTGGTTGACAAAAGCAAGCAGAATTTTACGCCTTTATGTCGCTAGTAGTTTACCATCAAACAATTTAAAAATTTTGACTAATTTCATTATGAAAGTTTACATACCAATGTATTTTAATGTCAAATTTTATAACTCTGTGGTATACGGCAGTAAACTTTTATTTAATTTTATTCGGTCAGCACAGTTCTTGCCGAAAAATCTTCAAGAAATTGTGAACAAAGCAATACAAAACAATTCATTTTTTGCCCATACAGAAAATATTTTGTTAGCAATGCTTTTCGATGAAAGAAAATCTGTTCGAGAAAATGCTATTAACAAAATTAGTTACTATCGCGAAAAATACAAGATACGTCTAAGCTCCGGTTTTATAAAAAGAATATAATTAATTTCGACTGCACAGATTATATGAATTTAGTTGACTTAGATAACGACGACATCTTATTTGAACCTCCGTTAACTTTTAACATTCCACATGAACACTTATTGGAGTATTTAAATTCTGAGGAAATACCACTGGCAGATCCAGAAATTCCATCCCACATTCAGGGAACCGAACGATGTGTGCAATTGTTGACACATGTCGCACGACGCGTAATGCCGCACAATGTAGATGACGTTATGTCAGTAACTTTAGAAAGTCGTTTAAAATATCCACAAATCGAGTCGAAGCAAGACTTTAAAAATTGACTTTATTTATATTTAATATTAAGTTGAATAAATGTATAAAATTAGTGAAAATTAAACAATTACATAAGCGTTTTGTATTGTGACTTAACATTGTTTTCATTAATTTGGTAAATTTTTAGATATAAAGAAAAACGGAATCTAATCTATTTTTCGCCCCCTTTCGTGCCACGCCCACTTTTTTTTGAATACCTTAAATTTCCAAATTATATTGAATATATATTTCAAATTGCAAACCTATATCTTTTATTGTCAAAAAGTTATAGACTTTTGGTTTCCACTTCATCAGTGTATGGCGTGTTTTCGTTATTTTTATTAAAAAAATTTAATTAAAAAAAAATTTGTTGGTTAATTTAAAAACAAAAATATTTATAAATTATATTATAAAAAAATGAATCAGAATAAAATATAATATCTTTACGAAATGTATTATTTTTTTAAAAAAACCGTACAAACCTCAATATACCAAAATATACTGCAACCTTAAATTTTCATGCTTCGCAGCGGGGGCTAGGAATTCATTTTAGACATGGGGTTTCTTCGTGAAATTTTCTTAGAATTCATCGCAGATTCCGAACCTGCTATACGCTTATCGCATAAAAAAATTGACCCGCCCTAATGTACATACATACATAAAGACAGGCTGTTTAACTTTCTAAGCACTAACATACGAAATAAGTATATATTTGTATATGCATGAGAGAAAAGTCTCGGAGCTTACATATGTATGTGCATTAGACTGAGTATCATTGTACATTGTACATACAAATATATTCGTATATTTCTCGGAAAGTAAATATCAAACTCACCTTAATTTTTTGTCCACACTCGTTTATTAAGCAATTGCTTACATTTTCTTCAATGTCAAAGGCGAAATACTTCCGATACACATTTGTTTTTGGCCTTGGCGTTTGAAGCGATCGTTTAGATTGACTTACAACTCAAATAAATTAATTACTCTTTGCATTTTCGCAGCACAAACACGAATACAAATTTATACCGATTAACCAGAGGCGACTGTACACTGAGCTCTTTCGTTTTGCATAAAAAAAGGACAGCATCCGAAGAATTAGCAGAAAGCCAACATGCAAAAACAAAACTTAAGTGAAAGAGCGCCAAATATATACATATTTTTGTTGTTGCTTTTGTTTATCTCTCTCACAGAAACCTATATGCATAGACAAAAACAATATCTTTTGTCTCTCTCTCACCCGCAGTGAGCAGCTCTAAATATATAGAGAAGACACTCTCTGGTAGCAGCTCGGAATATAGCGATGACAAAATTCCGTGCGGCAACTACGGAAGCGAAAAAAAAAAAAATATTGATCAGAACCGAAACTGTACCGGTACACTGTTTAGGTTCTTTTCGGTTCTAAATATATCGGTTCTCGAATATCGGTTCCGGTTCTGAGTTTTAATCGGTTCTTTTCGGTATACGGTTCCGGTTACGGTTTTATTCCCTGTCTATAAGTCTTTGCTCTCAGCCAACACCCATTTATTAAAACGTATTGCTAAATTGCAATACATATACTCTTCGTAAAGGCAGCGAGAAGCAAAAACTGGGTTCCAATGTCAACTCCCAAGAAAATTTTTTTTTGTTTCACATGCGTCATCTATAATATCTACACAGAAAAAAAAGATCGCGATATTTAGTATCAATCTGATATTTTGTAGTTTCAAATCGGCCTTCATCTGAAAAATACCCAGATGATATGTTCGAATACATCACTTTGACATTTCGAACACATCAACGTGATATTTTTTCAGATCAACAATTTGATATTGGTTAATATCAATGATATATTATTATAGTAGCAAAGCTATATTTTCAAAATACCTGTAGGACATTGTTTTAGTATCAAAGAAATATTTTTAAAATATCAAGAGGGTATTATTGTAGTACCAATGCTTTATTTTTATAATATCAAAGCAATATTTTTATAATACATTATACAATTATTCTGACAATTATCTTTCTGGAAAAATCTGCTCTTTGTCGCTGGAAGAAATGTAATTACGGCGGTCGAAGTTAAATCCTCACTCTAGAAAAATTGTAAAATTAATATATTGAGAAGAATAATTATTTCAAAACAAAACTTACCAATTATCTTTTCGAACACGAAATTTTCAATGTTTAGTTTTTGTATCAGCTCATAGAGTTGGATGTCTTCCATTTCAATCTGAAAATTATACAAAATTAATATACTTAAGCACGCATAAGTTTTTTTGTGCATGTGTGCGAAATCTGCCGAAAGCAAAGGCTGAGCATGCGTTTTTTTGTTCTGCCCTTGAAGGTCAAACAGCACACATATACATACATATATGCATATTTTGCATGTACATTTGTATGTACGCATGTTTGCATATGCATGTATGTGTGCTTCTGTACAGTTTGACGTTCAAGGGCAGAACAAAAAAACGCATAGCGGGCACAAAACATGTATACATACATATGTACATATTTAAACACGCACTTCTACTGCGTAGAGAGCTCAAAGTGACAAAAACACGCACAATATGAATGTATGAGTGTGTGTAAAATAATCGAACATACTATTAGCGACTGAATAAAGGCAATACCCTTTTTATAATTTATTAATTTGCAAGTACTACAACAAAACACACACATGCAATTCACATTTTACCGTTTTCATTTTTTTTAGGCACCGTACTTATTTTTACTTACCTTTCATAAGCGCCAGCACAGATCGAATGACGAAATTCGCAAGAAGAAGCTAGAAGCTCGCTGCAAACCCGACGCCAACTTCGAAACGTTCACGAAGAAAAAACGACCGGCACTCGTTTTCGCGCTTGCAGCAGCAATGAGCATTGTTTTTGCTTTTTTCGAGATAGACTATTACTGTCTCTCTTTGATTTGAGAAACTCTGTGTGTCTCTTTCTACTTTCAGAATTTCGATGTCTACTTTGATCTGAAATCATATCACTAGGTCATTTTTCACATCACTTTGATCATTTCACATTTCAATATATTTTTAGTATCAATGTGGTATTACAGGTTCATATTGATATTAAATAGATTCACTTTGATATGCAAATATTGATATTACTGATATGATATTGAAATACCTGATCTTATTTTTTTCTGTGTATAAATCTTTGATATTACATATCATCCGACTAAAGTTTTTATTAAACCTTGGCATATAGGCAAGCAACCTAATGCTATCAACAAGAATGTTAATTCCATAAGAATAAGAGAAATTTTATTTTGCTTTTCAATTAGGGAGTGAGCCAACCAATAATAAATAAAAAAATGTACAGTTACGGCTTTATTTGCCCCACGTTGGGCGCCAAAAGTTATGTAACAATTAAATATAGATCTCGCAGACAGATGGCTAAGCCATAACTTTCCTTCGGGGTGAAAGTAGACGTTCCCTAGCTCTTTCGGGTTTGGGGAGGATTTTTGCTTTGTCCTTGGTCTCACGCATGTACATAATCTTATTTAAGGATCCCTCTTGAAACTATGGAGAGCTAAACTCTCGAAATCACAAAAACTTTTAAAAGCAAGAGCTGCACTAAACAGGAGGAACGCTGATTGTTATTGAATGGTCTGTTAGGCGAGGTCTAAGTAATAATTAACCCACGCGATCTCCACTTACCCACCCATCCATTGATCTGCTAGAAAGTGTTTGTGCATATCCCGATCAAATCTAGAACTGACTACATATTAGTTTACCATGTCTACAGGAATAAGCACTCTAACACATCTTGTTCATACTTCAATCTAGTTTTAACATAAAATATAGTTTATTTCTTTTCGTTATACATTTATATAAATGTTAACCAATTGAATTAAATTTAGTTATATTTATAAGTGGGCATTTTGGCTATAGTAAGCAATAATTTTAATCAGCGGGACAAAAGGAGTTTGAATTATGACTTGCAATTTAATTAAAGACTTAACATGAAACATTATTTTCTGTTTCTAAGCTGATATAAATTTCTAAGTGAAATTGAATTGATTTCTAATTGAATGGCCTAGGTGTAAAAAGGACTTCATTAACTTTTCATTGGACGTGCAACACGGTGCAGTTGCTAACACACAAAGAATTTCAGCAAACAGCTGATTGCTCATTGATCCGTATGGAATGTGCTTTCAAATATTTTTTAAAGTCTTTACTTAACTCTAGATCAGCGGTGGGCATAAATTAGTGTTTGGGAGCAACCCAGCAACAACAGAAAAAACAAGTGAGAAAGTCGATCAAGCCCGACTAGAACATACTCTGTACCAGTTCATTTGCCCCCGACTATAATATTATAATACATCCAAGTCTTTTAGGCGCCGTGCTCCGATTCGCAATGACTTGATGTTGTTCACAATTGGAAACGAGATAATTACGACGCAGTTTATTATGAGACTGACTAACGCCAAAAAAAATTTCGTAGCAATGGGAGCAAGGGCTTGCCCACCGCTGCTCTAGATATATTTTTATACCCGTTACTCGTGGAGTAAAAAGGGTATACTAAAGTCGTGCAAATGTATGTAACAGGAAGAAGGAATCATTTCCGACCATATAAAGTACATATATTCTTGATCAGCATCAACAGCGGAATCGATATAGCCCTGTCCGTCTGTCTGTATGAACACCTAGATTTCAGAGACTAGAAGAGCTAGAGCCACCAAATTTAAAATGTAGACTCCTATTGTCTGCACGCAGAACAAGTTTGTTTAAAATTTTTGCCACGCCCCCACAATAAAATATTTTGAATAAATCAAGCATTTTTTAATGTATCAATATCAAATTTAAAACTTACATTTATATTCGCAATATATATAATCCCTCAAATTTTCATAAAGATCGGATTATAAACAGCTGAGTAACAAAACTGTTACATATTTTTCGGCTTCCCCCCTCAGGAACACAGGAAGGATATTAAACTTTTCTTCCCCTGAGTAACGGGTAAATCGTATTCGGGCAGGCCGACTTTAACTTGCGCTCTCGTGTTCCAATTTTTTTGGCTTACTGCCTTTACTGTTGCATAATTAATGGAAAGAAATTACAGAGAGCAACTTTCTTTAGAAAAAAAACTTTTACACAAATATCATGACGAGATGGATCACATTGGAATTGATGAAATGACTGAAATAATTTCGAAGAGTTACTGGCTTCCAAGCATTAGACCGAAACCTAAGAAACACATTAGTAATTGCCTCAAGTGCATTGAATGCTCAGCAAAAAAAGGAGTCCCGTTTGACGTTATCCACATAGACCATTTTGGACCGGAAGACAAGAGTAGATCAAACAAGCACGTTCTAGTAATCCTATATCCTGCTATATGCAGCAAAAAATACCAAGTCAAAATAAGCTATAACAGCACTTAAAGATTATTTTCGATCTTACAGTAGACCAAAATTGTGTGATCTGTAATCGAGGCACCTGTTTTACCTCAAAAGAATTTAAAGAATTTTTAGAAGAAAATTACATTAAGCACGTACAAATAGCCACAGGCTCACCGCAGGCGAATGACCTGATAGAAAGAGTGAACGGAAGTTTTGGACCTATGATTTCGAAGCTAACAGAGCCAGATAAAGGAAAATACTGGAATACCGTATTAGAGACAGTAGAATATGCTTTGAACAATACGATTCAGAGATCAAAACTTAGAGAAGTTAACTAATATCCTATTTCCACCAAAGAAATGAAACTTCATTTCTTGATATGACAAGAAATGATGAAAATGATATAATTTCTTCCATACGATTTGACACTTCATTTTGCCTTTCATTTTTTAGAAACGATGAAGAAAAAAGTTAAAAAGTAGGCGCAATTTTGCTTAAAATATAAATTAGTCAAAATAAGTTGTGTATTTAGCAGGGCTTAATCCCGAAACGAATTTCGGTTCCGGTACCGGTTACCGTACGTCCCGAAATGAATGTTTCGGTTAAAGGTTCTATTTCGGTTTTCAATTAATTTCGGTTTTCGGTTTCGATAAGGTACCCGGATTTTTATTTCGGTATATCGGTACGTACCGGTATAAGTAATACCTTTTTTTAATATTGGAAAAATTAAATTCTGAGATAAATCTGAATCATTTTATTCCTGTGTAATAAAACGAATCAAAATTTAACACAAAATTAATGGTTTCACATTTAATCATTCATCATACAATTCTGGGAACTTTGTGGAGGATTCTGACCACCAGTTAAGAATGTTTTCATGGTTTCGAACACGTTAAAGTGCGAGAATAGTCTTAATGGAATCCAGTAGCTGTTTTGCTAGAGACGACGAATTTTTTTATATTTCCAATTTGCAGTGTATCCAAGTGGAATTAAAATCACACAAAACAAGCTTTTCGGCTTGAAGTTTAGTTGTGGCCACCTCCGCTGGTTCTAATATGCGTACAATTCCGGTGTAGAAGAAAGTCGTTATCTGCAGCCGCAAAACTGGAGCAAATGTTGAAAATGTCTTCCGCCGGAAACATTTAAGCATCCTGTAGGTTGAGCTCCAACTCGTGAACAAATCTACGATGCCCTCTGCAAAGGTAAAAAAACCGAAACTGTACCGGTACCAATGTTTCGGTTTCGTTCCGGTGCTATAGGTTCCATTAATAACGGTAAGCGGTTTTCGGTTCTCAACAAAAAATTTTTATAGGTTTCGGTTCCGGTTCCGGTACTTGATTTTAAACGGTTTATTTCGGTTAACGGTTCCGGTATTAAGTCCTGGTATTTAGCTTTCTGCCCCGAGGAATTGCTTTCCTTGACGGGTATTTCTTTATTTTTTGGTAAATACCCTAAAAAGTCCATATGAGTTTGAAAGTGCCGACTGTTATTTAAAACAAACAAAGCAGCTGTTTTTGTCAACGTGTCAGAAAGATGACGATTGGTCAATGGAAACGGCAAAGTTTTAAGAAATCAAAATGATAAGAAATGATATCAGTGGACACAGAAGTCAAGAAATTTAGACAGAATTAGAGAAGAAGCTGATGAGCACAAAAAAAGTATGTAGCAGAAGACTAAAATTGTGAACAGTTGGTGACAGTGGATACTGTTCGGCGCAGCAGCTGATTTTAAGAAGCCTCCCAAACTCTTGTTGCTGCCCTCGCTAATTATCTATGTTCAATCATTTGCTCTGTTATCAACTCAGGCATTCTAAGCTTGAGTGCATAAATCTTTCCCTTTGATAAGTAAGTTGTAATTTGAGAGCCATCGAGTGCAGCAGCATCTTCGCGATCGAACATTTGTGTATGCCAACTTACACACGGCCGCAGCCTTATGATTTTGTGGAATTAAACTTAATAAATAAATGTAACTGATGAACAGAAATTTCTCGGACATTTCTTTTTATTCAAAGTTGTCGAAAAAGCTCTGCAGCTTCCAACAGGATACCCTGAATATTTTTCCATACATAAATAAAACGTCTTTTCACAAAAAAGTCCAAAAACTAAACTGGAACTGTTCTGTAAAACGTAGTTTTTCAGAAAAGGTGCAAGAATGGGACTTATAACATTTGATTTAGTGCACTTCTCTAAATACCATACCACATAAAAGGCCGCATGAGACTACATTGTCTATTGTCATTGTCATTGGAGTAGTGCAGACATTCACCAACAATGGCGCAAAACAAAAAAGAAAAAGTGAAGAAGATAGCGAGTTTAGGAAATATTGAAGAAGCAGCCGTGCTGCGTCATATTGTAAATGGCCTACAACTCAAAGCTGAATTTACATGTGCTATGTATCGTTGCCAATCATATAAAAAACTGCGAGAAGAATATGAAGTGAAGGAACTACTTCAGGAGAGCGAGTAAAAGAGCAACGAAAAAAATACAGTGGGCAACACAAGGAAACGCCGGCAGTGGATTAAAGTAAATTTGGTTTTATTTGTGGCTTCTCAGAGCACAAAAGAAAAGACTGTAGAGCGGAAACAAAATGTTTTCAATGCAATGAAAATTTACACATTTCTCGTGATTGTAAGAAAAAAGTTGACAAAGTGCGCGTAATTTCGGGTCACAGTCGCCGAAAAATAATTTTGATTAATGAATTAGTGTCGAATGCGTCGTGGACACAGGTTCAGATGCAGTGTTTGGAAGTACCTAGGTACAAATACCTAGATACATATTTTGTGTACCTTCTACCTTACCTCGGTATTTTCAAATTCCAGTACCCTTTACCTTACCTAGGTCTTAATTTTCATTTACCTTGTCAATAGGTAAGGTACTAGGTTCTTTTCGTACGTGATTTTTTCGCTCCGATTACATAATAGTCGAGATGCTGCTGCTCTCTGCCATATTGAAAGGAAAAGTATCGGGGACCTGTTTGTGGCTTTGACTGGACGTCCGGGAAACATTCCCTGTTCAAAAACTATACGATCCATGCTAGATAACAGGAAGGCGGACTATAAGCCGAGTTAAGAGTATAAGAAAAATATCGCCCGTATTTTTCAAAATGATCGTTTTATATGTATGACTACTGCCAATATATGGAGTTGCAATAACAAAAGTTAATTTCGTGTAACCGGCCACTATATATAGCAATCTACATCGTTATTCTCTCGCGCTCGCATATAAGCGTGTGCGATTTTCCCCACACACATGAAATAAGTGCTACTACATATATTAGCTGAAGTTCATAGCAAATACCGACTTAGGGACGTTTTCTCATGTTCATGTTTTTGCTAAAATCGAAATCCATCTAGATTTTGCAACTAGATGGCTTTTGTGCAATTGGTTGTCTCATGTAGGTTGATTATAAATTCGGGCATTTGCGCCACGGTCACACCGGGAGGGCTGGAGTGGTCTCGTGGCACTCGGCTGAATTTTATCTTTTTTAT
The DNA here is from genome assembly GCA_037044535.1 of Lordiphosa magnipectinata. NCBI lineage: Eukaryota > Metazoa > Arthropoda > Insecta > Diptera > Drosophilidae > Lordiphosa > Lordiphosa magnipectinata. Next base: position 94,990 of record JBAMBO010002196.1, on the reverse strand, counting down.
TGCGCGCCAATTTTAAAAATTAAAGCAAGAACTTTACAGAGGAGGAGAAGGTTTTTCTTTTGGAACGTCTTGTTACTATGATGGGATATTAAGCAGTAGGTCGAAAGCTATGTTCACACAAATTGTGGCACTTTCGGGCCATATTTGATCAAATTATTTGCGAATGGAACCACAGTTTAAGTTTTTAATCCTGTAAAATCTTTAATCATGGCTATTTTTATCAAAATTTAGCCAAATTATTTGGATGTGTAAACTTAGCTTAAGCAATGAACTCGGGGAATCAGAATGTGCATCTGTAATTTCAGCAATGTCTGCAGGTGTTCTTATATTATATATTAATGGCTTACTTGGCTTGGTTTACTTAATAACAATTCAGACTTTACTGTTTTTAGCAGCAGTTGTTTTTTGTTTTCAAATATTTTCCAGTGTGACCATATGCGCGGATACACAAAAATACTTAACTTGCATAAGCATGTAGATGGTTTTAAAATCAATGAGGGTGAAGTAGATTGCTACGAAATTCATCTAGATGGTTAGCATTGAACATGAGCAAAGCAAATGCAGCAAATCCACCTAGATTTGCAAAAACACCAACATGAGAAAACGGCCCTTAGAGATATCCCAATGTTAAATAGTTACAGAAAATGTATCCAATTTTTGAAAAGCATTTAAAGTGTACAGTTTTGGAGGAAACACGTGAAGCCCGAGTTTTTAGACTAGTCTGATTTAAAGGTATTAGAGCGGGATAGTTGAGCTGATGCTGAAATCATTTTTCCCAGGCACTTTAGATACGCATCAAACGCTTTGAACTTACTTGTTACGAAATATGCTGAACAGGCTTTACCAAACACATTATTCAAGCGGTTGTACAATTCTGATTAATCAGCTGTTAAGCTCAGTTAATTATTTGAATTTAAATAAAAGGAAAGAAAATAAAAATTATATACAAAAACATTAACATACATACATAAACATTTATGTAGCATGTTGTTATCTGCACAAATTTTAAATGCTATCATCTTCAAAGTAGTATGACTTCTCGGTTGGTCGCCAATTAAATGAAGTATTTCATGGTCGGATACAAGATTACCTAAATTCATTCGCATTAATATTAAGTATTTTGTCAACTCATGGCGGATCAGTACCTTGGCTTTGGTCGATGGGCAAACCGCTGGAACATAGCCGTTAATCCTTCAAAGAGTCAACACGATCGCTATGAGACCCGGATAAGTTGCTCGAGTGCGACCTGGACCAACGCTTGACCAGGAAAGTCCATGTGACTCAGCAGCTACGGTTGCAGCTAAGGCGTAAGAGCTCGATTGGCTCCTCAAGCCTCTTAGCGGTATTTCGCTGCGATCCAAAATCCTTGATCATCATGCCTTACTGGAACAGGGGATCCCGGTATGGGGTACGTCGTGCTCGACTAACCTCAATACTCTAGACTCTAGGCATACAACTAAATACAGCGATTTGGACGCTTTGCCATTAAGAGTCCAAATCAATATGTATGCACATCAGGCAGGTATCATGACCAACTTGTGGCCCACTCCCATAGACTTGCCTCTGATCTGGCGACAAACAGTCTCAGAAGTCATCTCAACCTCCGACATGCCATCGACCTTTGTGTCCATGGAGGGCATCTCTCGGGCCGCATCAGCAATTTGGCATAAATGTCCCCTTGGCACCATCCCCTACCAATCTTTGCACGCTGCTGGTTCCCCAGCAAGATAGCTTATGACAAAAACCAAAAACCATTCCCACCAAATTTTCGCTCATCACGTCCAAAATAATTGTAAACAATATATTCCTGGGCTGTGTATCAGCTGTTCTCTCGATCCACACGCGCTATCGATAGGCCAACTATCGATAAGAAACTGTGGGTTTCGTTCATGTTGCTGGATACTCAAGTAACGAAAAGGTAAACTAAAAATTCCTGGCACAGTTTTTTTTATATGCAGTTTGCCAGGAATTTTTTTGTTTCCGCGGTGCTGAATACCCGGCACACAGATCGAAAATTTAGGGGGAATGCTTTCATGTTTTTGTTATGGGCTGTCATCTTGCTGGGGAACCAGTAGTGTGCAAAGATTGGTAGGGGATGGTGCCAAGGGGACACTTATGCCAAGTTGCTGAGGGGCCCGAGAGATGCCCTCAATGGACACAAAGGTCGATGGGATATCGTAGGTTGAGATCAGATCAGAGGCAAGTCTATTGAAGTGAGCCACCACCATACATATTGATTTGGGCTCATAATGGCAAAGCGTTCAAATCACGGTATTTAGTTGTATGCCTCACATACTAGAGACCTCCCATAAAAGACACTAATTTGTTAAGGGTAGTGCAGCATGCCGTACCGCATACCGGGATCCCCTGGTCCAGGAAGGCATGATGTTCAAGGATTTTGGATCGCAACGAAATACCGCTACGAGGCTTGAGCCAATCGAGCTGCTACGCCTTGGCTGCAACCGTAACTGCTGCCCAAGTCACATGGACTTTCCAGTTCAAGCGGCTATCCAGAGCCACACCAAGGTATTTAACCGCAGTATCCGTATATGGGACTCTTGATCCTAGGAGTCGCACTCAAGCAACTTTACTGGGTCTCATAGCGAACGTCAAAAAATAATTTTTGGGCTATGTTTCGCAGGGTTCGCCCAGCGACCAAAGCCATCCAGGAACTGCTGGACGCAAGAAAATCGGTATCGCCAGCATTCGTGGCAATTAAGGTGCGATGAACAACTGGATACAAGAAATGTTGTGTGAAAAAAATTGAATTGAGTATTTCCAATGAAGCAATTTTTTAATGAAGATTCCTACGCTCTAGTAGATTCGATTTGCCAAGGTACTGACCCGGCTACTGAGTTGACAAAATCCTTAATATTAATGAGAATGTATTTAGGAAGTCTTGTATCCGACCATGAAAGACTTCATTTGATTGGCGACCAACCGAGAATTCATACTACCGAAAAATATAATTTTTATTTTCTTCACATTTATTTAAATTCAAATAATTAACAGTGCTTAACAGCTGATTAATCAGAGTGACCTTGCTCCTTTTAGGTGCATGGTCACCCTGCTGTAGTTATGTTCCACACACACAAGAAATAACTAGCAAATTCCTGGCAGGAATTAAATAAATTTGGAAACTGTTGACAATGAGAGTTCAACTTCAAAGAATACTGAACACTTTTACAATACCAGAAATGGAAGATTGGATAAAACTGAGAATTGTTATAAAAATTCTAATATTGAATTGGAAGTCTTAACTTACCGTGCCGATTATAGCAAATCTTTGGCATCTATACTTAATTATAACAATAATTGCAATGTTTTTTTGTGTAAGTATAATACCATTTTGCATAGCTCTGCCCCTATTGAAAGAATATTTAGCAGTAGAGGCCAAATACCTAGCCAAAAAGGAATGGTATATGGGAAACATTTTAATAATATAACATCATAAAACATTAAAATATTGCATTTTTAAACCTTATATTTGGATTTAAGCCCGTACAGTAAATATTTATTACTGATATAAATTGATGAACCATGATTTTTAATTTAAAAGTACCTATTCTGTACCTTTACCTTTACCTAGGTACTGTAAATTCCGGATACCTTTTACCTTACCTAGGTATATTTTTTGACATTTACCTTGTACCTTACCTAGGTGAGAAAATTGGGTACCTTTCCAATCACTGTTCAGATGTGACAATTCTTAAAGAGAGTGTGCTGATCAAGTTGAGCAATATTGAAATGTGTCAAAATACAACTAGGTTGCGCGGCTTGGGCAATGTAAGCAAACAGCCGATTTGTATTTTGAATGCACTTCTTAACGCTGATCAGCTGCAAACAGAGCATAAATTTTTGGTGGTTGATAATTACCAAATGGACTGCAATGCTCCAGATTTAGATTTTTTTTATAGTTTATTAAAAATATTCGTATCTCTAAAAGTACAAAAATACTTATAACGAAAGCTCTAATATCAAAAAATAATTAAGACATAGGTTACACAAAGGGGCCCTAACTTATGATTATGATTATGGTTATATGCTGCCATGTTTCGGTTTTCACTAAAGTGAATTCGAATTTTTTACATGTTCTCGTTTCTATTAAACGAGAGCGTAAGCTAAAGTCGGCGCTAACCGACTTCGATATACCCGTTACTCATGAAAAGAAATGTTTAATAGCATTCCTGTGTGCCTGAGGTGGGACAGCCGAAAAGTATGCAATATTTTTTTAATTCGGCGATTTATCATCTGATCTTGATGAAAATTTCAAGGCTTTTAGATGTTGCGAATATAAATGTAAGTTTTAAATTTGAGATCGATATCTTAAAAATTGTGGGAGTTATTCAACATTATTCATTGTGGGGGCGGAAGTGGGCGTGGCAAAAATTTGAAATAAACTTGATCTGCGTGCAGACAATAGGAGTCTACATTTCAAACTTGGTTGCTCTAGCTCTTCTAGTCTCTGAGATCTAGGTGTTCATACAGACAGACGGACGGACGGTCGGACGGACGGTTGGACGGACGTACGGACAGACGGACATGGCTATATCGACTCGACTGTTGATGCTGATCAAGAATGTATATACTTTATATGGTCGGAAATGATTCCTTCTGCCTGTTACATACATTCGCACGAAGGGTATACCCTTTTACTCTACGAGTAACGGGTATAAAAATCAAGCAAATCTGTATCAAACCTTTAGTTTCTACTTACTCTCTACTCGACGGCGCGTGTGCTCAGATAAGACTAATATTGAAATATTTAGCCTTAAGTCTGAGTGTGGCTAGTCGCTTGTCAACGGCAACTATGAAGCCGCACCCAAACTCGTGCTTGAAAGCATGTCTGCTGTAGTAGATCTCCCAATGTGCATTAGTTGAGGATGTTCTCAAGTGCGGTAACATCCGAGTAAAATCTTTTGAGGACATCCACCTACTGGATATCAGCACCATGTCTGTTGAGGGTGCGAACTTTCCAGGTGCTTATCCTCAAATCGTGGTTTTTAAACGTTTGCTTCGGTCGTTGTCAGAGCGGGTGCGTGTCCGAGGCATTGTTGTCGCAGTATTCATTGGTGGAGTTTTTTTGCCGGTGGCGGGTACCAAGCCCGACGCACCAATCCTATAAATTGTACCCTATAAGGAGGGCTCGCCGCTCACGTTAGCCATCAGCTTGGCGGATGCATCGCTCTGTTACCAGGGATCACCAACAAGGAGGCATCGCACTGGGTTCGCCACTTTGAACCGGTCAACAGCTTTACCTCACAACATACGCCCCATTAAGTCCTGGAAATCTCTGTCTGAAAATTTCTGTGACGATTCCGTAGAGTTGTGAGAGTGCTGGAGTTGTGGGAAGAAAACATGAATGGATTTCGGGGAACAAAATAAAACTCCTTCATATATAAAGAAATAGCAGAGAAGATGAAGGATTTTGGGCCGTCGATCCAGGAGATTAAGAACTAATTGGAAAATTTGAGTTAGAAGTACAGGTCAGTTTCCAAGAAAAAGATATTTAGCCTACCCAAAACTTGTTTTATATAACTAATTTACATATATTTATAGAGCTAAACTTGCGTTGTTGGGTCCTTCTAGTGGCACTCCCTCGACTTGGGAATACTTTGACAAGGTTACGAGTGCGCTTCAAGTTTCGAAATCAGTGGATTTCGATTTTGTTGACAGTACAGGTAATAATTTGAATAAAAACGCTTGCAGACATTTGTACAAGTAAACCAATTTTTTGCAGAGTTCTCACGGTACACCGAAGAGGTGTTTGATTTTGAGGACGACCACAGCAACTCCACCGTAGGTACAAGCTAATCAAAATAGAACATCAAAAAATAGCAGTGATGGAGCGAATGGCAGATGAATCCGCAAAATTTCACGAAAATGTGCTGGAGTTTATAAAGAGCCGCGAAACTTAGTCTTCGTAGTTTTCTAAGAATCATTAATCATTAATAGAGGAAAGCTAACTTCGGCTCGACCGAAGTTTATATACCCTTGCTGCTTGAAAGAGACACTACTTTGAACATTTGCTTGCCAGTTTGTTATATGTCAGCTATACGATATACTATTCCGATTGTGACCAAACTCCCTAAAATTGTGTGGAAACTGATAACATACCCAACTGGAAGGTATACGGACGCTTCCTTTAAAAACCAAAAAGTTTTTTTTCACTAGAACTTCTTTTTCGACCGATTGTTTCTAAGGCAGCTATAGGCTATAGTCATTCGATTTCGATCAAACTAGGCAGAATTGTGTGGTAGCATAAAATATTGATCAGTAAGAAGTGTGAGAGCAATAGCATTGAAAACAAAAAAGATTTTCCTACTAAGACTTTTTTCAGACATATCTTTTGTATGGCAGCTATACTATATAGTTGGCCAATTTTCACAAAACTTGGTGGAATTGTGTGAAAGCATAAAAAACTCCGCAATACGAGGTTTGGGCACGTTTGCGTTGAAGACAAAAAAATTTTTCTATTTAAAACTACTTTTTCGACCGACAGTTCCTAGATCCGGCCGATTCCGACAAATGTTCAACGTATTTGTACCAAAAGGCTTCGTGCAAAGTTTGGTTAAGATAGCTTTAAATCTGACGGAGGAAATAGCATAGAAACAGACGGACGGACGGACAGACGGACATGGCTATATCAACGTCATGCTGATCAAGAATATATATACTTTATGTGGTCGGAGATGCTTCCTTCTATGCGTTAAAAACATCTGAACAATTTTAATATGTATACTTTATATAGAAAACATAAATGTATTTCGGGGAACAAAATAAAACTCCTTCTACAAGGGTATAAAAATCAAAATAAATTAGTAGTGAAATTAAAACGAGAGAGGGTTTTTAAAATGGGAACGGTTTATCTAGGTAAAATCCCCACATGAGAATTCTACTGCTAAAGCTTGTAGTTTCTGCACTTTCACTCAGCCTCACTAAACCTCGAGCTTAGCCACTGGTTTGAGTGAGAGCAGCTAAGTACAAGTGTTCCCCAGCCTCGGTGTAAGCTAATGGTGCTGGTGCTGACTGTACCTGCGGCTGAGGTGGCTCCAGCTGCAAGTGTTTCTAGGCCTTGGGGTTATCCACTAGTTATGGTGGTGTTTGCGAACGAAATTGATTAAACTCCAAGTGTTCTCAGACCTCGGGATTAGCCACTGGCTTTCTTAAAGTCTGCGCTTGCGACTGAAGTGGCTTTAGCTCCAAGTGTTCCCAGGATTCGCGTTTATCCACTGCTGTTGGCCTGTGTGATGACGTAGTTTAAGAACGCTTACATTAAAAACAAGAGAGTTTTTCACACTAAAACTCATTTTCTGACCGTTCGTTTCTATGGCAGCTACAAGAAGTAGCTCCGACATATCAGCAGCGTTCTCTGTGCAAGATATCATCCCGATAACTTTAAAACTGAGGGACAAGTGCGCGTAGAAACAGACAGACGGACGGACAAAGCTCAATCGATTCAGCTCGTCATGCTGATCAAGAACATATCCAGATCGGAACACTATAGCATATAGCTGAGATAGGAACCGTGGGTCGAAAATGTTGTTTTAGTGAGAAAAACTTTTTTGTATTCAACGCAACCGTCCCCAAACCTCGTATTTATAAGTTTTCTATGCTTTCACATAATTCTACCAAGTTTGATTGGACAACTAAGTAGTATAGCTGCCATAGAAATTGGGTGTCATATTTGTGTCAGTGGAATCAGGCTACTAATTTATATAAATCATACAAACTACAAGGGTATAAAAACTTCGGTCGAGCCGTAGTTAGCTTTCCTCAATTTTTTTAAAGTAATATTTATAAAATTATTTAATACTAGTATTTTGTGTGTGTTTAAACTAATTTGTCGTTTTAATGTATTCAAAAAGTTTGTCTTTAAACTGCGCTACACTCCTTTTTGTCTTTAGCAAGTGTGGTAAATAATTCCACAGCATATGCAAAAAATTGCTTGTCAGAACTCGACAGTTTATTTTTTGCAGGTGAGGAAATTATTTGTTCTTTTGGAAGTAGTATTTATTATGCAAAGAGATAGAAAGGTTCATTCGTATGCTTTGTAGTTTTATTAGAGCTCTAAAAATCCACGAATGTAAGTCCATATTGAATTTTTGCTCTGTCTAAACTGATATATGATCCGTTCTCTTCTTATTAAAAATATATCGGGCTATTATTAAATGCTACGTTCAGTTTTCTATTGTTAGTCGAGTCACATTTACCAAATACTTCTATTCTATAAAAAAGTGTCGATGCCAAAAATGTCTTTGCTGTTAATAATTTTGTTTCTTTTTTTTCTTTTTTGGCCCGATAGTTGCATTACAACCGCTTAACGGTCTCGGCCTCTGCTATGAATGCCCTCCACTCGCTTCTGCTTTGTGCGAGCTGGCACCAGTTGTTCACACCAAGTTTGGAAATGTCTTTCCGCACTTGATCATCCCTCCTGCCTTGACCTCCAATGTCCAAAGTCGCTTTGTACGTCTTTTTTACTGGAGCTTCGTCATCCATCCGGGTTACATGTGCTAACCAGTGCAGCCGCTGTGGCTTTATGCGCTTGACCAGACTATGGTGTCCCTATAGAGCTCACACAGTTTGTGATTCATCCGAAGAATTTTTCGCTCGAACACCCCAATCGCCTCCTCATCCGCTGCTGTCATTGTCCATGCTTCTGCGCCGTATTGAAAGGACTGGGATGGTGAGCGACTTGAATAGCGCTATTTTTGTTCTTCGAAAAAAAGTTTTGCTCTTGAACTCTCTACTGACCCCGTAGAAGCATCGGTTTCCAAGAGTAATTCTTCTTCAGATCTCCAGGCTGATGTTGTTGTCGCCGGTTATCATCGTCCCGATGTAGACAAAATCCTCTACAACCTCAAAGTTGTACTCCCCCATAGTAACAAATTGTCCAAGACGCGTAGACTTCTTGTCCGTGGATACTAGGTACTTCGTCTTGTCCTCGTTTACCGCTAAGCCCATCAGCTTAGACTGCTTCTCAATCTCTGAAAACGCCCTGCTTACGGCCCGTTCGTAATGTCAATATCATCTGCATATGCGAGTAGCATTAGATCTTTATAAAGAATTAGATTAAAGAAGTCACACGATAGGGTATCACCCTGTAAGGAAGCTTCTAGGCCGGGGTATATATCTCAGTCGCGCCTAGGGTCTTTTACAAGTAAATTTGTAAGAAGGTCTGAGACACCTGAGGGTTAGGGATCTCGGAACGTAAACTACCGAGAGATGTTGGTAACAGCAAGGGTATGGGGTCTCACCGGTTTCTTCCTGGTTCTGCCGCGTCCGCTTCTGGCCGGGGGGGCGATCCTCGGCCCAGCTTTGTAAACTATGGGGAACGGCACGGGAAGGAATCTTTGACTCTGTCGGACTAGTTACGGGCAAAAGAGCGGGAAGGAATCCACGTCTCTGTTTATCTAACTACGGACGGGAGAGCGGGAAGGAATCCACGTCTCTGTTTATTTAACTACGGGCGTAAGAGAGGGAAGGGATCCACGTCTCTGTTTATTTAACTACGGGCGAAAGAGCGGGTAGGGATCCACGTCTCTGTTTAGCTAACTACGTTCAAAAGAGCGGGAAGGGATCCACGTCTCTATTTAGCTAACTACGTTCAAAAAAGCGGGAAGGGATCCACGTCTCTATTTAACCAACTACGAGCAAAAGAGCGGGAAGGGATCCACGTCTCTGTTTGCTTTACTACGGGTTAGTAGAGCGGGAAGCAATCCACGACTCTGGTAAATTAATTGTTAATATCGGAGCGGGAAGGGATCCACGTCTCCGTCTGATTATCTACGTGTTAGTGGAGCGGGAAGGGATCCACGTCTCCGTCTGATTATCTACGTGTTAGTGGAGCGGGAAGGGATCCACGTCTCCAGGGGGAATCAAGGGGCCTAAAGGGACAGAAAATTGAACACAAACGACGCCGAATTTTATTTAATCCAATTTTTTTTGTTTTTTTGTTCCTTTCGTTCACTTTGCTTATAGGCCTCGCTGCACCGCTGTTCTCCCTTCGTCTTATCCTCTTTCCCTTTACTTACTTTGCCGATTCCTCTTACTAGATCTCTCTACTTTGTTCTCCCTTCGTTCACTGTCTCCACGTGTTGTCTATTTCTTGTATACTTTCTATAGGTTTATCCGCGCACGTCCGACCTTCTTCGCTGCTCACGACTGAATATTCTATTTTTGGCGGTGACGCCCGCTGCCTCGAATTTCCCTGTGGGATTTTTAAGCCCCTCTCTCGCTCGCTACGCGTTATGGCAAAAAGATCGCTCTCCCTTAGGGATGGGTTGTTTGCCGCAACAAATGGCCGTTAGGTTTGAAATTGTATTAGCAGGCATAAATGAACGTTGGGTTTGAACTTAAATTGTTATTGGCGTTCCTCGCCTGTTTAGTATTGAGATCGTGACTATTCAAATGTGACGTAGGGGGACTACTTCACACCCCCCCCCCCCCTTTCTTCACGAGGGTCGATCCCCACTGCACCGTCTGGTCGAATCCGGGCGATGTATGTTATCTCCACCTTATCTAATTGGAGACTGGTTATGACCGCATCGGGGTGCTCGGGGATCGAATTCAGCCTCTTCTTTGCTTTGATCGTCGGGAAAGTCTTCCATGACCAGGGTCTGCTCCACTTCGTTCTCCCTCTGTAAAAGTAGGCTATAAGCTAACATGTCATAAGGAACTATTTCTCTACCTGTATTGGTGCAGCTTACAAAATGGCCTTATTTATACAATTCTTTAAACTTAAGAATACCCTAATCCCCTCGTCTCTCGCCCTCTGTGTCCGCGTCGTCTGGATCTGGGTCATCCTCTCCCTCTGGTACTGCTGTGTGGAATGGTCTCAACTGTGCGATATTGGCCATGCGACACTTCCGTTCTCCCGGTCGTTGAAGGCGCACAATGTTTGGGGAGACAAACTTCATCACGCGGTATGGGCCGTCGAACTTGGGTGACAGTTTGGCCGCGAACCCTTCTGAAGCTTTCGATTGCAGGTGTTGTCGCAGCAAGACTATCGAGTCAAGAGTCGGACGCCATTCTCTCCGCCGCAATTTGTAATTTCGCCCTTGTTCTTGGGCGGCGGTGGTCTTCCTCAAGGGGACTAACTCGACCCATTTGGAAGACGTATCGTGGAGTGCAAGCAACATCCTGTTGCCATGTCTCGAGTGGGGCAAAGGGTCCACAAAGTCGGCGCAGGGGATTTCAAACGGTCTTGTGGTCTGACGAGTCAGCATTTTATCCGCCGGCTTGGTCAGTAGGGTCTTGAATTCTTGGCAGGACTCGCACTGCCTGACATACCTGCTTGCGTCTCGGAACATGCCCGGCCAATAATACCTGGTTATCGTCTTGCGTACTCCGATGTGTCCCGCGGTCGACGCGTCGTGGCTTTCTTGAAGGACTCGAACTCGCTGTTCGCTGGAGACACAGAGCTTCCACGGGAAGTAGTCCTCGTCGTCCGCTCTGTGTCCCAGCCGACGGTATAGTTGGCCGTTTTCGATAGAATAGTCGGCGTATTTCTCCGGCTCCTCTCGAACCTTTGACATCATCCCGACCAGCCATTTACAGTGCTGGGGCTCCTCTACTGCTTGCTGGAGAACTTCCAACGGCTGCCTCAACTGCAATCCCTGTGCTAAGACCGTCGGACACTGCACTTCTTGCGAGTTAGGCGCATCTTTCGTCGCCGTCGCGTGCCCAGTATCATAGCTTTCGGTTTCCCTCGCCGCTGTCGCTGCTTCGCTCCTCGTCTTATATTCGGACAGCAAAGACGGGCAAAGCCTGGGATGTTCACGTGGTCTCTGGGCAAGCCTTAGGTCGAGGGTCGCCTTGCCACACTGAATCTTTGTCCCGATTGTTTGCAAAAAGTCCATCCCGAGCATGATTTGGTCTAGCGTGGAAGGCATTACCAACAAGGCCATGTCTACACTACTTCCTGCCAATTCTACGTCTGTCCGCCACAATTTGTTTACACTTATTCTCGAGCCGTCGGAAGCTTCGTGACGCTCCGGTATCGATCGTCGCCTCTAACTCCCATCCTCGGATCCGAATAGTTGCGACGATCCGACCTCCCACTACACTCAAGGGAGCATTAACATCCGGGCGCTTGTCTGAGTGGTCTCAGCCTGGCCCGGAGGTGGGAGGAGACCGGCTGCGTTTCCCTGAACGTTCGCTCGGCAGCATTCTGTGGTGCGGACCCCGTGTCTCCCACACTCCCAGCGGAACAAAACGCGACGATTTCGGCACTCTCTTATGAAGTGCCCTATGCTGCCACAGTTGCGGCAGGCTTTGCGTACGTCCACCGGCTGGCTAGGCTCTTGCCCGATCCTACAATGCTCGACTTCTCTTAAGGCTACACTGGGCTTTTCGGCTGAGGGTTGCGTGGGCGGGTCCCTGAAAGGATTTCGGGTGACGTTAGACGGTGGTGGAGACAAATTCGCACTATAACTCGGAAACGCGGCGGTTCGGAGCCAGCTCTAGCGCTTCACATGCTCATATTCTACCGCCATTTCGGTTAACTGCGTAAGCGATCTAACCTCGTGCCGCCGTATGTATAGGCGATAATCTGGCGCCGCATTTTCACATGCCCTGTATAACTCTTCTCTTTCACTGTATCCTGCTTGCTGCATCATCGTTCGGAGCTCGATCAGATAGTTCTTAAATAAATCCCCACTTTTCTGTTGCCGTGAAATAATTTTGTCTTCTAACCGTTAAAAAAAATGGGGAGGCAAAAAGAAGGCCAGGAACTCCCTGCGGAAAACTTCCCACGACGCCTCCTGCAATCGACTAGTACGTAACCACCGCGCGGCTCGTTCTATGAATATCTCGGACATGGCCCTGGGAACGTGATCAAACTGTATCCCGTATGTAGCGACCCTTTCTTTCAGCTCCTCAATAAAGGCCAACGGATCGCCTTCACCGTCAAAACACATGCCCCATTTTCTGATGCGTTCTGGGACGACACCGGAAATGAGGGGACCCAACGTGGAACCGGAAAGGTAGTGTCTGTAATTTGGTCATCGAGGGGCTGGTCTTCCGCTAAATGTAAGGCGCGGCCCACCTCTTTAAGGGGCAAAGTACCTCGTCGTTTAGGCGGGATCATGTCGTTCTCTAATTGTCTCTCTAATTCCGCGAGGCGGGTCCATACTGTCCTCGGAAATTCGCCGGACGACACAAGACTCGCGAAATTCTTCAGAGAGTCCTCGACTTTCCCGTCGGCGTCGAAGCCGAACTCTGCGGCCAATGCCCCTAGCTCTTCTTTGCGCCGGGAGTAGATCCAGCGAACGCCCACTCCAGGATTCTTAATTTTTAAGCCCTTGTCGTACTCATCACCGTCTTGCTCCGGACCATTCAACATTTTCAGAACTTTAGGCTCTCAACTGCGGGAAGCGTTGACTCGTCGACACTTTGAAAGTTTTTACACTCCGCTCGTGACGCTCGTTTTATCCTTTCGCTTTTCACACGCCCGTTTTAACCGAACCGTATGCTTTTACGACAGAGGATCGACCCGTCGTCTGTCTTTAGATTTGTGGGTCTTTAGGCCACATAGATGTTACCCTTAATAGTCTCAGATGTCCCTGCTCGGGCGCCAACTTGTAAGGAAGCATCTAGGCCGGGGTATATATCTCAGTCGCGCCTAGGGTCTTTTACAAGTAAATTTGTAAGAAGGTCTGAGACACCTGAGGGTTAGGGATCTCGGAACGTAAACTACCGAGTGATGTTGGTAACAGCAAAGGTATGGGGTCTCACCGGTTTCTTCCTGGTTCTGCCGCGTCCGCTTCTGGCCGGGGGGCGATCCTCGGCCCAGCTTTGTAAACTATGGAGAACGGCACGGGAAGGAATCTTTGACTCTGTCGGACTAGTTACGGGCAAAAGAGCGGGAAGGAATCCACGTCTCTGTTTATCTAACTACGGACGGGAGAGCGGGAAGGAATCCACGTCTCTGTTTATTTAACTACGGGCGTAAGAGAGGGAAGGGATCCACGTCTCTGTTTATTTAACTACGGGCGAAAGAGCGGGAAGGGATCCACGTCTCTGTTTAGCTAACTACGTTCAAAAGAGCGGGAAGGGATCCACGTCTCTATTTAGCTAACTACGTTCAAAAAAGCGGGAAGGGATCCACGTCTCTATTTAACCAACTACGAGCAAAAGAGCGGGAAGGGATCCACGTCTCTGTTTGCTTTACTACGGGTTAGTAGAGCGGGATGCAATCCACGACTCTGGTAAATTAATTGTTAATATCGGAGCGGGAAGGGATCCACGTCTCCGTCTGATTATCTACGTGTTAGTGGAGCGGGAAGGGATCCACGTCTCCGTCTGATTATCTACGTGTTAGTGGAGCGGGAAGGGATCCACGTCTCCAGGGGGAATCAAGGGGCCTAAAGGGACAGAAAATTGAACACAAACGACGCCGAATTTTATTTAATCCAATTTATTTTGTTTCTCTGTTCCTTTCGTTTACTTTGCTTACAGGCCTCGCTGCACCGCTGTTCTCCCTTCGTCTTATCCTCTTTCCCTTTACTTACTTCGCCGATTCCTCTTACTAGATCTCTCTACTTTGTTCTCCCTTCGTTCACTGTCTCCACGTGTTTTCTATTTCTTGTATACTTTCTATACTTCGCTGGTATACCAAAGGTGGACAGGGCTTCAAAGAATCGGTGTGTCAACGGCTGATTTATAATCAACAAAAAGATGGTAGGTTTTGATATTTCTCTCATAGGTCTTCTCCAGGGTTTGTGGTAATGTGAATATGTGGTCTGTGGTGGATTTTCCAGGTCTGAAGCTGCACTGCTTAGGTCCAATCAGTGTGGTAATAAGCGGCTTTAGATGTTCACAAATAATGTACGACAGAATCTAATATGCGAAGGGAAGGAAACTGATTCCACGGTAGTTGGCGCAAACAGCAGGGTCTCTTTTTTTAAAACGTGGGCAAATTACACTTAGATTCATATCTGCGCCAGCTGGTTTGTTAGTCTTTAGCCTTCTTATGGCTTTCGTGATGGTCCGGTGGGTCTATTTCAATATCGTCGCTACTTCTCCAGAGGCGGCATTGTGTTCGTCGTCGTCTCCCAGCAGGTTAACGAAATACATTTATCTCCATTTATCTAGCGCCACCTGCGGATCTGCGACCAGATCTCCATTTTCGTCCTTGCGTTGTGTGACTCCGGGTTTGAAACCTACAGTAAGAAGTCTAGTCTTTTGAAAAAATATTCGAGTCTCACTCATGCCGAAAAGCATCTCGACTTCCTCACGCATGCGCCTTTCTCGCTAATTTTTTTCTTTCCAAAAAGGCGCTTCTACTCTCTCCTTTTCTCCTGGTATCGCTCTTTAACAGCCCCCGTTGCTCCCGACTGCTGAGTTGTCCTGTAGGCTGCGTCTTTCTCTGCAGTAGCGCGGCGGAAATCCTCATCTTACCAAGTCTACTTCTTTTTTTTTTTTTTTTTTTTTACGCGCGATCCCCAGGCTGCCCACCTCCCGCCCAACCGACCGAGAGGCGCAGCCACTAACGTGTGACACGAAATCGCGAAGGAAGAACATAAAGTAATGTTAACTACGGGCTAAATAAGTTAAAATATTAATTTTTATAGCAGGAAGAGAAGCTTCAGAGTTAATTATTCGGTAGAGTTTATTGTAATCAACACAGAGGACACGAAACGGTTCATGCAACGCATAGTTAGTATTACAACGATTTAGTGATAGGGGGATAAAATTACGAGTCGGTCTAATAGGAACGTTGAGGTTAATTTGGCCAACCAACTCAGTTGAGTCGATTTCACCATTAATTAGTCTATGTATAAAGATTACTCCAAGCATAACTCTACGGTTAATAAGAGAGGGAAGGTTAATCAAAAGAAGTCTACTAGAGTACGATGGTAAACGGACCTCAGGATTCCAGCCCAAACCACGAAGAGCAAACAATAAAAACTGTTTTTGCACAGATTCAATTCTATCTTGAAGGGTCGAATATTGCGGAGACCACACACATGATCCGTACTCGAGAATCGGACGGACAAGAGAAGTGTACAAAATCTTCGTCGTATAGGGATCATCAAATTCCTTCGACCAGCGCTTAATAAACCCAAGAACACTCCTGGCCCTACAAACAATAGCCGTAACATGAGAGTCAAATTTAAGTCGGTGATCAAGAATAACCCCAAGATCATTTACTTCATTGGCTGAATCATTTAAGCACTCAAGTGGGACATTATCAAGCATATAAGTGGAGAATTGTGGCAAGCTCCAGTAAAATGTCATAACCATACACTTGGAACTGTTAAGGTTTAATAGATTATCTTTACACCAAGACTGAAATGCATCCAAGTCAGCTTGCAAATTATAACGGGAAACCAAATCGTTATATGTTAAACATAGTTTCACATCATCGGCGTACATAAGCACACTAAAGTGAGTCAAGACAGACGGAAGATCATTTATGAAGAGAGTAAAAAGCAATGGACCTAAGTGACTACCTTGGGGTACACCAGAGGTAACCTGGATTAGTTTCGAATATGAATTACAAAATATAACTTTTTGTGTTCTAGAACTTAGGTAATCAGAGATCCAACTAAGAAGGTTAGTTGGGAAACCAATTAAACTCAGTTTATGAAGCAATAAGGAGTGATTAACAGAATCAAAAGCCTTACTAAAATCAGTATAAATGACGTCAGTTTGCATCTTACCAAAGAACCCTTTGATCACTAATGATGTAAGCTCTAATAAGTTAGTGGAAGTAGATCGACGCTTTACAAATCCATGTTGATAGGGTGAAATAATGGAACTACATAAATGTTGCAGTTGAGATGTCATAATTCTCTCAAAAGCTTTTGGAATTGCAGACAACTTGGAAATACCTCTATAATTCTCAACATCCGACTTATTACCTTTTTTATGGAGAGGAATGATATAAGATTCCTTCCACAACACAGGGAAAGAGGATGACTCAAGAGACAATTCAAATAATTTATGAATAGGCTTACAAAGTGCATCAGCACAAAACCTAAGTACACAAGCAGGTACTCCATCCTCCTAAAAATACAATTAGACCCATTCAATTGATAGGGGTATGGTTGATTCGCAAAGAAGCTAGAAGACGAGTAGGTTGACATAAAAAACTCGGCAAACAGATCGGCTATGGCCTGATCAGTGTTTGCTTTCGCATTACCATACCGCACAGAAGAGGGCATAGTGGAAGATTTGCGTTTAGAGTTAACAAACGTATAAAACTGCTTAGGATTGTGCGAGAATTGAAGTCTGCAACGGTTAAGATAGTCTTTATAACATTGTGCGTTCAGCACATTAAATCTAGAACGAGCATCCACATAACGGGAGAAATCAGATGATTTTTTCGAATTCTTATACTTTTTGAAATACCTTGACTTCTTGTTTTTCAAATTTATTAGTTCTCTTGTGAACCAAGGCTGCCTATTAGAACAGCGAGGGAGCTCAAGTGGAACACAAACATCAAAAAGCGAGTACAAGGTACTCGAGGGTACTCGGCATATCCGATCATCTCCTTGGCAGCCGTACTCATGGAGTGTGATATATGCAGGTACAAATACGTAGGTACATACCTTTTACCTTACCTCTGTATTTTCAAACTCTAGTGCCTTTTACCTTACCTAGGTCATAATTTTCATTTACCTTGTCAATAGGTAAGGTACTAGGTACTTTTGGTACTTTGGTACTATCAGCCGTGCTCCCATTTTCACTTTGACAAACATTTTGCGATTTTTAGACAAATTGTGTACTGAAAAACGGTTTTAAGTCTCAAAATTTTTACAATAGTGAAAATGGAAGATTTTTTGCATGAGTTCAAATAAAAAGAGTTTTAAAGACTTCTACGATATCAGTAATGGAAGATTGGATGAAGCTGAAAATTGTTATGAAAATTCTAATATTGAATTGGAAATCTAAACTTATTTTGTCGATAATATCAAGTCTTTCCAATTTATACTTAAGTTTAAAAATAATTGCAATGATTTTTTATAAAGTATAATAACGGTAACGGTACGGAGTTTTATTGTATAATTTACTGGATCAGGACCGGAATCGAACCATTTTCGAACCGGTTAAAAAGTGTTTAAGACCCATACCTCAAAAGTTATTTAAGCTATGCTCTTGAAATCTGGTCTGTAGATTGGTAATATGGAGTTGGATATTTTACTAGTCAGCACCGGAATCAAACCGGTATCGAACCGGCTCTAAGCCATAGCTTAGATCAGGGGTGCCCAGAATGAGCTTAAGGGAGGGTGAATACCAATTCAAATGCACAAAATATATTTCAAGCAATAACAACAAGAAATAGAAAGAGAAACCCGATTTTTGTTTGTGTGTGTGTGCGGTCGTCGCTCTCTCAAGCACAAGCGTTTATATTTTCGTATATTCAGTTTATTTCCATATATTATATTTCATTCACACATTGAAGTTGTTTAATCTTATTATATTTGAATGAATTGTTAAACTATCTGAACCCACTGTAAACATGCTCACATAACTGTCAACTGTTATAATCCTCTCTTACGCCTTCGACTTCTGTTCGCTTAGGCTATGCGAGTTGTTAGTTCTAATAATAAATTGAATTCTCTTTTGCATATGAGACGCGACGGTTAGCTCTTTCTGGGAAATTAAGTAAATTGCACCGCCCATGATCTGAAGTTTCATGCGGTTAAGAAAACGCTCTTAATCACACCCAACATTCTAGCGCCCAACCGTGGGGCAGTGTTATTTACAATACTAAAAAATTCCGGGAAAATTCCAATCCTTCGTCTGCGAATTCTAGTTCGACGTTCAACGCAAATCGCTCGCCCGCTAGTAAACGTGGTACGATTTGCACTTTGGACTAGGTCGGTCACCGCTCAATCAACGGGACACGCACACTCACCCAAAGCACAGCAGCACACCTGGTCATTGCATACAGTTGTAGTGGTCGCAGGTCTGCTCAGTCCATCTGAAAATTGCTACGCTGTTCCAACACAGCTAGGCGCTCAACTAAGTACATTATCGCAAAGAAGGCCCCTGTCGCCCACCCCATCGCTAAGAAGACCCCTGTCGTCTACTCCACTGTCATCAGCAGCAAACTTATCATCGCAAATTTTTTGGCTCTAAGTTTGCTCAGTTCCAGTGGACACCGTTCGTTCTTAACCTCCATCATCATTGGAAGCCGTTGCCCCTTGTCGTCAACGCCGCTGTCCATTACCCGCTACTTTATTCGCCGTTATTTCTCTCTTCTCTTGGCTCGCTCCACATAATCGCCACTTCATACATCTCTACGCAACTTCAACATAACCTTAAGAGTACATGTGTACGTGAACATACATACACACACAGCAGACGTCTTGCCATAAGCACATGCAAATAAAGTTCGCAGTTGGTCACATTGAATCTAGTTCACTGGTTCATTATCGGAATGTTAGCGTTGCTAAACTCGTCCGCTGTGCCCATCGTAAGTTCAGATCGAAGCCTCAGTGCAGAATCTCGACAGATTGGCAGCTCTGACATTGTAAAGCCATCTTCTGTTCTGCAAAACAAAAAAGATTATTAATTTCTCGCAAATAATAAAGACAATTGTGTTAAGTATTCTGCGCAATCATGACAAATCCAGCCTTAGAATCTCTAAAGCAAAAGCGTTCCAATCTCCGCAGGAGCATCTCGACAAGGCGCAGTCGCCGCTGTCGCCAGCTGAACTCACCTGTCGCCTGTCAATCGAAGAGGCACATTTCAAGCAAATAATGGGTGTTCAATCTAAAATTGAGCAACATGATCCAGATGAATCGCAGGCCATCTATCGAAACGAACTGAAAGATCTGTATATCTCTATCAAGGCTTGCATAAAGGAACAGCTTGGGGATGACCTGCACAACGCTACTGTGACTGAAGCAACGAGTCAATCACCGGCCACTTTTACGTCTATGAAATTGCACCGACTTGCTCTTCCTATCTTTGATGACAAGTATTCGGAGTACAAGAAATTCATCACTACATTCAAGCAGGTCGTCGATCAGCAGTCATCATTGTCAGCAATCGAGAAGTTGATCAATTGTCTGCAAGGAGCAGCTTTAGAAACCGTGAGGGCGTTTCAGGTCACGGCTGAAAACTATCCGAAGGCATTGGCCCGTCTAAGGACTAAGTACTATAACCCAACAATTGTATTTCTAGATAACACCGCATCGTGGTTCAATTTGGTGCCGGGCAAAACTCAGAATAGCTCACAGATACTCAGCCTCATTGACAACGCGTCAGCTTTATACAATTCGTTAAAGTCTTTAGGTACAGAATCTCAAATTGCTCAAGTTATGCTTATCGCCATCGTCATGGAAAAGGTCGATGAAGGAACTAGACAAAAATGGAATGATTCATTAGACTTCGCAACGATCCCTAATTGGAATGCATATATAAATGTTGTTGAGCGGCACTGCCAGCACTTGGAGTCCGCCATCAAGCCCCGCGCTAGGATGCTGGGAAACCTCGTCAACAACCATCACGCACGGGACTTAGCTTCAACTGCGCCACGCAGTCATTCCCAATCTGCTCCAGAACTGATCACAGGATCTTCAAGTGCACGTGTCAAAAATCACACACTATGTTTAAACTGCCTTGGCAAGGGCCATCACTCAGTAAAATGTACATCCTCCAACAGGTGCCGGCTCTGTGCAAAACCGCACCACACAATGCTTCATCGTGATTCTGCCGGAACAACCACAGCGTCTGCCAGATGACTCACGCAAACTTAAGAAGTAACCTCTGGAGCTGTTGCGCACACACATATGGACAACCGTCCAGATCAAATTATCTTGGCTACCGCAATGGTTCAGGTGCAGAATTCTGCTGGTCAATTTAGGGCAGGTCGTGCGTTACTTGATTTTGCTAATTTCATTTCAGAAGATTTCGCACAACGACTTCGACTCCTTCGTACCAAAGGTCACCGGGATATTTGAAGTATCGGAGAATCACTCACGCACATTAAAAACACCACATCCACAACTTTGAAATCACGTCTTGGAGGGAAGGAAATGCCGATACAACTTTGTGTTACTTCGCACATAGCGTACCAACCCGATTCAGAGATAGATATTTCATCATGGAAGGTTCCTGAAAATGCTCCATTGGCTGATGAATGGTTTTATCAATCTCGCCGCATTGACTTGTTGCTCGTTACCGAAACGTTCTTCAATGTCTTGTCTGTGGGACAAATAAGGCTTGGCTCACAATTACCAACCTTGCAGAAGACACTCTTCGGGTGGATCGTCTCAGGGCGCGCTGGTAACAACGGCCACGCAAGTATTGGCAAGACGTTTCTCTCACTGGACGAATCAATCAACCAAAACATGGAACAGATTGAGCAAGTTTCGAAACCTGCAGGCAAATACACACCCGAGCAAAGAAAATGTGAAGAATTGTTTATGGACTCTGTTCGTCAAACTGGAGATGGAAGAGTCGTGGTTCATTTACCATTCAGAGATAATCCCAATCTACTCGGCAACTCTCTCCACACTGCTCGAACGAGATTCATGGCCCTTGAGCGTCGTCTAAAACACAACTGAGACCTCAAGGCGCAATACGTACAATTTATGCAAGAATATGAGCGCTTGGGTCATATGACGTTGTTCACTAGTCCGCTGTTGGATGAAGCGCCCTTTCATCTACCACACCACTGTGTACTGAAACTGAAGAGCACCTCTACAAGCCTAAGAGTAGTTTTCGACGCCTCGTGCAAAACTACATCACAAAAATCGCTAAACGACTTGCTCCTAGTTGGACCAACTATACAACCGGATTTGTATTCATTGCTGTTACGCTTTCGAACATTTCTGTATGCTACCACGGCCGACATAGTCAAAATGTACCGGCAGGTGCTTATAGATCCAAGTCAACGAAAATTCCAATACATTTTGTGGAGAGACGCTCCAGACAAGGAACTTTGTACGTACGAGCTGACAACCGTCACTTATGAAACACTTAAGAAACTTGGCCATTCGCAGCATGGCACACTTAGCCGATCAAGAAGCGGATAAGTACAAAATTGGTGCCGAAGCGGTCAAATCGTCCTTTTATGTGGATGATTTTCTATGCGGAGCAGACAATCCCGACCGCCTTCGACAACTCCAAACTGAAGTCACAAACATACTCAAGGAAGGAAAAGTGGAGCTGGCTTAATGGCACTCCATTCACAAGGACTTCGTTAACGACACAACTATGAAAGATCTTAATCTAGAAGACGATGCTACGATACAACCGATCGATGCTACGATACAACGACGATACAACCAGCACTCTCGGTCTAATTTGGGATCAACGACAAGATGTCTTCAAATTCACTTTCAGGCCAAAGGCCCAGGCTGAAAGAATCACAAAACGTTTCATCCTATCGGTGGCGTCCTCCTTGTTTGACCCACTAGGATAACTTTCACCACTAATCATGATCACTAAAATCTTATTGCAGGAACTTTGGCTACTCAAGTTGAATTGGGACGAATCAGTTCCTCACCCATTACATTAGGCATGGACAACGTTTTGTATCTTCGCTGTCTTCGTTGGAGTCTCTGTCAATCCCTAGATTTTTCTTGCAGGCAAAGACGCTAGAGCTGCAGCCACACATGAGAATGGCAGGGTAATGGTGCATTTGGTTACCTCCAAATCAAGGACAGCTCCAACGAAAAAGAGATCCTTACCTACGCTCGAGCTCTGTGGATCACATCTTTTGGCACAGCTGTATGTCAAAGTATTGGCTGTCTTCGGCGATCGAATTTCTGCCACATTCTTATGGTGTGACTCGCAGCTTGTCCTACACTGGATCAGACAACACTCGGCGATTTGTTGCAAATCACATCTCTGACATTCAAGAGGACACCTCGAATTGCCAATGGAGGCTCGTTCCAACTCGTCAAAATCGAGCTGATCGGGTCTCAAAAGGATGCACACTGATAGAACTCACAAACTCGGCCTGGTTTAAAGGACCATCGTGTTTACTACAAGAAGATTTGAATTGGCCTGCTGACATCCGCAGCAATCTCGGTTCGGATGGGTTGAAGATGGAAAAACGAAAATCGGCCTTCATAGCCATGACTGCCCCAAACTACCTTCTGGAACGTCTTTCCGAGATAAGCTCATACCAACGCTGCTTAAAGGTATTAGCGTTCCTGTTTCGATTTGGCGAGGCAGCAAAGAAATTGAAATTCGACACGAAACATCTATGCCCCGAAGAACTTCTAAGAGCTTTACACTGCATTATTTGGAACTTGCAGCAACATCACTTTGCCAATGAGATTTTCGCCCTCCAAAGGGGAAAGAAGGTTCGCAGTCACCTAAAGTCTCTTTCTCCTTTCTTACAGAGTACCAATGGATTCTCACTTCTTAAAGTAGGAGGTCGTCTCGAACTCCCATAGGTTCCAGAACCCCAGTGGCATCCCATAATGCTCCCCAAGAAAGATGTCTTTGTAATCAACTATGTTCGACATCTTCACTTAACTACAACGCTGACGCTAAGGTGCTGGTAGGAATGGTCCGCTTACAATTCTGGATACTGAATGCCCGAGATGTTGCTCGTCGAGTCGTCAGTACTTGCCTTCACTGTATGCGGTATCGACCCAAGATGTTACAGCAAGTGATGGGACACTTGCCTGTAGAACGCCTACCACTTTCTAGACCCTTAGCACGCTGCGGAGTTGACTTCTGCGGACCAATTCCCACATATCTTCGCATCAGGGGATAGAGTCCCTACAAGAGCTTAATCGCAATATTTGTGTGTTTTGCCACCAAAGCAGTCCACATAGAGGTGATGTCCGACCTCTTAACGGATGCATTCATTGCTGCTATGAAACGCATGATCGCCGGACGTGGACTGCCCACCGACATACTCTGCGACAACGCTACAAATTTCGTAGGCGCTTGCAATTAGTTGGAGGAATTAAAAGAATTCTTATTTAAAACTGAAGCCCAAAACACAATCACAAGGTATTGTTCTAATAATTTTTTCAATTTCCGATTTATCCCTCCCAGGGCTCCACACTTTGGCGGCCTCTGGGAAGCCGCGCTTAAGAGCGCGAAAGGCCTACTTAATCGCACCTTGATGGATGCCCGGCTAACGTTCGACTCATACTCAACTCTCGCTCACTGACTCTACATTCACCTGTTCCAAATGACTTGTCTGCACTAACACCTGCTCATTTCCTGACAGGCGAGGCGTTGCGTACACTTCCAGAACGGCCAATTCCAAACGATCATTTTGGTCATCTGGAGCGTTGGCGTCGAGTGAGCGCAATCAAACAGCACATTTGGAGACGTTGGTCAACGGAATATCTTCACGAACTTCAAGCTGGAACAAACTGGACTAAAGCGTCGCCAAACATCGCCATCAACGACATGGTCATAATCCACGAAGATCATGTTCCCTCACACCGATGGCTGCTGGGTCGCATCGAAGCGATTGTACCCGGCAAGCATGGCTATGTACGGGTCATTATGCGCGCGAGCTATTCCTTTGCGCAAAGCAACAATAAGTGCGTGGCTTGCGGAATAATAATATAAACTTGAAATTTAGACAGTAGGTTAGTAATATTGAGATGGATATTTCACTGGATCAGGACAGGGAAAAAGTGTTTCAGAGCCATACCTCAGAAGTTATTTAAACTATGCCCTTGAAAACTTTTCTGAAGGATGGTTGTATGGAGTTGAATATTTTACTGAATCGGGACCAGAATCGAACGGGTATCAAACCGGTTCTAAACCATAGCCTAAAAGTTATTTAAGCTATGAACTTGAAATTTATATATAAATATAAAGTTGGATATTTTAATGCATCAGGACCGGTATCGAACCGGTTTCAAACCGGTTAAAGTGTTTTATCTGGTCTGAAGGTTGCCAATATGGAGTTGGATATTGTGCAGGATCTGGACCTAAATCGAACCGGTTAAAAAGTGTTTCAGATCCATACCTCAAAAGCTATTTAAGCTATGCCCTGAAAACTGATCTGTAGGTTGGTAGTATGGAGTTGGATATTTTACTGGATCAGGACCGGAATCGAACCGGTTATAAAAGGAGGTTAAGAGCCATATCTCAGAAGTTATTTAAGCTATGAACTTGAAATTTAGACTGTACGTTGGTAATATGTATTTGGACATTTTACAGTGTCAGGACCGATTTTGAACCGGTTCAATAGTTGTTCAGAGCCATATCTCAGAAGGTTTTTAGGATATGAACGTGAATTTTAAACTGTAGGTTGGTAAAATGGAGTTCGATATATTAATGCACCAGGGTCGGTATGGAAACTGTTTCTGTGGTTCAGAGCAATATCTCAGAAGTTATTTAAAGTATGAGCTTGGAATTTATAGATCATCAACCAATATCCTTTCACAACTCATGCGATTAGTCTGTTTTCCCACTGCGCTAAGCTACTCCCACTGAGCTAAAACCAATTCCATCGATTTCATTGTAAACTTTTATTACTTTGATGTTTTCTTTTGGCAATATACTCTTAAATTTCTAAATAGTTTCTTTTCGATATTGCATATTTTTGATAGCTGCTTTGTCAGATAAAATAACAATTTACTCTGTAATATGTTAGTTTATGTGACAGATAGAGCTATGTAGGAGATGTGAAATTGGCCCAATATCATGTTAAAAATAAGTCGTTGTTTCATTGGCAATTGATAATAATAGCATCGCTTAACAGCATTTCCGACAATAAGACTCGCTACAAGTCGATACTTCATAAGGAAGAAAAAAAACAAGGAAAATCTGGAAATAGATACATGTTTTTATTATTGCTCCTATGTTAAGTGTAAAATGTTAAATTAATTATATTTAGCGTATTCCGTAGCTGGGGTCGATATATATCTATATAAATAACTAATTTAAATGTAATATTATAATATGGTTTGTTTCTAGTTCTTTGGATTTGTCATATTTTATTTGCTGTTAGTTACACTCAGACCGATGAATTATATCTGTATATTGCGCCTATTATTTAAGCGAAAAGCGAAAACTAACTTCGTCAGATGTCATATTAGGCAGAATCTTTCTTTAGAATTATTGGAAGTGGTCCTGGAAATCTCTAGAGTTTATTGCCTCGGTTGGTTTGCAAAACGCTTGGCATTCAAAGCTATTGAAAACCGAGAAAGCAACGCTTACTTTGTCTGTGACGTAGTTTTAAAGCTTTTGCAAAAGCTCGTTTAATAACGCTAACATTGAAAACCAAAAAGTTTTTCTCACTGAGACCCATTTTCCGATCTTTCTCATGGCAGCTACAAAAAATAGTCATCCGTTTCGGGCGGTTCCGACACATTAGCAGTGTGCAGTCAAAAAAAGACTGCACAATTTCAGACAGTTAGCTATAAAATTAAGGGACTATTTCGCGTAGAAACAGACAGACGGACAAACAAACAAACGGACAAAGCTCAATCGAATCAGTTCTTAATGCTGATCAAGAATATATATTATTTATGTGGTCAGAGATAATTCCATCTATAGGTTGCACACATGTGGGCAAAATTATGAGAAACTTTTCAAGTGTATAATAATAATCAGCAGTACTCCGCATTTTAGTTATCGATTATGTTTCATTCGTTGAGCAACACTTCTCCTGGAAGGAGGGGTTTATTAAAACCTATGGGTTATCGCTCCTGCCCATTCGCAGTTTGTTGTTGTCAAAAAATTTATTAATAATTTTTGCGATTTAGAATCCAAATCGTAAATTTAGATCTTAACCAAATTGTCTACACTTTCATATATTTACACAGGCTTAAAGGTTTTTGCACCAGAGAAGATAGCACTTTCCAACTGTATTTTTGGGCGCTGAGTTCAAATCAATTGTCCGTAACTTTCCAGCACCTCTGGTATAAGACATATTTGTATAAACGTGTGTTCAGCAAGGTTTGTTTACATTTAACACATTTGTCGGAACCGGATGACTATTGCGGGTAGCTGCCATAGGAATGACCGATCGTAAAACCAATTTTAGTGAGAAAAACTTATTTGTAGAGTATTAAAACTTGCCAGTTTGATCAAAAACGGACTGCTCGGCCAAATGGTCACAAAAGAGGCGCCATCTAAAATGTAAATTTTGGAAAATCACTGGCAATGTGGAAAATCCTCTTTTTTCCCAATAACAACTATTTAAATGCTGGTTTTTAAATATCAGGGTTATCAGGGGAATCTGTTTGAAAGCATATAAAATTAACAATCATCATCAGCCACTATCACACCTATTTTCCGACCGATCGGTTCTATGGCAGCATATATCCACTTCCACAAAAGTTTTTCGAAAGTGGAATTATTTTGTGTTGTAGTAAAAGTAAACCGAAACACTTTTGCGGATTCAAACTTTTTGCCTTGTAGCAAGTTAAATTAAAAGTAAATTGCAAATTTGGTATTGAAAAATAAAAGCTACCCATAAAATAAAAATAATCCATAATTCTTTGTTCAATTTAAGATGTTCGGTAAACTAAAATATTACAGACGGACTTTATTTTAGTTTTAAATTATACATTTTACGAACACTTACGATTTCTTAGAGGCTAGCAAAAGCGAAAAATAAAATGTGAAAACTCGTGTTCTGAAATTGAAATATCGAACGCTCCGACCAGTTCGATAGACATTTATCAATCGATAGTCGTCTATCGTTGGTCAAAGGTGAGTGATAGTCGTGATAGTGATAAGTGCAAAATCGAGTTTGAATTTAAAAATAAATTAAAAATTTAAGTTGTTAAATTGCTGTTCCTACAAATCTTTGCAATTTTATTTGTCAATTATCATAACGCCCGGCATTCTTTTGTATTTATTATTGTAGTAATAAAAATCCAAACGAAAATGCTTGTAAACATTAGCTGCTATTTTAGAACTATCAATCGATAAGCGGCAGTGGAACCACTAGTTCATAAAAGTAATTTCACTTGAAATTCAGAACTCGAAAATATAAACGTTTCGGAATTGTTGCGGAATTACTTTTGAAAAGTCATCGTATTTCGTCCAAATTTTGAAATATCTGCCATAAGATATTGTATATATATACGGAGGTGTCACTGTCAGGGAAATCTTTTCCAACCAAAGTTCGACCCAAAACCAATTCTCGGTGTCCCAGAAATTTTTTTCGATTGGTTGCAAATCTATCATCTTTTATTAGGAGATTTAGCTAAATCCACCAATCAAACAAGTTTAATAAGCAAAATTAGTTTTGGAAATGTAAACATTATTTTTCTGGATAGGTTAAATCGCATGTTTAATTTGCTTTAATATTAAAATTTGAGTTTACAAAATTTATTCCCAAAACCAACTGAATGTTGCCGTTTCAATTAAATCCAACTTTCCACTCAACCTCAGGTGACGCCATCTATATATGGTGGCGTCAGCTGTGTACCAAGGGCTAAGGGTTATATTTCATGACTGGCGCGAATATATTTTTAAGTTTTGCATTTAATTTTTGCAGATATTCTAATATTGACTTAAATTTGAATTATAATTTCATAAAACATATATAAAACAATCAAAAAATTTAAATTAAACATCAAATTAACTCATAACTAGAAAATGCGAAATTTTTTTGCGAGAGATGCAATCCTGTTTTAGAGATGGGACTTTATATTGGACACTAGTCTTCTAAAAAGATTTTTAAATAAGAATTCTGTGACACCGACAGATTTTTCGAGCGTTTTGCAAAGCAACCGAGGCCAAAATCTCTAAAGATTTCCAGGACACCTCTCATAGTATTCATCCGATATTGACCAAATTTTTAAAATCTGATTGAATACATTGAATATTAATAATGGCCGAGTTTAGTTACGCTAACATTGAAAACCAAAAAGTTTTTCTCAGTCTGGCAGCTATAAGATATAGTTATTTGATACTGTCGGTACCGACATGTTAGCAGCGTCCAGTAAAAAGAAGACTCTGTGCGAAAATTCAGATTGATAGCTTTTAAACTTGGAGACTACCTCGCGTAGAAACAGACAGACGGTCGGAAAAAGATCAATCGACTCGGCTCGTCGCTCTGATCAATAATATATATAGTTTGTGGGGTCGGAAATTAATATTTCTCTACATTGCAAAATTCTGGGCAAAATTATAATACCCGTTGCAATTGTATTATAACCATTTAAAGAAATACATATGAAATGTTTGCTTTCTTTTCTGGTGCAATAGTTGGTTTTTATTTGAAAGCCTGCATATTATTTTAAGCCAAATCGATTTAATTTGATCAGAATATTAAGCGGATAATTTGACATAACAGTCCTAAATCAGTCATATTCGGGGGCGACACAGAAATCTCTAGAGATTTCGCCGACGGTTGGATTGTTAATCTCTCGATAAATCCGTCGTTGCAACAGAACTTCTAGAATTTTAATTTTCTTATTGGAAAATCTAGTTAAAGGGTTTGTGTTCCAGCTATTGGTACATCTCTAAAAACAGGGCTGCATCTCGCGCAAACAAATTTCCAATTTTCTAGTTATGAATTAACTTGATGTTTAATGATTGATTGTGTTATATGTTTTATGAAAAAGACTTAAATTATAATTGAAAATTAAGTCATATTCTTAAAAAATAAAATGGAAAATTTAAAAATATTTTCGCGCTAGTCATGAAGAATAACTTGGCAACCCTTAGCCCATTTATTGTTACACAGATGACGCCACCAAAGATAGATGGCGCCAGCTCAGGTTGAGTGGCAACTTGATATTAGTGGATTTGACAGACTTGACGGTTGGTTTTGCGATTAATTACACTAGTTTACAAAAAAAAAATTAATTGACCCATTTCTACTGAAACTATTTTCAAGTGTAGTTTGGATTGGTGATCTCAAAAATCGATTTCAAAAATTTTTTCATGGCTACGTTTTATTCATTTTTTCGGTAGGTGCACTTTCATTTTATGCCATATCTCAATTCATAATCGTCAGATGATATCAAGCAAGACATGAATCGAAAGGTTATTAAATTGTCAATAATAGCGTAGATCATTGTTTTCAAATCGGCTTAGAAGATTGAATGCAATGACCAAATATATTTCAAAAAATCGATTTTTTGGTCGAAAATGCATGAAATTTAATTTTTAATCGCCTAGGAAATATATAAAAAATATCTAAAAAAAACTATTTTTATTCTTCCGACTTAAGAATCGTACTTCTACAAAGATAATAAGTTATTGATAAAGAAAACCTATGAATAAATATTGTAGCTGGATCATTTTAAGTGAAGGAACTAACAGTAAAATTTGAGAAATTTTTTTTTCTGTTTTCTTCGTCTTTTGGTCAATATTAGAAGTGGGCGAATATCCAGATCAAACAAAAAATTCCAGAACAGAACAAAAGTCGAAGCAAATGAAAATTTATTTTTTAAAAATCTCAAAAATACCACTTTTTCAGCACTTAATTGCTCCCAGCTCTTGTATTTATTTATAGATTTCGTTCATTGATGTCTTATTTTCTTCGCAGAAGTGCGGTTCTTACGTAGAAAAATAAAATTAGTTTTTTTGAATTTTTAAATATTTTTCCCATTTTTTTAAATATGTTTTATTATTGTATTCAAACTACTTAACTGATTCGAAAATAGTGTTGTGTGCGATTATTGACAATTCAATTGCCTTTCGATTCATATCTTGCTTGCTCCATTTGACGATTACGAAGTGAGATATGGCTTGAAATGTAAGAGCACTTACCGGAAAAATGAAAGAAATTCATATTTAAAAAACGGTGACATGCAAAAATTTTTAAAATCGATTTTGTGATCACCAATCTAAACTACACTTAAAAATAGTTTCAGTAGTAGTGGCTGTAAACTAGTGTTATTGAAACGTAAATTTCAATGTAAAAAAAATTAAATAATTTGTTCATTTTGCATCAAAAAAAACAACCAGATAAAAATGTTTACATTTGCAAAATTATTTTTGCTTGTCAAAATTGATTGGGTGGTGAATTTGGCTAAACCTCCTAACAAAACTCGTGAGGTTTAAAACCAACCAAAAGAAATTTGGAGTTTGGTTGGAATTTGGGTGGAAGAGGTTTCTGTGGCACCCCCAATAAAAGCATATTTGCAATCAACGCTCTTTTGTCGGCTAACTTTATAAGCATGTAATAATTAGTTAATTGATATAGATATAGCATAAAAGTACCTTTTCTTCGGGCACGGCCGACTGGAGCTTTCTTTCCCGTTATAAGTACGTCTTCGATCGGCTAGAATACAACTTTACAACAAAATACGTAATATTATATATTATGTAATGTAATCACTTAATATTAATGGTTTTCACGTTAACTTTGTTTCCAAGTAATCTGTTTATAAATTAAATCTAGATTAAATCAAGATATACTACCGAAAATAAGCTGAGATAATTGTCTTGTATACCAAATTATGCTCAAAAAATTCCGAAAAAATTTCCTCGATGGACCGCGAATTATGAAGAATTATCATGCAACAAAGTCGCGGCGGTCATCCTAGTTTCTTTTTAAATGAATTTTGAAATATGCAGTTTTTTTACTAAAAAGAATGGATATGCTTTTCGCTTGACATACCCAAGACATTTACCTTAAATTGTAGGATCTAAGTCGCACAAAAATTTTAATTTTTTATTTGACATTCGACGAAATATTATATATTGGATGAGCAAATCCATTTTTTTTGGTACAAAAACTGCTTATTTCCAAATTCATTTAAAAAGAAACCATGGATGACCGCCGCGAGTTTGTTGCATAGGTCGGTATACTAAGCCATTACCTAAGCTGATATCACCAGCCCAGACCCAGGTCATGAGATTAACTAGTTATATATAATTTTCAGTGTTCAGTATCTCGATAAGGCATGTAAAAATTTTTTTTTTTTGATAATAGGACAATATTCAGATAATCACACGAAAAAATGTTCACTAATGTTAAAGAATAAATATAATTTTTAATCAGATTACTTGATAACCAAGTTGACGAGAGAGTCCTAACTATTTTAAAAATTTGTATCCATTTAAACAACTAATCATTGAATCAACTAAGATTTTAATTATTTTACAAAGCGTTAATGACTTTTTTTAAGAAAATATTTCAAAAACTTTCAAAAGTTATAGCTGTTGTTTTTACGTGTTCCACAACGCAATTTCTATTAGTAGCAAACGAATGGCCAAATCAGCTACAAGTCTCGAGCTTTTGGATCTAATTTGTGCACTATCAATAAAGACATGATAGGGGCAAGTACTGGGCGGTTTCACAAATGTCGTAAAGTTCGGAAAACGTATAATCTCCGAGGGCTGAAAAAAAATTATATTAATTTTCAACGGAAGAGTAAATTTTTAAGCGACTTACAATTGATATGGAGTCATTTGAGATGCGACAGAAAGTCATATGTTTGCCATTAATCATGGCCTGCTCAACGCGCTTCGTAAAAAGTGGTTCAGACCATGGTAATTGGTTTAAATGGGAGAGGAAAGTGCGATCGTGAAACTCAACCGGATCTGATATAAGTAATTTGTCTAAAAAAAAAACAATAAAAATAATTAGAAAAATAAAAACCTTACAAACTACCACTATGCACTTACTCAATAAAGACTCTTCGTATAAGATGTCCTCGGCGGTCATATTGGCATGACTTTTTTTTGTTTTGGCGTAAATTGTGTTAGGTATATAATCCAGCAAGTTGCCATTGTACAAAAATAAGTTCTCTACATCTGTCATATTTAATGAATAAAACTGAAAAACACCAAATATTTCAAAAAATTCACGCACGGGCGTCATGCTGTAGCAGCCAGACAATTCAATCTTAGGATAATATGTGATGAAGGACAAGCACATTTCCTGTTTGGTAGAGTATCCTCCAAATGTTGGCCGTTTGCGGTGCATCGTTTCATACGCACAATCTGTGATAATGTAGTCGTCAGGTTTGACCACTGTCTCATTGGCCAGCTGATGAACGTGCTGGTACTTGTAATCATAGTTATCGTCCTCAATGATGCGATCCAGCTCCCTACCACCACGAACATGACGCAGGCTCATTTTGCGACCAGCACGATGGGAATGTAATGTGACCGCTGTAATTTTAATGCCTTCCTCGGGAAACATCTGAAATAAAGTGCAGTTCAAAACATTATAAATCTTTATCAAACAGGGTTTAAAATAAAAGAGAAAGCAAAACTAACTTCGTCTGTGCCGAAGTTTTAATACACTTGAAAAATCTCACTTCAACGGTCAGCGATTTCGACCAACTTTTGCAGATTAGTTTAAAAACATATAATATAAAGCAAGGCTGCAAACCAGTCCTGAACCGAACCCCTTAGAGCCGGTTCGGTTCGGGTTTTTTGGGTCCGACGAACCGGACCATGAACCGATCCCCTAATATTTTTGACTCCTCGAACCTGAACCCGAACCGGACCACTTTTTCGAAACATTAGATTCGGTTCACCAAATTAAGTATTTTCCCAACGACACATATAGGGGAATATAGAAAATCCTTGTAATCTGACAGCTATCATTCAAGAAGTTCTCCAATCCTACGACATTTCTCTAGGTCAGATTTATACTATCACCGTAGACAATGGAACAAATATGGTTGGAGCAGGAGAACTTTTAAACCACAACTCTAGAGCAGAAAAGGAATGCAACTATAAGTATAAAGAATGTAATTTTGATGAAGGTTGCTCAAGTGAATCAAAAGCATTTCTTGATTTGGACGATGATCAAGTTACCTTAATAGATTCAATAGGAATCTATAATTATAGTTTGTTGTGCTGCACACACTCTAAATTTCGGAAGTTCGTACACGAAACTCCGTACTCACACTATATGAAATCTATTGCATTAAGAACAAGAAAGAAAGTCGGTCAAGCCCGACTATAACATACTCTGTACCCTTAACGTCGCAGCTCGCATATGCTCACGAGTTATACTCGCTCATCTCTAAGTTTCACTCTCTCTCTCTCTTTCTCTCTCTCTCACTAAGATTGCCGTTCAATAGAATGCTGTGGTGATGGGTGGGGGGTGGTGGGTGTTTACTGGCCGTTTTTTGCTCATAACTTGAGTATCGTTCATCCGATCTTTATCATTCCTTCAGCAAATCGATAAATAATTTTGTTTACAAGGTATCTCTACAAGGAACGAACGATTTATCTTCAAAACTGTAGGAGATATGACGTTTTTTCCAAATTGCGGGGGCGGGAGGGGGCGTGGCAAAAATTGAAAATAAACTTGATCTGCCTGCAAGTATAAGAAATATATGCCCCATACATGTCAAACCTCTATCTCTTACCATCTCTGAGATCTCTTCGTTCATACGGACGGACGGACGGACGGACGGACGGACAGACGGACATGGCTATATCGACTCGGCTGTTGATGCTGATCAAGAATATATATACTTTATAGGGTCGGAAACGATTCCTTCTCCCTGTTACATACTTTTGCACAAACTTAATATACTCTATGTTCCTTCGGTACAGAGTATAAAAATTGAAAAAACTAGTGCTAGACTGTGTAACGCGATGGAACTCAACCTACAAAATGCGCGAACTTTTACTTAAAGATTTTTGCATTCACAGTTCTTTAAAAGAGTTCCGCCTAAAAAAAAAATCTGAATGGAACGTAGTTCAAACTATATCTAATTTGATGCAGCCAATTTATGAAACTTCTTTAAAGCTGCAGGATTCACAATTACTACCAAGTGATTTTTATTACGCTTTTAGCAATTGTTCTAAAATCTTCTGCAAAACACTGTTTATTACGATCTAACTGCCTCGCTAAACGTTCTTCTATTATGAACTCAGTATCAATATTGCTTCAAGCTTTGTTAACTTCTGACCAAAAAAAAGTAGCAAATCAGCACATTTTGGACATGCTGAAGCTACCAAAAGCAATTCTTAATGAGAGGTTTCAAAAATCAATTTTAAATGATAAGTATAAGTATAAAGTGGTGTCGATATTGGCCTTCGAAGTCAAATTTTACATGCCACAAGCCATCGTTTTTGTCGGACATTTATTGGAATCATCTTATTTTGTTGCATTTTTGTCAGGACCATAAGCAAAGTTATAGCCTGTTGAACCCGAAAATCAAGATTAAAATTTATGGGAGGACAACTAGATTCACACCGCAAATTTTTATAGCAGTTTCAAAAAGGCAGCTTTTGATATAAAAATTTCGTAATTAAATATTAATTGAAATGTACGGTAACAGATTCTTGGAATGATAGGGTAACGTTTCTATTTTGTAGGAGGCATGTTAATCTTTTTTTTCCAAAGTTTTAAAGTGGCATATGGGCATTTGCACAGAAAGGTCCGCTGAGACCAAAAAAATATTTTTATTTTAACATTACATTTAAATCAAAAATTAAATTAAAAAATATAATGTATTTACAGCTTTTCTAATTCCTTAATATAAGAACTGTTAGCTTTTTATACCCTGTTCACATTAAAAATGGGAAAAGTGGATCATGAAGTTGTGCAAATGTATGTAACAGCCAGAAGGAAGCTTCTCCGACCCTATAAAGCATATATATTCTTGATCAGCATCAACAGCCGAGTCGATATAGCCATGTCCGTCTGTCTGTCTGTCTGTATGAACGCGTCGATCTCAGGGACTATAAAATATAGAGACACAAATTTTGACATGCACATAGGTGTATACCGTACCCAGATCAAGTTTGTTTCAGATTTTGAATAAATCCCCCCTCCCCCCTTAAATTGCAAAAAACTGTTACAGCCACAATTTTAAAGTTAGAACCTGGTGGCTTAATATATACTATCCTAGGCCTTATATCTAACTACTCTCAAAAGGAAAATAAGATACGAGCAAAAACACAGAAGTTATTAAACAATTAAACTCATGGGAGCGGGGTTGGGGGCGGTATGCAGTCAGCAGGCCGCGTGTGAGCGCGTGTGTTTGTGTGTCCGCACGCGTGAGTGTGTGCGTTTGTGTATGCGAGTGTGTTTGTATGTGTTTCTCAATTGAACAGGGTATTTTGAAGTCGGGAAACTCGACTACAGCGCTCTTACTTGTTTTAATATGTCGCGTGCTAAATTTCGCGTTCTTCATAATACTAAAGCATATAAAAACAAAACTAATGTAAATAATTGAATGAAGTCAATGAAAAGCTACATCATTCACCATTATTTAAAAGTTAACCGCTTCAAACTAATTTTTT
This sequence comes from Lordiphosa magnipectinata, assembly GCA_037044535.1. NCBI lineage: Eukaryota > Metazoa > Arthropoda > Insecta > Diptera > Drosophilidae > Lordiphosa > Lordiphosa magnipectinata. Next base: position 58,906 of record JBAMBO010002196.1, on the reverse strand, counting down.
ACAATTTGCAGATTTATGAATTTTTTTAGATGCAGTCGAAAACTACTTCCATTTTTGTCTCGTGCTAAGTCCCATGATTTTTTGAAAATATATTTGAATCGTCAAATCGACTGAACCTACCCTTTGAAATACATATACTGCTACCATAATATAGAAACAAAAACCAAAATTTTTTTCGATTTCTATATTTCTCTGTACTTTAAAGGCGTACGCCGCGCTCGCGACTGTGGAAATGCAGTCACTTTTAAAAATGAAAAAATTATATGGGTAAATTTACTTTCTCTTCACTTCAGCTTGCTTGCGGAGATGCTTTAAGTTAGCCTTACAAGTAATAACTGACCTATCCCATATCCAACTTCATACTACCAACCTAAAGACCACTTACCCTTAGACATCTAGTTTGGCATAGACCTTCGTTTAAAGCAGCGTTCAAAGCAGTTACAGATTTACATACATATATATGCATGAGCAAATTTTCCCATGACACACACTCTTTTTATGTTTTGATCTTGGGTCAACGAGACGGGACTTATGTCGCAGTTTTATCAAAAAATATTGTCTCTTCAAAGGGAAAGACTTAGGATTCTATTCGGTCCCAATTGTGGACAAGCAGTGCTGATGCTGCTGTGAAATGCACAATCCTCATAAATTAACTAGAAATGGGCGCCGGACGGAAATATTGCTAGACCCGAAGTTCACAATTTAGTTGTGCGGGAGAGGTATATTTTCAGCATCCACTTGACAGCAAGGGATAAAGGAATGGAAATTTGGTTGGGTTCCTTTGTACGGGATGGGATAAAATTTAACATGTGTGCAGGCCACTGCATTTGCCACGCAAATTTGATTTATTTTTACCAGCAGTGAACTCGAAACTGTCTTCAAGATAAAATGAAGCCAATCATTTAATATCCAACAACACAATTTATACAATTTCTAAAAATCTTGGACTATAATTAAGCCAAATACTTACCACACTTGAACATGCGGGTCCACAAATGCCAACATTGCGATATAGTTTCTGACCAGGTGGAATAAGTTGTGTGTCGGAAATGGATACGCCGCTAATAAGAATACCCGCATCATTGGGGCGCAGGTGATGCGTATAATGTATACGAAATCCCGAATGATCTACGACTGTAAACAAGATTCTGAGCTGAGTAGGCAGTTCTTTTCATGTGAGTAAAAACTTTTACTTACTACGTATATCACTGGGATTATCATAGTGGATTTCAAGCATATAATAAGTGACGCCTACTGAGCCACCCATAGGTATGCCTGTATGCGGGGCTAAAAATTGTCCTGTCGAACCTATGGACCAGACGGCAACTGGCGTGGAGCAGGAATCCCAATCACGTGGGGTCAAGAGATTGCTGTTGCACACTGTACCTGAACTTCTAACCCAAACGTCCCACGACGCAGGGTCGGATCCAGGATATGATTTGATTGAGCACTCAAAAAGTGTCATATGATGAACCAGATTTGAATGTGTTTTTCTATAAACAAGCGATAATTTACATTGTATATAACCTTAGCTAAAGATCCTCGTAGTTACATACCCATAGCGCGAAAGGAGTGCTTCATAGCCAATAATATGGTGTTTCTCTTCAAGTTTTGGTGCTCGCACAATTTTACACCAATACAGAGTATCCATTGATGGCTCGACGGTTACATTACTTACGGTCACATCCCATTTATTCGATGACAACTTGCTTTCCTCAGAATTATGCTTGCGAAATACAGGACTCAATAGATGCAGCGACTTAACACCGCGATTCTGCCCGTGTCCTTTTAAACTGCCATGGATCGGGTCGGTGTCGCCAAAAGACCAGAGTACTTTGATAGTATCACCCTGAAATGTTACCAAGCAAAAAAAAAATATAAATAAACAATTAAAACAGGAGGATTCATTTCCTTATATACATACGGTGAATGGTATATCATAGGGATCACAGGTTTCAATTTTTCGTGTAAACTCCACATGCGTGTGCGTAAAATTTTGATGACCTCTGACGACGTGGTAGTTTTGCGTATCATCTTGCAGCGGTGCTCCATGCGGATCATGAGCTGAGCCATGACAGTCCTAAAAAAAACAAAAGCGTAGGTTAAAGCCGATTTCGATATACCCGTTACTATTGAGTAGAAATTGTTAATGTTTATGTGAGTTTGAAATTTTAAATCGATATCTTACAAATTTTAGGAGCTATTCAACATTTTTATACCCTCGGCAAGTATATTTGAGTTTTCTATGCTTTTCCATAATTCCATAAAGCTTGACGAAAATCGGACAACTATATAGTAAATCTGCCATAGAAAAGATAGGTCTGAAAAAAGTCTTAGTGAGTAGAACTTTTTTTTCAATACTATCGCTCCCAAATTTGATATTTATTAATATTATATGCTTTCACATAATTCTAATAAGTTTGATCCAAATCGAATGACTATAGCATATAGCTGACATAGAAACGATCGTTCGATAAAGCAGTTCTGGCGAGAAAAACTGTTTTGTTTTCAACTGTAGCGTATTTACCAGGGGACACAGAAATCTCTGGAGATTTCGCCGATAAACATTGTGTCGTCCAGAACATTGAAAAACGTGAACATTATTTTATGATGTATTTGTTCTTAGAGGGAGGTCAGAAATGCACCGTTTGCCAGTTACGGGCACTTCAAGTTAAGAATTGGGTTTTCCATGTAAATTTCTAAATCGTCTAATTAAGTTTAATGGAAGAAAAATGATTTAGCTTTAACGTAGAAGTATCGGCGAATTCTAAAATTGTGTGTCATAGCGTCAAACTCATTTGATGCGACCTTTTCTGACCACACATCGAACAAAAATTTGTATGTGCACTTACAGTCTATTGGAAAAAAAACAACTTTGTGCAAATCGGAGCAAAAAAAACTTAAGCATATTGAAAAAACCTTGAAACGACCTTCAATTTCGCGTCAAGCACAAATCGAAACAAGCCGAAACTATACACTTTCTATCCCACTCTTTCGAAAGAAAAAAATAGTTAAAAAAAATGCAATTTTTAAAAGTTTCACAACTTTTGTAGTCAAATAGTTTTATGTCCACTTTGGATGCAAAATTAACTAGATATATCAGCACAATAATTTAAAACAAAAACATTATGGATAATATACGTTTTTATTTTCAGTTCAATCAATTTTCATCGGCTATATTGCTGAATCAACACGCTGTGCGATGGTTCCTATGGCAGCTATAAGATATAGTCATCCGATTTTGACCAAACTTTGCAAATCTATTTGAAAACATGTAATATTAGTATTGGCCGAGTTTGAAGACACTACCATTGAAAACAAACAAGTTTTTCTCACTAAGACCCATTTTCCGACCGATGGTTCCAATGGCAGCTATAATATATGGTCATCCGATTTTGACCAAATTTTACAAATCAGTTTGAAAACATGTAATATTAGTATTGGTCGAGATTGAAGACAGCAACATTGAAAACAAAATGTTTTTCTTACTAAGACCCATTTTCTGACCGATGATTCCAATGGCAGCTAAAAGACATAGTCATCCGATCTCGAACAAATTGATCAAATCTGTTTGAAAACCTGTAATATTAGTATTGGCCGAGTTTGAGGACACTTACATTGAAAACAAAGAAGTGTTTCTCACTAAGACCCATTTTTCGACCGATGTTTCCTTTGGCAACTATAAGATATAGCCATCCGATTCGGTTGGCTCAAACATATTAGCTGAGGGCAGCTAGTCATCCTATTTTGACCAAATTTTGCAAATCTGTTTGAAAATATGTAATGTTAGTGTTGGCCGAGTTTTGGGACACTAACATTGAAAATAAAAAAAGTTTTTCTCACTAAGACACATTTTTCGACCGATGCACAGTGGTTTCTGCCATAGGCCAAAAATAAAAAATGCAAAGTGAGAATTTTGACTTCAAACGTGTTGTCTCTATCTCGCAAAAGAATGAGCTTTTTAATTGTATAGTCGATTTTGTTTCATTACAACCGTACTCTATACTATGAGAATGGTTTCAAAAGAGAGAGCATGAAATATATTTGTTCCTACTGTGGGAGATTTTTGAGATTTAAGTGAAATTTAAAAAAATTAAAACAATATTAAATCAAGCTTATATTAAAGAAAATAAACTGAATAGTAAAAAAGAAAGGTACTAACTTTATTTTTTAATAAATTTAATGATCTTAATTTGTTGAGTTCTTTTTATAAATTTTATGTTTTGTCAGTACCAATTTCAGCTAAAGTAATAGTTATCATCCCCCCTGATTCCCCCAATGGGACTTATTTGATAAAATTGGGCAACCTTTTAAAATTCTAAAACGACAAAGCTTAGCTGCCGGAAAGTGCCGGAAAGTGTTTTCTTTTCCAAATCCTAAAATGTGCTTCTTTTGTTGCTATTTGTTTCTGCGAAGCAACTGTTACATTCCTGATCTCTGTTGTTGTGGTGTTTGATTCTTTTTTGTGTGCTCCATCCTAGCATAAGTCAATTTGACTAAAATCTGTGTTTTTTTTCCAGGATTAACTTTAAAATCTGAGATGGCAGCGATATTTATATATATATATATATTTTTTTTTTAGGTATTATAAATTAATTTTTTTTTCTTTTAATGTTAAGTAGAGGCTTTTAATACTAAAACTAACATAACAAAACAAAATAAACAAAAATTGAAACACAAATGAAAAATTGTAATATAACTTTTTTCTTACACTTGGTAAAATTGTATAGTAGGGGTGGGAGTGTGAAGGTTTAGCCACGCCAATTTTATCAAAACTCATATCGAACGGTTTCATAAAGCCGTAAACAAAGTTTCAAGTCGGTATATCTACTGAAAGTGTTTTTGGCCGCAGTCTCCATACAAGCTGGCACACTGTGCGATGGTTCCTTTGGCAGCTATAAGATATAGACTTCCGATACGGTTCGTTCTAACATATTAGCTGTGTGCAGTAAGAAGAAGACTCTATGCAAAGCTTCAGCTCGATAGCTTTTAAACTGAGAGACTAGTTTGCGTGGAAACTGACAGACGGACGGACAAAGCTGAATCGTCTCAGCTCGTCGTAATATTACTCTTCTTTTTTTGCTCGAGCTTTCCAGCATAGCGGCGCACTTGAATGTTCCGTGATTTAACTCGAAAATGCATAAGAGATTGTATATCGGACATATCAAATCCTTGGCTATGATACCGTCATCCCATAAAAAATTCCTTAAGGCGTCCGGACTTAGTGAAAGAAAATTCTTCAATGACAAACGGTAATCGGTACAGCTCAGCTCAACTGTTTTCTGCACGTAAATTCTTCATAATTCGCGGCCCTTTACTAAACAATTACCCTCTCTGTTCTCTCTCTTTAAAAAATTGTTATTTTGTGGTTGAAAGGGAGGTGAAAAAATAGGTGCATCAAACCCAAACCTCCAAAATGTTTCCTTATAATAATACTCGGGCAGATCTTTTGATTTTCTGTTCCCTGTCACCTAGGCTTTTTCTTTGTGAAGTAAGGATTTGACATCCACATCAAAAAATTATTGCAGGCGAAATTGGCCGAATCCGAACGGCAAGGCAATGTTTGAGAATTTAGCTTTTTCATGGCTAGTTAACTTCATAGCTGGCGCCAATAGCTGGTTAAGGTGACCGGATGTGTAAAAGCTATTTTCTAAGGAAAGAAAAAAACTTTTTTTATTCGATGGTCTGAGGCGGAATTAAACACACAACCTCCCGCACCAGCAGCCACACACACTACTGGTGCGCCACACCCGAGTACTGCTTCTACTTTAGTAAAGAATCTGAACTATTTCTCAAGCTCAAGATCAAGAATATAGAGTTTTAAAAACATTTATCAGTTTCTTTTTGTTTTCCATTTCTGCTGTTGCAAGTCTTAAAAGTCATCTGTCTATTTCCTTCCATTTTGACAAGGTAAATGATAATTTGAGCCTAGGTAGGTTAAATGGTACCCGAATTCTAAAATAACGATTTGAAGTATCTCTGAACTTCTACTCATAGCTCACAAAATTATTGATTCATTGAATAATAGTTCATGACATGAGCAATGATCTATATGATCTGTTTGAAATGATTCAGATCAGATCAGCTCAAAAAAGCAACTAGATCAATCATGTTCAACTCAAATAGCTCATGGGATTCGTAGCACTGACGAAGTTAGCTTAGCCCTCTCGTTAGCTGCTCAAAGCAAAATTAGGTCTGCGAACATACAATATGTGAAGTGGGGCGAAATCTTCAAAAACATGTACCGATTTTAATGATCTCTGATTTGTTGGTCGCCCCAAATAGCAGAATACCTATTAATAACTTTTATTTAAAATTTAAATGGTCCAAAAACCGCGAAATTTGCTAATTTTTCATATAAGTTTACAATATTAAGAAGATTGGATAAATATCAATAGTAGACGGTTAAATGGCAAACGAAATTTAATCGGTCCGAAGAAAATCGCGAAAATTTGCCAAATTTCATAATGAGTTTAGATTATCGTGAAGATTTAATAGTTGGCAATTGTCGATGGGTAAATAGAATGTGTATGCCAATCGCGAAAATTTGCAAAATTTTATAATATGAAGACGGGTAAATAGATAGATAGTGAAGATCGAAAGGTTCAAACAAAGGCGAAATTTGCTAAATTTTATAATGAGTTTAGATTATCATAAAGATTTGATAGATGGCAATTATAAAGTAAGCCGCACTTCTTAGTTTTGTGTTTAAAACACTAAATGGGGCGTAGCAACGAACGCCGAGTACCTGTTATTTTGTTATAAAATAGTCCGAAAACTGATTAATTATAGTAATATGGTGACATATACTTGGTGTTAGAGCGTCAGTGAAGATGCGCCAAAATGGTGGAGAACCAATAAAGACGCATTTCTTCTTCTATATGAAGCATTCTTCTTCTTTGGCCCGATATTAATATCTAAACCGCTCAACGTTCTTGGCCGCTGCTATAAGTTCACGGCAATCTGTTTTGCTCGAGAAGGCTTCAGTTATTCACACCATGCTTGGCAATGTCTTGTCATACCGTCTTTCTTAAAGTCTTTCGTTTCCGATTTTTCACTGAAGATTTTTTAGTTCGACTCATTTTCTGACTTGTCTTGATCTAATGAACCACATGAGCATGATCTGTTTGAAGCTTGATCTATTTGAGCTGGATCTTTTTGGAGCTTGATCTGTTTGGAGTCACTGGGAATTTGAGCTAGCTCGAACATAAACAATTTCGGACATGATTTACTTGAACCTTTTTTTATAAACATGAATTAAAGGGCACTTTGACTCCATTCACGCAGGGCTCTAGTACACTTACCAATGCATTGATTTCTCCAGTACGATCATCGACCCACAACAACACCATGTCTGCGCTAGCCATCCGACCATCTTTTGAGAATCCGAGACCAACGAAGCCCCGGGTGTTAACAGTAGCCGCAAAGTGAACTGCATTTGTATTTAAATTGACCCACCACTGAAGCCAATACAATCCATTGGGATCCAGCATCTCGTGCCGCTGCCAATTCCTATGCTGTACAGAGCCGCGCTCGTCAACTATATCGTGCTCCGCCCTATGGGTGTGATGATGGTTATGGCCATAGGATATAGTTTTAGGAGAGCCTAGCCAAAATTCAACGAGTAGGACGCAGAGCGTCATGATCACTTGCAGCGACATTTGCACGGCTTCGGTTTCGATTATTTCGCACCTTTTATTTAATTATATTCATATGTATGTACGTTAATGTATTATGTATTTATATTGAGTTTCCAATTAAAAGTTAATTAATTTCTGTATACGTATTATGATTAATAACTAAATTCTATATTTTTGCGACTGGCTTCTCGGAGTAAATTTTCACAAATAAAGTTGAGACGCGTTCCATTTCACTGATCGGTGGCAGATGTTTTCAGAGCAACGACAACTACAACTGAGTCGGCACACACCACCGCTGCTATATAAAGCGAGCCTTTTTCACACAGGTAAAAAGAATCCACACACATACATACATGCATCCAAACGAATTTATCTACATGCATATGTATGCATATATGTTCGCTGTTTGTGCACACAGCTGCACATTCAGATACGAATGATGGATGTATCGATACAAGCATCCTTGCGCACACATACATATGTACAAACAGACATACACAAAAATGAATAAAAAGATAAATCCTGCAGTAGAGCAGTATTGTATGTATGTACTTACGTATTATGGTGTAAACATTTATGAATCTATTGAAGGAATCAAAGAAAATTTATCAAATTAAAAACTGCTACACACATATATGTATATATATGTATGTACATATGTTCGGTCAAGCCTTAATATACCCTTCTACAGTTCCCAAATGTACATTACACTGGCCCTTAGGCATGTACATATGTATGTATGTATTTATTTTTACACACTTGCAAAATGTATCATATTTTTGCCCAGAAGTTTGCAACGCATAGAAGGAATCATCTCCGACCACATAAAGTATGTGCATATATACAGTATGTCAAGAAAGTGTTTTGACACAACAACAAAGTTCACATTTTTCACATAATTTGCAAAAAAAAGTGGCAAAAAGTTCTATACAACTAGTTTACAGCCAAAAAGATCCATTTCTACTGAAACTATTTTTAAGTTTGGATTTGAGATCTCAAAAATCGATTTCAAAAATTTTTTCATGGCTCCGTTTTTATTCCCTTGTAGAAGGTATATTAAAATTGTCCAGATGTTTGTAAAGCATAGAAGGAAGCATCTCCGACCACATAAAGTATATATATTCTTGATCAGCATCCCGATTGTTAATTGAGATATGGCATAAAATGTAAGTGCACCTACCGAAAAAATGGAAAAAATTCATATTTAAACGAGAGCGTAAGTTAAAGTCGGCTCTAACCGACTTCGATATACCCGTTACTCATGCATAGAAATGCTTAATAGCCATCCTGTGTGCCTGCGGTGAGACAGCCGTAAAGTATGCAACGTTTTTTAACTCGGCTATTTATCAACCGATCTTGATGAATTGGAGGGCTTATAGATGTTGCGAATATAAACTTAAGTTTTAAATTTGAGATCGATATCTCAAAAATTGTGGGAGTTATTCAACATTTTTTATTGTGGGGGCGGGGGTGGGCGTTGCAAAAATTTGAAATAAACTTGATCTGCGTGCAGACAATAGGAGTCTACATTTCAAAATTGGTTGCTCTAGCTCTTCTAGTCTCTGAGATCTAGGTGTTCATACAGACAGACGGACGGACGGACAGACGGCTGTTGATACTGATCAAGAATATATATACTTTATATGGTCGGAAATGATTCCTTCTACTATTCCTTCTGTTACATACATTTGCACGATTTTAGTATACCCTTTTACTCTACGAGTAACGGGAATAAAAACGTTGCCATGAAAAATTTTTTGAAATTGATTTTTGAGATCACCAATCCAAACTACACTTAAAATTAGTTTCAGTAGAAATGGGTCATTTAATTTTTTTTTTGTAAACAAGTGTAATTGGTAAAATTTTGTTTTTATTTTATTCTGATTCTGTATCGTTTTTAGAACTAGTATGCAAAAGAAAGAAGCCAAATTCATCTTGTTTTAGCTATTTTAAAAATATAAAACAAATAAAATCAAAATTTTAAAGAGTCAAGAAAGTGTCTTGAAAAATGTCAAAATCAGGACTATAAACCGAGAGGGGTTCCCTACGGGGCTCGAACCAGTGAATCTTTTTGGTATCGGGTTCACGGAGCGGGTTCATAAGTACGCTAAACCTAGGTTCAGATTCGAATCGGTGATCATAAATAATTTTGTTGCTAACTCAAAATAAAGGTATGTGAATTGCAAAAACCCTAAACATTTCATTTTAACTCATACATATGTGGAAGATCAGAGTCTTGGCATTTTCAATATAATATACCATCTTAGTCAAACCCTGCTCTACAACAAAACATAAGAAAATAGGCATGTTTTAGTGATGTATGGAGATTTTAAGAACACTTCTCTCAATTGGAGTTCATATATATAATGTCTGCATGGTAAATACAACAGATCTCGTTCTTATAATTGCTTGAGTAATGATGACGCACCTTGGTATTGACCAGTGTATGATTCTTTGGTGTCGATTGGAATAGCTTGAACGCGGTCGATAATGTTCCACTCTTTCAACAAATCGTATACCGCCTCCGAGATATGTTTGCCGTTTCCTTTACCCTGATGCTACTTTCGGCACGCCTTAAAGCTGCTTGTTTCCATCATAATTACCGATCACAGGAAGGCGAGGAACTTCTTTTTTCTTTCTCCGGTAGTATTTTACCAGCCCAGTGTATAACATTGTATTAGTAAAGTAAAAAAGTAAAATTGGCTCAAACAGCACCTCCAGGAGGGCCAGGGCCAAGCTTCTCTCAATCTCTTGGCGTGTGTGTGCTTATAATTTTTCGCACAAGAGAAAGGGACCTACAGTTTAACGCCGAATCCGAACGGAAATAGTAGTTAGAGAATTTTTGCTTTTTCATGGCTAGTTACTTCACAGCTGGCGCCAGTAGCTGGTGAAGGTGATCGGGTGTGTAAAAGATTTTTTCTAAAGAAAGAAAAAACTTTTTCTATTAGATGGTCCGAGGCGGGATCGAACCCACAACCTCCCGCACTAGCCGCCACACATACGACTGATACGCCACGCCCGACCACTTTTATTAGTAAATCCATAAAAACATGCATTTATCATCAATTTTGTATGGGAGACCCCCTAAGGAGTGGAGACAGGGGGTGGTTGCCAAGAACAAAAATGCTAGGAAGTGAAAAATAATGGGGGTTGGTCATACATTTTACCCTCCTGGGAAGTGTTTTTGGGTGTTGGAGGACAATTTTATAAAAATATCATTTTTGTATGGGGACCCCCCTAGGGAGGGGAGATAGTGGGTAGGTGCCAAGGACAAAAATGTCGGGAAGGGAAAAATAGTTGGGGTTGTTTTTATATTTCCCATGGCTAGGAGGCACTTTTGGAGTGGTAGTCAAGTAGCAGTGGTACAAAATAAAAAAAAACATGCATTTTTCATCAATTTTGTATGGGAGCCCCCCTAAGGAGTGGAGACAGGGGGTGGGTGCCAAGAACAAAAATGTTCAAAATTGAAAAATAAGGGGAGTTGGTTATACATTTTATCCTCCTAGGAAGAGTGTTAAAGATGTGGGCGTCAATTTTATAAAAATGTCCTTTTTGTATGGCTCACTTTTTTGTATTTTGGCTCACTCATTTTATTACCCATCCTCGCAGATTGAGAGGCTGGAGCAAGTCGAAATGTAAAAATCGTGCACTAAAACATGCCTAATAAGAAAATTAACGGTAAATCGTTTTGATTTCGTCGCATAACAGACATGGCAGGATTGGTTTTGTCATAAGTCATGAAGTCATTTACGTGAAGTAAAGACAAAATTGGTAGGGCATTTGTTTTGCAATCTTTTTTATCTATTTCTTAGTTCTTAAGATCATTTTAATTTCTTATTAATGTTATGTACTATTTAATTGCCTTCAACTTTATGTGCTTCATTTCATATGGGCACATAAATATTGAAACGTAAAAACACCAATAAAATATTTCCTGTTTGTATTTAGGTATAGTCAGTGATGTCCTGGAAATCTTTAGAGATTTTCGTATAAACTATGGCAAATTAACCTAAATTTCGATGACTTTATTGTGAAGTGACAAGAAAAAGTTCGGTTACTAGATTATATGCTAGCAAACACCGTACGTTTGAAATCTACTACTCAAATCGCTAAACATTTGACATCTGATTTAGTAAAATATTTGAGTCACTTCACATATAAAAGAAAACAGTTTTTGAGATTTCTGGGACACACCGAATTAAAAAATGACAAAGTTAACAGCTAGCAAAAATAGAGGTGTGCTTACTTCGGCTCGACCGAAATTTATATAGCCTTGCAGCTAGTATAATTTAGATAGATGAAGGTGTTAAATGATTTTCGTCAAACATTCTTAGCTGAGATCACTACTTTGACCAGTTTATTATATGGCAGCTATACGGTATATTCATTAGATTTTGGCCAAACGTCCCAAAATTGTGTGGAAACGTATTAAATTCATAACTGTATAGTATAAAGACGCTACAATTGAAAACAAAAAAGTTTTTCTCACTAGAACTACTTTTTCGACCGATCGTTCCTATGGCAGCTATATTCTATGGTCATCCGATTTGGATAAAACTTAGCAGAATTGTTTGGTAGCATATAAAATTTATAAATATCAAGTTTGGAAGCGATAGGATTGAAAACAAAAAAGTTTTTTTACTAGGACTTTTTTCACACTTATCTTTTCGATGGCAGCTATATAATTGTCCGATTTTCATCAAGATTGGTGGCATTATGAAAAAGCATAGAAAACTTTTAAATACGAGGTTTGGGGACGTTTGCTTTGAAGACAAAAAAGTTTTTCTCACTAAAACTCCGTTTCAACCGATCGTTCCTATGGCAGCTATATGCTATAGGTATCCGACAAATGTGCAGCGTATTTGAACGAAAAGACTTGGTGCAAAGTTTGGTTAAGATAGCTTTAAGACTGAGGGAGGAGATAGCATAGAAACAGACGGACAGACAAACGGACATGGCTATATGAACTATCCTCGTCTTGTTGATCAAGAAAACATATTCTTTATGTGGTAGGAGATGCTTTATAACTTTTCCATGCTTTTTTATAGTTCCACCAAGCTTGATGAAAATCGGGCAACTATGTAGTATAGCTGCCAAAGAAAAGATAGCCTCGAAAAAAGGCTTAGTTAGAAACACGGCGAGTTTGATCCAAATCGGATGAATATATCGTATAGCTGCCATGCCTGCCTGCAAACTGGCCAGCCATGGTCAAAGTAGTGGCGCCATCTATTGCCCAGATTGGGAAATCACTTGGCTAAATTGTTCAAAGCAAAAATTAAATTGACGAATGAACATCATTTAAGACCATCAAATTCAACGACGAAAAAACTGATAATACAGGTTTACAAGGTTTTGCAACAAAAAGTTAGCAATTGTTAATGTTGTATTTTTGGCCGCAGAATTCAAATCAATTGCCCGTTTTCCCCCAGTACGTCAGGTTTACGATATAAACAAAATTAAGAATTCACGTTTGTTGTTTCTGTAACGTCATTCAATTCAGCTTATATTAAAACGAATTTGGTTGGAAAAGGTTACTTAATGTAGCCACAGGAGCTACAAATGTAAACAAACCTCGCTCAACACACGTTTATGCAAATATCTCGTGAGCCTGACGTTCTGGGAGAAAGCGGACAATTAATTTGAGTTTAGCGGTCAAAAATTCGTAAGGAATGATGGCTAACTTCTCTCTTGCAAAAGTTGGCCTTTATTTGTAAACCTGAGTAATAGGAAACAGTAGTAATTTTTTAAAAAGTATTGTTACAATTGTGAAATTAAAAAAAAAAAATAGAGGGAAGCTAACTTCGGCTCGACCGAAGTTTTTATACCCTTGTAGCTTGTATGATGTATATAAATTAGAAGCCTGATTCCACTGACACAAATATGTACATTCGGCCAAATGTACACATTTTTGACAAGGCCTCCTATATACCTACTTCTATGGCTAACTACACCTAATTTCTATGGCTGCTGTACTATATAGTTGTCCTATGAAACTTGGTGGAATTATGTGAAAGCATAGAAAACTTGTTGAAGACAAAAAAGTTTTTCTCAATAAACCAACATTTTCGACCGATGGTTGCTATATGCTATAGTCATCCGATCTGGCCGGTTCCGACAAATGTACAGCGTATTTGTACCAAAAGACTTCGTCCAAAGTTTGGTTGAGATAGCTTTAAAACTGACGGAGGAGATAGCATAGAAACAGACGGACAGACGGACGGACAGACGGACATGGCTAATTCAACTCAGCTCGTCATGCTGATCAAGAATTTATATACTTTGTGTGGTCGGAGATGCTTCCTTTTATGCGTTACAAACATCTGGACAATTTTAATATACCCTCTACAAGGGTATAAAATCAAAAAGGAACATAGCTCAGATCTAAAATCTTTGGAGACATTTAATTTTCTATTATCCAATAGTTTTACTTTTGATTCATTTTCCCTTTTTCCCCTTCATCAAAGGTCGAAAAAAGGTCTCCCTAGACAAAACACATAAATGATTTTTAGTCTTTGAACCAGAACCGGAGCAGAAAAATTTGTCTCGCCCGAACCTGAACCTGGACCTGGACCGGAGCAAATAAAAGTGAAAAATGGGTTCGGTTCAAAAATTAAACAAAAAATTTTCTATCTGCTATACTTGTTAATTTTGTTATTTTCCAATATACCTAAATGCAAACATACAGGTTTTTTAATGGTTTGGTGCGTATCAGTACTGTTGTATGTACACGTTAGAAATAAATAGACCTCTAAATAAATAAAGCAAACAAAGTAGAAGACAATTAAATAAAAATACATTAATAAGAAATATAAATGAACATACAAAACTTAGAAATGCCCAAAAAATAATGCTAAAACAAATACCTACCAATATTGTCTTTACTTCACGTCGTATCCCTTCAGTACGGCGTAGTACTGAATCAGCACTGACTTGTAAGGTCTAGTACTGAAATCATGGCTGCCTTTACATGCATTTCAGTCACCAGTGGCGTACGCAGGGGGAGAATATATGTAAATATATGTAAAATACTATACTAAAGACCATAGCAGTTGTGAAGTAACGAGAAGTAAAGTAAAAATCTCATACAAAAAATTTTACGTCTGCTCTCCTGTCAAAATTTTTATATGAAAATTTTACATTACTCCTCGTTACTTCACAACTGCGTAGAAAAATCAATAAAAGTTTAGTATACGACCCTACTCAAAAAGAATTTAAAAAAAAAATGTCAGCCTATGTTCAAGTCCAGGTTGTCAACTATCTGTGTGCCAAGTTTCATCCGAATCCTTTCAGCTATTTGTGCGTGAAAGCGCTTTCATAAATACTCTTATAATAATAAGGTTTTTGGCCCATTTAAATAAAAGTTAAATAGCATATGAACTCCAGGTTATGAACTATCTGTGTGCCAAGTTTCATCCGAATCCGTTAATCCATTTGTGCGTGATTGAGTAACAAACTGGCAAACATACATACGCACAAACATACAAACTTTCACATCAAAATGCATTTAAAAAGAAACGGCGGTTTTCCGCCAATTAATTTCTGCACGTAAATTGTTCATAATTCGCGACATTTTATTTCAACATTTTTGGGGTGTATGTACTATATTTATTTATTTATTTATTTTTATTTATTTATTTATTTATTTATTTAGAGTTGACAAAAAAAGGCTGTCAACGAAAATGTATATACGTTACAAAAATTTGTATGAGCTAATGAAGCCTATCAAAGAAAATCTAATAAAATTACAAAATAACCTAATAACGACTCCGACACGGTGGGGGAATTTTATTTGCCCGTCCGGCCAGCTATGCCCCTATTCACAGCCAATTGTAGTCAGAGACGTTATTAGAGCTAACAAAAACTTTAATAATATAGAGATCGAGAAGAGGGAGAGAGAGAGAGAAAAAAACCAAAACCTATAGTTATGTAGGAACAAAGGAAAAAAAAAATGATAATATATTAAATTAAAAAAAAACTGAGATAGAGAGAAAAATATCTTAAAGTAAACTTTAAAAATAAAAAATTTATACGTAAAACTTAAAACTAAATAACCGGAAAATCTCTGACCCGGTGGGGGAGGATTTTTTAGCCAGTCCGACAAGCTATGCCCCTACTCACAGCTGGGAGTGGTCAGAGATTTCCCCGGAGATAATTATAGAGAGACGTTTTTAGAGAGAAGAGAGAGAGATCTGTTGAGAGCAGGTGATAGAGATCATTGTAATTTTGACATAATACCCGAAAACGATTGTGCTGGGCATAATCAGTTGTGCATCTGGGCAAGATTAAAGGTAAATAGTTTCTAGTTGGCCTAGAAGGAACGGAAAAGTTAAGGCGACCTAAAAGTTCGGTAGAGTCTACATAACTAATGACTAACTTATGAAGAAAAGAAACGCCTAGGACTGTTCTACGATTAGCTAACGAAGGAAGGTTAATAAGCAAGAGTCTGCTGGAGCACGATGGCAGACGAGATTAGGGTCCCAATTTAGTCCACGAAGAGCAAAAAGCAAAAATTGCTTTTGTACTGATTCGATACGATCGATATGCTTTTTGTACTGCGGACACCAGACGGACGAGCAGTATTCAAGTACAGGACGGACTAGAGCAGTGTACAGGAGCTTTGTGGTGTATGGATCATTAAATTCCTTCGACCAACGTTTAATGAATCCAAGTACACCATTCGCCCTATTAACAATAGAGGAGATATGAGGATTGAAACTCAATTTGGGGTCAAAAAGAATTCCAAGATCAACAACTGTAGATATTCGTTGCAGGGGTTCATTGCCAATCGTATAAATAGCGAAGGTTTGCAACGATGGAAAGTCATAAACATGCACTTGGAGCAATTAAGGTATAAATGATTAACTGAGCACCAAGACTGCAAGGAGTTTAAATCATCTTGCAATCTAATGGAATGTGTCGGGTCATTGAAAGATAAAATAAGTTTAACGTCATCGGCATACATAAGTATCCGAGAATAAGATAGTATTGTGGTTAGGTCATTAATAAAAAGAGTAAAAAACAAAGGACCAAGGTGACTACCTTGGGGTATTACCTTCAAGTGGGGCACGGGAAAGAAAATTCGTTCCCATACCGTCCCGATCCCAATTCTAAAATTTATAAAATTCATTATATTTTGCGTTCCTTCGAGAAAAAAAATTCCCGAATTTTTGGTGAGGAACGGCGTATAATAGACAATTACCGTGACTCTTACTTAACTTTTGCTAATAAACCAAATATTAAATTTAGCAAATGTCACAAATTTTTAGAACTTTTATCTTCACCATTCGACTATTTATCCCGTCTTCATGATAACTAAAGCTCATACGATTTCTGTATTTTTTAGACCGTTTGATCTACACCTCCTATTTACCAGCGTATTTGTCCGTCTTCATCAAAATCTAATCTCATATAAGAATATCATCTCCATAAGTTGCTCATTTGTGAGTGAATCTAAGTCCAAATTCATCAGCTGTTCAACATCATTGATCCTGTAGTCTTGCAATCCTGCATCAGTAGCCAAAGCAACAATCCGATAGCTTACAGAATATAAGTCATCTATATGTGATGATGAAGAGGCCTTTACTCAGTAAGGCTTCCAGAACTTGTTCAATGATACTTATTTAAGTTACTTCCACGACTGATCGATAACCATTACAGCATATTTTATGCTTAATTTCTTACAAATGTCAGTCATTGAAATATTAGCGGTATTCCTCAAATCGTTTTAGATTTGATTTTGATTTCGTGAACCTGATTCGACCCTGATTTCATTTTGATTTGCTTTCGCTTATAGACAATTGGCGCAAGATTTAAATTAATTCGCGAAAGCAAAAATGCCGAAAACATTGTAAATTCTATCTTTCTAAGCTTCTTTAATAATAGGTTTGCGCAGAATAGGTAGTTTTAAAATGTTGCAAACTTTAATAGGGTGAATTTAATTATATATGTATTTGTTTATGGTCACGGGAAGTGGCTTATGCAATTTGGCAGATCTACAGAGGAAGATGGCAGGATAAAATTGTGGAAGAATTTCTGACTTCCAACTTTCTAGGAGAACTGTACCCTGAACCCTGAATATCTTTGACAGAGTTAAGCACAAACTTCAAAAACTTAAGCATTTTTTTTTAAATGCTCGTATGCTTTCTCAAATGCAATACATAATCGTTAAATTACTAATATATAAAATGCGAGATAGCTTACAACGTTCTTAATTTTTAAATCACAAACATTTAAACAAACACAAAGCGCGCGTTTAAATTTTCTTCTGAGAGAAAGGTCACACTAACACTAAATTAAACTGAAATCAGCCTTCAGGCTGCCTTAGGAACGATCGGTCGAAAAAAGTAGTTTTAGTGAGAAAAACTTTTTTGTTTTCATTGGTAGCGTCTTTAAGCTTTCCAGTTATGCATATTTTCTGCTTCAGCATAATTTTGACGATTTTGATCAAATTCCGATGAATATATCAAATAGCTGGCATACAAACAACTGGCCACACGAAAGTAACGCCATCTATTGGTGAGCTTGGGAAATCACTCAACTAACATTGTTCAAAGCGAAAATGAAATTGTCCTATGAAAATTATTCAAAACCCTTATTTCTATACAGTTTACGAGCTGCAAGGGTATATAAACTTCGGTGGATCCGAAGTTAGCTTTCCTCTATTTTTATACTCTATACCAAAGATACACAGAGAATATAAAGTTTGTTCAAAAGTGTGTAACAGGGAGAAGGAATCATTTCCGACCCTGTAAAGTATATATATTCTTGATCAGCATCAACAGCCGAGTCAATATAGCCATGTCCGTCTGTCCGTATGGACCAAGAGATCTCAGTGATGGTAAGAGATAGAGGTTTGACATGTACGGAACAAATATTTTTTATACTTGCAGGCAGATCATGTATATTTTCAATAAAAATTTAATAGTTGACGACCTTTCTAAATTATAGAATTTTGAGTTTAGCCGTTTCGAGGTCAAATGAAACACACTGCTGTGTATGCTATTAACAACAACAAGACGAAGTCCAAAACACCCACTCGGACTTTGCAAAACGTGCTTCCTAAAGTAATGCCCTTTTTTATACCCGTTACTCGTAGAGTAAAATGGGTATACTAAAGACATCCAATTGTATGTAATAGGCACAAGGACAGCAAGGTGCTCAGCATCAACAGCCGAGTCGATATAGCCATGTCCGTCTGTCTGTATGAACACCTAGATCTCAGAGACTAGAAGAGCTAGAGCAACCAATCTTGAAATGTATTGTCTGCACGCAGATCAAGTTTATTTCAAACTTTTGCAACGCCCACCCCCGCGCACACAATAAAATAATGTTGAAGAACTCCTACAATTTTAAATATAAATAAATATAAATAAACTTACGTTTATACTCGCAATATCCTTTTTTCTCTGAAATTTTCATAAAGATCGATTTATACATTGCAGAGTTTAAAAAATGTTGCATACTTTTAGGCTTTCCCCCCCAGGAACACAGGAAGGCTATTAAACATTTTTCCCATGAGTACACAGAGGTATATCAAAGTTGGATAGAGCCGACTTTAACTTACGCTCTCGTTTTAAGATAGGTTTCTACAGTTGATGGACATGTCGAGCAAGTTTGCTTACTTCTCCACAGCTATTTTTCTGGATTCTCACGAATTTAGTATGGATGAAAGGGCATTGGTGAAGAACATCTGTGGATAAATACCTAATATTTTCCTAAAAGTGCCGGCCCCATTTTATCATCTACATAAATTAAACAAAGTCGGGTTAGTGACACCATTTATAACTCAAGAACTGCTGCACCGATTTTATTGATCTTTGATTTGTTGGATTCGTCTCCCAAATGTATTTGCACTTGAATTTATATTATTAAGAAGATTTAATGCCAATTGTAGACGTGTAAATAGGATGTAAAGGTAAATCGGTCCAAAAAAAAATTGCGAAAATTTGCTAGTAGATCCAACGTTCCAAAAATCTCAAAATTTAATCAATTTTATGAGTCTAGACTATCGAAAAGATTTAATAGTTGGCAGTTGAAGAGGGGAAAATAGGAGGTGTAGGCGAATCGGCTTAAAAATCTCCAATTTTGCAAATTCTTATATGAGTTTAGATTGTCGTGAAGGCAGGTAAATTGGAGGTGTAGATCAAACGGTCCCAAAAACGCGAATTTTTTTTTTCTACGTATGGTAAAGATTCAAAGTTCTACAAAATTGGCGGAAATTTGAGAAATTGTTGTTAGCCGGCTCAAGGTCGTGTTTTTTTGTGCTTTAATGTAATAAAACACAGTTTTGGAATTTTCTCCAATATATTTAGAGATGCCGTCAGAATTCGTCATCAGGGATGGAGTCACAGCGTCCAATAAGTCAGCTGCGGAGTTTGGAACTCCGGAAACATTGAATTTTCGTATGAGTTTAGAGCAGCGCTGCCTGCGTGTGCATTGTGAACGTCTCGACGCGCCCATCTCTGGTTTAGATTATCATGAACACGGGAATGAAGATCGAAAGGTCCACCAATTCGCTAAATTTTATAATGAGTTTAGAATATCATGAAGATTTTATAGATGGCAATTGCAATGTAATCCTTACTTCTTCGTTTTCTGTAAAAAATATTAAAGGGTGCGTAGCAACCCACGCCGGGTACTTGCTAGTAGGATACATAAATCGAATTTTTCGCCCCCAACTTATTATAGATACATAAGTTGGGGGCATCAAATTCGACTTGCCCCCCGGGTGGCAAAACATCACGTCACGCCACTGGGTCATTGTATTTAAACTACTTAACCGATTAAAAAACAATGCTGTACGCGATTATTGCCAATTCAGTTACCTTTCAATAATCCAAACTAGTCTTAAAAATAGTTCCAGTAGAAATGGGTCTATTGTAATTTGCCCAAATTTTGATGAAAATGTGGCTTAACAATGAAAATTAGGATACTTTTTGGTCACTTTTGGTCAAATAATTTGAGTAAGTAATAAGTTATTACTAATAACCATAGTTTTAGTTTTAAGTCTTGAAGGCCAACTATCGTTTTTGTGTTTGAGCCGACTTTATAAAATTGTAATTGTAAATTCGAAGATAGATTTTCTTATTCGTGAAATACCACCGAAAAAGTCTAATTACTATTTTACTATACTATTGTTATTTTACTATACACACTATACTATTCTTCATCAGATTGTCTTTAACCTCGGTTTATAAGGTTTATAAGCGAAATAATTTAATTTTTTCCAGGGTGGGGAAATGCCCGGAAGATTTAGTTTGAATTTTGTATAAAAACAAATATTTTCACCCGATTGACTTGAATCTCCGTTGTAAGGATAGTGTTCAGAGTTCATCCGATGTGGAAAAAATCACCCCGAAGGATGGAAAATGCGTAAATTCAGATTGTAAGCAATATGAGACAAATAAATGGGGAAAAAATTTCTCAAATTTTGAAATATCTATCCATGACTGGACTAGACTTCCCGTCTGGTGAAGGTCAGCCAGTCATCGAAAAAAGTTAGTGTGCTGCAACACATTCTAATATTCTAATGTTTGGCAGCGGTGAAATGAAATTGGCCGCCTGTGTACTTATCCTGCTTCTGGAACTCTTCTTGGAAGGTAAATAAACGAACAATAAAACTTTGACATTGACCTGAACCTTACGTTTTTCTTGTTTGCAGGCGCCGAGGCGGTCAGTCGGACATCGAGAATCATCTGGAGCTGGGCAAAGAGTTTTTGGCCATTGGTCAACTGTCAGATGCCCTGACGCACTATCATGCGGCTGTAGGTGGGTGTGACAATCAGGATCAAGCCTCGTCGTTTTGACCATCTGCTTATTTTAGAGGGTGATCCGCTTAACTATTTGACCCTGTTCAAGCGCGGCACTGTATATTTGGCCTTGTGCAAGACTCGTTTTGCCATTCAGGACTTCAGTCGTGTGTTGGAATTAAAGCCCGACTTTACCGCAGCCCCACTCTACGTGGTGTGGTCAATATGAAGAGTGAGGAATATGAGCTGGCCATTAAGTACTTCGGACAAGTGCTCCAGGAGGAGCCCAACAATGCTGTAATCTATAAGCATTATGGAAGCATACAGCCCGCCATATAACAATGGCAACTGGTACAGCAATTGCTGCAACACGAAGATTACCAGAATGCCATACAAACGATCACCCAACTGCTGGAGATCTCACCCTGGTCGGTGGCTTTCAAGGTGAACGATATACTCTTGGCCATTGTTGATCTGCGTCAGGTGAAAAAGGCAGGAGATCAAAACAGAGGCACCCAATAGTATTTTGGTGCTGAATGAAGTGGTCATCGATCGTGGACCTTCGTCCTATCTCAGCAATATAGATTTATTCCTAGATTTATTCCCTCCGTACCGGTCATTATGGTCACACCCATTTCAGTAGAGAAGGTGAGTCTGTGTGTGTGTGTGTAATTATGTATGATATTCATTTTGGTTGTTCTAAACAGATTTCTGATTCACCCGAAAGCCGCAACACCTCCTGGGTCAGCTTTGATGGGCGCAATCGACAGCAGCATTTCCATGGCGATAGTTTAAGGGTTACCACCTCCATTTATCCTGTGCCCAGTATATGTGCTCAAGATCAAATATCCGATTGATTTGCTTCCCTGGCCGATGGCCTTCACTGGAATGTGCGCAAACGTCAGAAATGTCTGGATGAACTATCGGATTTGACAGCATCCGGATCGGAGGATACTTTCGATGAGTTTGAAAATATGAAATTATATGATGTTTAGTATAAACTTGTAAGTTCGCTGCTTAGTTAAAATAGAATTGTGAAAGTAAGAGATAATCACGCCTTTTGAAATTTAGCCCTTTAG
Source organism: Lordiphosa magnipectinata (assembly GCA_037044535.1). NCBI lineage: Eukaryota > Metazoa > Arthropoda > Insecta > Diptera > Drosophilidae > Lordiphosa > Lordiphosa magnipectinata. The sequence goes on along the minus strand of JBAMBO010002196.1, from coordinate 36,439 downwards.
TATGCTGTTAGTGCTGTCAATATACTGTGGATCAGATGAAAATATAAAATGTTTAGAAAATCATTCAACATTTCTTAGTTCTCCTTATATAACTATATATAAATATATAATGCTTTTCATTCTCCTCGCCGATAATTCTACTTTTCATGCAAATGCAAACATTCGGCATTACAATGTAGGTACGTCCAGATACTTGATTGAGTGTCAAATACTCCCAATTGGTAAGTAAGCCTTCACGCAACTGCTGCTGCCCAATATTTTGGTCTGATTCTGATCCGGTGTGCTTACAATTTTATCACAGACTTCTTCGCGCATGATTTTCCCAATCGTCGGCATTTTGCAGCGATAAGAAGAGCAATTTGTTGGAGTCCAGCAGTATCTTAAAGGCCGTTTCCTGGTGCTGAAAGCGTTTTAGCCAAATTTCAGTTCATATCACAGTTCACATTAAAGTATCGACACCGATATGTGGCCAGGAAATAAAGCTTGAGATCGGTGATAATAATCTCGCCATCCACCGGCAGGAATTTGGCCGCAAAGTTGTAGAGAATTTGCGAATTGAGGGAAATGGTCAGATGCTGATCGTAGCTAGCTATCAGATAGTCCAGCGGATGTACATCGGGCTCCAGTTCGCAGCGTTGTCCCTGACCATGAATGTAAAAGCGGCGATCTATGTCGACATGGCAGCGACGTAAGCAGGTATAGACACGGGAGGGTCCCTCGGTGTAGTCCAGTTCCCAGGAGCTAGAAGAGCACACAAAATATAATAAGAGGCAAAGTGTATGAGTAAATTGTTTAAGCTTACCACTCGGTACGTTCGGCAGTCATTCGGCGTATAATCTCGAGCCATTTGGTGTAGGTATAATCCTTCATGTGGCACATGAGCAGTTTGCGCTCGGCGTTCTGAAATGAGGGAAAAATTCTGCAAAAACGATCATCATATCATCATGTAAAGTAAAGTAATATCCAGGGCTGCAAACCCAAAAAATTTTTCGGAACCTCCGGTTTGCAGGTTCGAACCAAAATTTAACAACGGTTAAGGTTCGGAAATATGAGGTTCGAGGTTTTTGGGCTTTGGTTTTGGTTCGAACCTAGGTTCATTCCTCGTTTTACCCATTATATATCAAATTACTATACAATTGGTATACAGCTGACGCATAAATACATGGTAAGACTGTAAGACGTCGATTGTAATTGACGTGAGATTGGCGCTCGTAAGCTGGATATGGACTAAACTCATTGCTAGTGTATAAGTCTTCAGTCCGCCCTCTGTGTGTATGTATGCGTGGTTCGGTTCAGGGTTTGGTTCACAGTAAGAAAAAAGCCGGAATTCCGGGTTCGAATCGCTTCGGTTCAAAACCGGTTTGCAGCCCTGGTAATATCGAATTTACACTGCGGTCGTACGACTTTTTTTGGGGCTACGACCTTTTAGGTGTTTACATTGAGCGAACAGTCGCAAACGTCAGAACGTCATCAGCTGTTTTTTGTTTACTTAAAATTTAATTGGAATTTTGGTGTTAAAGCGTAGTACGGAGACGCTGACAATTTTTGCGGAGCGGAAATTGTTTGATAATTTCCAGAGCCGCTCAGACATAGTGTGACCAGGCAACAGACAGAAATCAACTGTTGTGTGTATAAAAAATAAGCGGGCTAATTCAAATAAAATAAAAGAGTGTATTAAATGTATTAAATTGAAAATGCAACTCATTAGGGGAAATTCAGTTGTCTGTGCTAATGCTATGGTCTATTTTATGGAAGCATTGTGTGTGGGGCGGTAGAAGCCGTGCCCTTTATTTTGGGCTGCGGGAGCAGAACTTAGCCACTTAGACATACTGCTATAACGACAACACAAAACTCATCTGGAGATTAAAATTGCTGGGCCGCACATTAAACCAGAGGCAATATTCATAGCCACAGCCAGCTCCATAGACTGGAGGCGGATCATACTCGCCGGGCGTATTAGAGGAGGATAAACTAAGTGAATACGGATATAAAGGTGGCCACCACAGTAGCAACGGAAGCTAACACATTAAGCCGAAGGAGACACTACTATAATGGTCTTGGTCGTTGGCTGTAGGGCCGTACCCTGGGCTGTGGACACTGCGAAGGTTTAGACTCGGGTGGAATGTATACATTGGGCAAATGGCATGCCGGGAGAAGCATACAGAGAAGGATTCTCCGCCACAAGTGATGCAGCTGCGGGTATCGAAATGCATTTTATTGGCCAGATTCCATAAAATTGGTTGCGACTCGTCCACTTTGATCAGTTCCACTTGTTTGTCTACCTCTTAGTTGTCCAAATAATTGTAGTTTTGTTTTTGGTCTTCTTTGCTTTAATTTTTTTCATTGTGTGCTCAATTTAAAAAAGTTACCTCTGACAATTACCCCCGTCGACAATTTATCAGCTGTTTTCAAAAAAACGAGTTGGCAGGTCCACGCAAATTGTCATAGCGAATTGTTGGTTGCTCCGTACTCGCTCTGACAATGCGCTCTGAGAATTTTCGTGAGCGGATTTCCTGAGCTATGTAATTAGATGGGCTCCGCAAAAATTGTCAGCGTCTCCGTACCACGCTTAAAATGGAAGTTAACAATGGATATAATTAACAGCTTGTCTAGAGAGGATGAAATGCTTTTGGAAAATCTGATAAATCGCCATTTAAATGGAATGGGAACAATTGCAATCGTCATCTAATCACAGTCATAATGCGTGAATTCCACAGCACAGTTCAGGGGGACATCAATGTGCTGCCACAGTATATCCATCAATGCTATTCACAGCACCCTACCGGCGAATCCGCATCCCACACCATGAAGCAATCCTTCTGCTAGACCAAGCACCCTATGATCAATAGCAACAAAGATGTGCGTAGAGATAGACCCATCACTTTACATATACGGCTTTCGCTATTGGATCGACTCCTCCTCGGACGAGATGATTAAATTCCAACGGGGCAGAAAAACGGTGGACATTAAAATCGTTATTGGAGTTGTCCAATATGTTTAGGCCTATAATGAGAACTGTGATATCTACGCCAGCTGTTGACGCCTCTGCAGCTAATCCGTGAGACCACCGACTCGGATGAGGAGCATGAGCCGGTGCAGGCCACAGCCAAATCCAGCCAGATTAAGCCGAATGCGACGAGTACCCAGGGCGGCGAACCGAAATCTGGCACTGCATCACATTAGCCACCAGCTATGTGAGCCAATTCTAAAAGCTTTGTGGCTCCATGTTACAACAATAATTCCAATTTTAATGAATCACTAGCTAATCTATTGTATTTTTCATTTGGGGAGAATTTTCGTGTTTTTGGAAGGCTGCCGTGCCCAAGGCAACTTCTGTCCGGATACAGATTACAGATTTTTTTCGAATGCTTGCGAATGCTTACTCCGATAACTATAGACAAAAATTGCACAAGGCTGCCACATTTTTATGTTAAATACGGTCTGGTTCCATGCCATACTGCACCAGCGATTCAAACTTATACACAGTCTTCTCCAGCAGCGTCTTCTGTTTGTCATATTGTTGCGATTCTGATCGAGACAATCAAGTTCATGTCTCCAATTCCACGAAGAGTCATTTTCCCTGATTCCCAGTATTGTACACAAGCGCTCCAGATTCTCAATGCGTTCGTCTTCGTGTAAACTAAGCCAAAGCAAAGCCTTGATCATTTTACCATCACAGATAATGTTGCGCTGGAATTCATGCTGTTGCGATTTCCAAAGCGAGTCCACAATGTAGGAGCGTAAATCACGTGGACGAGACGGTTGCAAACCCCAGGCAATGAAATTTTGACAACGCTGATTGCTAGAGATCATGCCATAGGAGACCGAAAAGTGACAGACGTTTTTGATCTGGTCCTCGTACTCGAGTGTTGTTTACATGCTGTAAAGGGCTCTCAGTTGCCACTGGCTTATTAAACTTTAGTGGGCCACCACTTGAGCCGGGTCTGTACATTGATATTTATGGCAGGCATTTTGAGTTTCTTAACAGGCGAGTCCACTACATCTGTTGAGGCTCCAGCCCTGGCTGTTTCATTGAAATCATCATAGAAAATGGTGGGTATGCAGCTGTCTCCTGATCATCATCATGTATAGTATAGTATTAGTAATTATTGTTAACTATTTGTATTCTTCTAGCTATCATTAAACAAAACAAAAAAAAATTCATCATGTGGTGGCAAAGCACTAAACAAGCTGATGCCACTAAAATCCAAATCCACGTGAATCACGCGCTCTTGAGGCTTTCTGTGAAAGATTAAATATGATTGGAATTAAAAACCTCTTCTTCTATTTTGAACTCACCTTAGTTCTTAGTAAGACGACGTGGCATTTATTTATATGGATGTCCAGTGCTGCATTTGTTTGGTTTCTAAAATAAAATGGTAAAAAAATAAAAATAATAAAGAAAAACTGCTGAAAAACTCTTTAAACTGCATTTAAAGAACTTCTTACGATTGCTCATTCACATGTGTATTTCCAATTGCGATTTATATTGACATTTTTTTTCGCAAAAGGGGCACTCCGATTTCCTTTCCGGTTTTGAATTACACCCAATTTTGTTAAGTGTCTTATAGGTATTTTGTAAACATTTAGGGTTCTCATGTTTAGGAAACTAAAAGAGTATACTTAATATAAATATAAAAAATATATATAATATAAAAGATTATAATTACCTCAAATTGCATACACTGCAGGTATGTTGGTGCGCGTTTGGAGTCCAGTGGTAATCTTTACCACATATCAATTCGCACATATACTTCGGCCTGACTCTTTTTTTGCTCATCTTTTCAACTTTCTCAGCTTTTTTGCCTTCGCAAAAGGGCATGTGGTTCTTAACATCCTCTATGCTGAAGAATTAAACATTACAATTTTGGCAGGGCTTTGTGTTAATTCTCAAATTTTGCAATTCATCTTTAAGCTGGTAAAAATAATATAAATAATATTTAGTAAAAAAATTAGTAAAAAATATATAATATAGACAAATTTACCGATATGGGAAGAGTTTTTTTGTGCAGTTTCCTGAAGTACATTATTTTCCTCGTCCTTAGCGTCCTCGTTTATTTCAAATTGTAGTTGATCCTCGTACATATCGCAAGTTGCAATGACACGAGTAATAACATCTCGTCCAAGATTGCCTGTAAAAAATATAAAACTCATTTATAACAGAAACCTAAGCGTGCATTTATTTATTAGCGGCACCAAATTGCTCCACTTGGATATTAACAAATGCACCTGGAAATCACCTGACGGGCGAACCCGAAACCAGATTGACCACATATTAATAAGTAGACGGCTCCATAACTCCCTACTAGTCGCACGTGCAGAGAAGGACTATGTGCAAACATAGACTCTTTGGAAAACCAACCCACCTAGAAGCAAGTTCTAAAGGCCTGCCAGCAAGCTGCAGACTCCACCTTGGGACGTCACCAAAGCAGACGTAAGCCTTGGATAAGCGGTACGACATGACAACACATCGAAGAACGAAGGCAACTGGAATTCCGTCTCAGCGCCTGTTCTTCCCAATATCGTGATGGCCTTCGAAATGCATATATCGGAACGAACCGTCAAATCAGAAAAGACGTCAAATAGGACAAACGTTCCGTCGCGGAAAACATAGTCCACCAAGCGGAACAATGTGCGAGGAGTGGCAATCTTCGTGGTGTCTACCATGCCATCAAGAAGTTAGCGAATACCAAGGCCAATTTACCGCCCATCAGGGCCCAGAATGTAAGTAATATTACCGCCATCTCTGACCAACTTTTTCGATGGAAAGAATTCCAGTGTCTACGACCGTACCGCAGCAGAAACTTCCGAAACCCGAACAGAAGCGTTCGCACAGATCCACCCTCCGTAACTGAAATTAGCCTGGCGATAAGCAAGCTAAAGAATAACAAGGCTGCAGGTCCGGACGAGCTCCCAGCTGAGCTATGGAAAGCTGGTACCAGCATAATATCATGCGTTCTGCAGCCCATCATTCACAATGCCTGGAATTCTGCAACAATCCCCCCGGGGTGGAAAGAAGGCGTTATTGTTACCATTCCCAAAATACGTGACTTAAGTCATTGCGGAAACTGGAGTGGGATCACTCTTCTCAATTCCATTCAGAAAATCGTGGCTTTTATCATCCTGGATAGAATCTCACCCGTGCTGAATGGCCTGATCAGACGAGCATTCCGGAGGTTATGGTGATAATGGCGTTATAGAAAGACGCAAGTCTCACTGTTCGCCGGAAAGGCAGTAACAGCGCCAATTTTGCCGTAAACAACGGCGTACGGCAAGGATGTGTTCTGTCACGTCTCCTGTTCATAGTAGTCCTCGATGACGTCCTAAAGCGCACAAATAACGAGGTGCGGGATGGTATCCAGTGGAGAATAAACTTAACTTTGCGATTTGGACTATATTCCTGCGTATACGCAGACGATATCTGTTTTATGACGCATACACTAGAAGGGGTCTCAGCGAAACTTAAGGCTTTGGAAAGAAACGCCCGTGCAGCTGACCTGAAAATTAATATCAGTCTCGTAAACATCGAGGATCTCGACCAATTCTGCTATCTGGGGAGTGTTATTGTGAAAGATGGCGGTGCAATGACATATGCGGAAGCTCGCATTTCGAAAGCTACTCCCTATCGCTGAAAACTAAACTGCGAATCTTTAACACCAGTGTAATGTCGGTGTTACTATATAGCTCAGAAACCTGGCTGGTCTCTGATCACATAAGCAGGAAACTCCAAACGTTTGCGAACAAATGCCTGAGAATAGTCTGCAGCATATTTTTGGCCCCTCAGCATCACAAATGAAATTCTGAAGAACACTGGAACCCACCACGACAGAGATAAAGAGGCGGAAATGGAACTGGATTGAGCACACTTTACGTAGAAAAGATGACAACATCGAGAAGATGGCTTCGCAACAAAACCCACAAGGCAGCCGGCAGTGAGTTCGTCCCCGGCAAACTTGGATGCGCACAATCCATACAGAAACCTGAACAAGTTGAGTTTCGCCCTATGATATGGGCGAAATCTTATTCTTATATTATATTATATTTATTATTCATATCAAGGAATAAAAAAAAAGCGTGCATTTCCTTTTGATCAACCTACCACAAAACACAGATAGAACCTTGCAATTGTGACCCCGGCGGGTCTTGCCCACCAGCATAATTGCTGGCATTTCGTCCAGTTTAATATTTCTGGCCGTCAAGGAGGCATGGCTGCTTATGCAGGCCGTCAGCGAGGAGAGATACGTGGAGGAGAGAATATATTGATTAGTATACAAAAAACTTTATTGGTCGTAAAAGCCCACATATCCTTGTTGCTTTCATAGGTCATATCCCTGCCATAGAGTATAAAATTCTCCCTGAATGTTATGCAAATGTCTCGTCATGATGCAAATAAATGGCCAACATTTTGCGATTCTTGGCTGCCAAACGCATGGCATTCGCCAAACTGCCCACAAAAAAAACCGGATGTGGTTCACCAAAACGCCGCTTGTAATTTTTCACAAATTGTGTACAGTCCCGGGTCTCATCATTAATGTTGTTGGGTACTATACACAGAGAAAGAGAGAGATTGGATATAAGAAGTAGGGAAACGAGCGAAGCTTACTCGGACGTCTCCTATGCTCCTCAATTCGAGCATATGCCATATGCGAACCACTTTGCTGCGAATTGTCATATCTGTAAAGGTAAGCAGTGAAAATCACTTGAATTCTTTTGAATTACGTGATCTTACTTACAGCTCGGTATCCACCAGTATTAGTTTGTTTTTCGGAGCTAAATCCAGATGGCAAATTTGCGATTCAGGCAATTGAGCATCACTGGCTTTAGATGGCTGTGTCTGTGTGTTGGTGTCGGCGATGGTGACAAATGATACATTTGTTGTCCCCTGCTCATGCTCACCTGCGACGATGTATTCGCACTCTGTGCAGCTAAAGGTCTCCATGATCTCCAGGAAAGGACCAGAACCCTCCAGAATATCAATATCCTCATGGTCAGAATAAGGGTAAGAAGGGCTGTTAAAAAGTTTAACAATATAATATATATAAAATAAAATTAATTAACTAAAGTAACTCACAGATGCATCAGCTGAGGAGCTGCTGTAGTCCACCAGTCTCAAGACAGGACGACAGACATCAGGAGCAGCATGTGGATATGGGTGGTGCACTAACAATAAAAATAAATAGTAAATAGGTGGTAAAGAGAAATATTTATAATTTCTCTCCTTTGCAATTGGCCTCATGGCGTTCGGCATTTCCTTTACGGCCAAATGATTTGCCGCATGCAAAAGGTTGCGGTCCTGTCCTATAATGGCCTTCTGGTTGTGTATTCCCATGTATTTTTCTCAGATGTGTCTTCAAATGGCTTTTTAATTCAAATTTCTTCGTGCATTCTGGGCACGAGAATGGCCTCTCATCCGTGTGCACCCGTTTGTGCCAGATGAGAAGGGACGGCGATGGGGCGACTCTGTGCAGCCCTTCATCTTCATGTTCTTCATTGTAAATATATCCAAACAATACACGGTTTTCGGTGTTTTCCAATGTAATTCCAATTTAAAATGTTCACCGCGGTGCAGGAGCAACAAATCGATATCGATCGACGTTAACGGATGGTTACTATCGTTTTATATAAATAGTATCGTTATGAAAACAGCATTAAGGCATATTTCCAGAATAAATAAAAATGTATGTCACGAAATTGCCAGTTATTTATGTTAAGTGGATTGTAAGCTATATAGAAATCTTAAAAACCCTAAAATACAAAAAACGGCTATAACGGCAAAAATGACTATATCAACTCAGCTCGTCATGCTGATCAAGAATATATATACTTTATGTGGTCGGAGATGTTTCCTTCTATGCGTTACAAACATCTCGACAATTTTAATATACCCTCTACAAGAGTATAAAATTATAAAAACTGTGAGAGAGAGACCAAAAACTCTGTCAAAAACTATGAGAAAAACCAAAATCTCTGGCAAAAACTATGAGAAATTGTTGCCGGCAACAACTGGTGAAAGTGACAGGTTGTGTAAAAGTTTTAAAGCCTATTCTCAGATGAGATAAAAATTTAATTCGGCACGGTACTTCACATAAATAGAAACAATTTTGAACAGTTTGAAATCTGATTGCTTTTGAACGGCAGTCCTATTTATATGAAATATAGTGCCGAACTACATTTTTATCTTATCTGAGAATAGGCCTTAACCCTGATAATAACTTTGTAACACTTGTAACTGTAACACTATCATGTAATATGTTATATGTTAATGTAAATGTTATATGTATGTTATTAACATATGTTAATGTCAATGTCAAATATTTATCTAAATTTATTATTTTTGTATTGATAAAACTGTGCTGTGAATATTGTGACCTTTGCCTTAATAGTGCCCCGATATTCATATTTATTGTTGCCGACTGTGCCCGCCATATTGTGATCTGCCCCTATCCTGATTATTGCCGCCCTGGATATTGATATTTATTGTTGCCGACTGTGCCTGTGCCCGCCATATTGTGAACTGACCCCGATCCTGATTATTGCCGCCGACTGATTTCTTGAGATCTGTATATTGCCTGACTGTTTAATGGAGATGGAAATGAAACAAGGGAATCCAGAAGAAGTTCATATAACGTTCCAAATGCAGCCCATCGATCTTGAAGAGCTAATGGCAATTTTCCATTTTCGAAAATTGAATATTTAAATTTGGCGAATTTCGAGGTTGCATAGTGGGCCATCTTGTAGAAGACTGCGGCCTACTTTTAGTAGATATGTATATGAATTTGCAAAACATAATTTTCACAAAACATAAATTTTATAAAAAGGACCCAACAAATTAAAAATATTTATCAACACAACAAAACAAAATATTATAGCAACAAGTTGGAGGTCATTGCATTTTTACCCCCACATGTGGCATATTAATTTATGTTTTTCTGCTTTTGTTTGTAATATTTCAGAATTCGTCGACAAGAAGCATTGTGTTTGAGGTCAAATGAGTTTGAGTTTCAGCACACGAATTTCAATGCAGGTCATCTGCAGAATATGGTAGCAGGGAAATACGTGCTCCAAGTGGACGATGGCTATTTCAAAGAAACCGACCTGGGCCAGCAATCGAGGTATGTCGTGGTTGGGTTGAAGAAACTGGATGATGGATCAAGTTCTCAACCTTCTGAGGCATAAGGAGGGTTAAAAATCATCAGCGTGATATCTTGGGATGTCGTAGATGACGATAGAATTCCCGCAGAAATGGAAAGAGTTAGTGTGACAGCTATTTTAAACAGGATATTTAGCTATCCTTCAAGTTTCAATATAATTGGAATAATTTCAGATAGATATTATAATTTTTCCCTTAGACCCGATAGTCAGTTTGAATTCACTTCCGATCTTTTCTTCCCGGACGTGCGTCATGTGCAACAGGCTTTACTTGAAAATAGCTTTACGGTTGCGGTGACAGCATTGGGGCACCTCCAAACTTGCCTCTTTTCGTCTTCAAATTATGTAAATAGTTTGAATGATATTCAACTTAATTGCTCACAAGCGCAAAAAGGGGAACAAAAGACGATTATGATGCTTTATCATAGACTTTATTAAGAAAGTAAAAGTTTTTTCACCGGACTGACAATTTCGTACTTCAGGAATAACAATGAAGTCTGTGCAGTTGGCAATTTTAATTCAATATATGGGCATTTCTAATATAAATGTATATTAGAAAAAAAAAAAATTTCTTTAGTGGTTCAAAAAATGTCATTCAAAAGACTAGTTCTTTCAAGGTCCAAAAAATATTTTATATTTTGAATATTTTAGGAAAACGATTAGAGGCTGAATCAATCCAGCATCGTTAAAGACTAATTCATAATCTAACCCCTTTTTATACCCTTGTAGAGTGTATATTAAAATTGTCGATGTTTGTAACGCATAGAAGGAAGCATTTATCAAAATCGGCCAACTAGTACATATATATATAGTATATATGTATAGTATACAAAAGATATGTCTGAAAAGTCAGTATGAAAAACTTTTTTTGTTATTAAGGCTATCGCTCCCAAACTTGTTACTGATCAATATTATATGCTACCACACAATTTTGCCAAGTATGATCCAAATCTGATGACTATAGACTATAGCTGTCGGTCGAAAAGTAGTTCTAGTGTGAAAAACTTTTTTGTTCTCAATGGTAGCGTCTTTATACCTTCCACTTATGAATATTATCAGTTTCCACAAAATTTGCCGAGTTTGGTCAAAATCGGATGAATATATCGTATAGCTGGCATATAACAAACTGGCATACATATGGTCAAAGTAGAGGCCCCATCTTATTGCTGGTAAACTTCGGTCGAGCCGAAGTTAGCTTTCCTCTATTTTTCCAGCTTACAAGCTGAAACCCTGAAATAAAATTCAACTAAAATTTCTTTAAAGTTTGACAGTTTAACGCCCGATTAATTCACAGATTGATTTCAACTTACGACTAACCATTTTATTTTTTTCTAAATTTTCAGCTCAGCGTTAGATATCCCGGTACGTCAACAAATCCTCAATAAACTAAACCAAGACTTGTTCAACAAACAATAAATTTTTTTTAATAAATTATGGTAATTTATTGCAGTAATTGGTTATCGGAAGAGTGTGTATATTCTGCTTCTGACGTGTGGCGTCTATTTGCAAATAGCAAATAGACGTGCTTTGTGAGTCGGGTATGTCCATTTCGATGTCATCTAGTTGTTGTTGTTCGTAGCGGTAGTACCGATAGGACTCGAGTTCAATTAAAGCACGTGGATAGGCATTACAGTAGGTGGGTAGGTGGAATAGCAGAGAAAGTATAAAGAGAAGACGGTTGTTGGTTAGGATTACATATTACTGCAACAGCTTGGAAATTAGTAGGGTCTACAAAGTCTAAAAGGTAGGTAGTCTGTAAGGAAAAATGAAGATAGAAATCGACATTTAACAAAAGTGACAACCTTTGAAGTCTAGTTTTTGATGCTTTATAAGCGAGTAACTTGCCCCAAGCACTGTGCAACACTAAAAAGTTGATAGAGTTGTGACCAAAAAATTCTGAAAGCGTATGATGGTAGTACAAAAACCTTCGCTGGGTTTGGTCTGGTTAGCTACCGTTTTCTTTTTATTGCAATTTGAAGTTTTCAGCTTCTGATTGGGACTCGCAACTCCACATCTCGTTAACTATTTGGAATTTCGCTTTGACGTCTTAGAGGAAGTCGTTGCTCTTGATGCTCTCAAAATTACAAAAATGTCTTAAAATCATCATGTTTTCCCCTCATTTTGAACTATTTTTCAACTTTATCTTGAAAACTGTAACGAATTTGAATAAGCAATGCAGGACAAAAACGTAGCTTAGACTTAAATAAGCAAACGATTCGAACATACCAACTTCATTCGATTGGTCCTTCGTATAGTTACGGACCCTTAAGCGTGTAGAATCCGAACCAAAACTCGAAAAATTACAATTTTTGGTACCAATTGGCCGACACAGTCAAAAATTTCGATTGTTTTGTATTAAATCAAGAAAATAGTAAAAAAACAAAACTTAAAAACTGTAATTTAAAAAATTTAATAATTTTTACTCTTTTACCGAAAATGTTAGTTTTTTCAGGTTTTTATGACAGTTGTACGTGCTTGTGGGCCTATAACTATATAAAAGAGTAACTAAATGAAGTTGCTTCGTTCTAACGGCTTATTTATTTTAGTCTAAGCTACAACTTTGTGCTGTATTACGGGTCCAAAATTGTAACGGTTTCAAGATAAAGATGAAAAACTGTAGAAAAGTGGTCAAAACTTGGCTTTTTTGGGAAACTTTTGTAATTTTGAGTATGAAGATATGATTTTTTTGATTTGCTACAAAGAAATGTTTTGTAGGCCAACCCAAGATCAACAGCTTTGTTAAAGATTTTACAGCAAAATTCACAATAATTTACGAGATATGGAATCGTTAGTCCTACTCTGATGCTGAAAAGTTCAAAGTGCAATAAAAAGAAAACGGCAGCTAACCAGACCAAACCAAGACAGGGTTTTTATACTACCGTCACAGTGGAGAGCAAATACCTGTGGAAATGAAAGCAACTAGCTAAAAAATGAATCTTAAGTCATGTTTAATCTGACACACCCAGCAGCTTTACATAGTTCATCTCCGTTTCGAGCAATTCTCTGACCGCAGTAAGGTCATCTTGATGCGATCAAACTACCAAGGGGGTCCCACCTTCTTGCGTAGAATTGTACAAAATTGTGGTCCTCTCTGCAGCAGGATGATTGTCCTGCAGAGAAGAATTGGAATTAGTTATGGCAAATTAAGCGAAGAATGTGATTAATGGCAGCTCCGGCCATCAAATTCCACATCCATATTATCCACATGAGAAAGTATTAAATATTATTTAATTAATTTATTGTATATTTATTTTTTATATATTACTTTCAACTACTTATTGTTGAGCAATTCAAGTAATTCAAGTCAAGTTTGATCAGAAACATCCACCACAACCTCCGAAGTTATCAAAAATTCAGCAGAATCATTTGGTTTCTCCGACTCCTCTTCCTCTCTGGATAGTACCCACAGGTTAAGCACGGTCAGCAGTTGATCCGCCACTTGATGCTGTTGCTTAGACACTCTCAGGCGCAAATTTGCCCAGATCACATCTTTATCCTTCGATGCATCAACAACCACTTGATCTTGATTCACGCACACCACGGCACAATTGTATTTATCCCCAAAGCTGATAAGATCATTGGCCAGGCGTCGCATATCATTATCATTATTATTGGCATAAAGCAAAAAGGCTGCCACCGAATCGATAACGATCAGGCCAATGTCATGTTGCAGCAACGGGGGCAGTCGCTTGCTGATGCATTCAAACAGAGGCTCGCTCTCGGACTAATGCGCAATGAAATGTTGCCCATTAAATTCAGTTGCTTCAGTTGGGGGTAGCGTGCCTCAAAGGCTTTGCTCATTGGTAACAGACGCCGCGAGGGAAAAGGCTTTTCGGTGCATATAAACGCAGCTCAGCGGGCCAGGCCGCCCAGTTGGAGGAGCAGCTGAACGCTGAGCGAGAGTTGCAACATTAACTGGGTCTTGCCCACGCCTGACACGCCGCAAATCTCGGTGATGCCTCGGGTTACAATGCCCATCAGCAGAAAAGACCCTGGAGCACTGCACTAAGACAAGCAATAGGGTATCCGTTCCAAAGTCACCCAATTTAAATGTGTTCTGTGCACATTAGTAAGCAAGATAAGATCAGTCCTAAGATGGGAAGCATTGCCTGCTCAATTTCTCAATACAGCACTTATGACTTGGCAGTAGTTTCTTTCGAATATTAACCGTATTCCGCTCGCAGTCAGCATTATCACAATCACAAGCACTTGTGCCTTCATCAGAATCTCCAACTTTACTGCAGGAAAATCAAAACTCAGAAAAATGTATAATTCATAGTCAAAGGCCGCATTGGCTAGTTCCCATGAAGCCCTGAGCCGCTGTGTTACCAGCACAATGACTCTATTTATTATGAATGCATATTATTTTATATTAAGATCGTAATGTAAGCCCGCTGGACTGTCAAAATCCGAAGTTAACCTGCGGCTCGCGGTGTTGCATTACTTGACCTCCTTCACTTGCAAACCTGGTGGCAGAGATTGCTTGATTTTGTCAGCCTTCTCCTTATCCTGGACCACCAGAGTATAGAGGAAGCGCGAGCAGCGGATCTTGAACTTGGTGTTTGAGGGGTTCTTCTTGATTTTAACAGCACGCGCGTCTGCCCGACGTGCTTTGTTAAGAAAGTCTTTAACTTCTTTAATTTCGCGCGGCATCTGAACATATGAGAAATCAAAAATATAATCAATTGCAGTTTTACTTTGGTCTATAATTCAAAACTCACATTTACTACTAATTAATCGCAAAACCCAAGAATCTGGTTTACACGTTCAGAGGGCGAGAAGGAAAGGAAATTTGGTATCCGGTTGTCAAAATGTTAAGAAGTCCAGGGTTGCTTTGAAGTTTATCGGAATGTGAATTTCTGATTTGCTTGTGTCAAGATAGCGTCATCATGCAGCAGATTTAGCATGATGTAAAATGGAGAAGTGGGTCTTGTTTACTTTTTTTTTTATTATTTAAGAGTTTGTGAGATGAAACATATACAGAATACAATATAATCGGGCTGCACGTCGCCTTCGTTTACTGGACTTTGACTAAGCACTTTTATTGTGAACCGCTTATAATTAAGACGACGTCATTCCATTTTGACTAAGCAAACTGACGTGCGTCAATTGATTAATCGGTAAAAACTTTTTTGCTTGTATTAATGTCTAAAGTGTTACTGTCTTTTTGTTAATTGTTTTAGTGCTGAAATCATGCAACAAAAAATGAAACATATTACATACATATATGCATAGCAAAGCATGATTCTTTAAAAAAAAATGCGTGGAAGAAGCTGCAGTGGTAGTCAAGGCAATGAATTATAAAAATTTTAGGAATGAGTGAAAATGAAACTCTTAATATTTCCGAGTCACCATTCGCGCGTAAATTCGCTTGCGAACGAATGTTCGACTCCCACAAACTGAGCGACACAAGTATCTTAAACCTAATATTTATGTGTTTCAACAATTATGTTGTTCCTGCGACTTCTTAATAAAAAAACAAGCAAAAACGAGGATTTTCAATAGATTAACAACTTAAAAATATTATTTGAAAAATTTAATAGTACTTATATGTCTTAAGGCTTCTACGGACATTCGCCCTGCCACAGAGCCAGCTTTCGAGTGATTTGTAAATCACGCACTCTTGGGTCGGCGATTTTCTTGAATAAGCCTCAAAAATGTATTTGATATAAATAAGCCTTATTGATTAATAAAGGGTGTACAATTTGTGAATAATCTACATCAAAAAAATAAAAAATTTTGCATGTTAAGATTATTAAATAAGGATTTTTATAAATCTGGTTAAATTTGGCATTCACTGCAACTCACCAAATCGCTAGCATTTCAGTGTTGCCACCTTTTAACATTTGAATTTCGAAATTAATCGAATTTAGTTTCAAGGTGTATAAAATAGCGATTTTTGTGTTAAAACAATGATACAAAAATTAGATTAATTCTCAAATATTTTTGCGTTGATCTTTTGCTTATTTATTGTGCAATTTGTTCATCGATTGCTGCCAATTAGAGTTCAATAAAGTGGCAATGACGAAGCCAAAACAATGACGAAATGCTGCTCAAATGTTTGTAAATTTTATTATTCTTCCTAATTGTTTATAATTTAAATAAATCATAATCGGGAAAGCATCGAATAGATGGCCAGAGCGAAATTATCTAGGCTTTTATCAAAGAGCATAAGGACTTAGCCTCCAAGCCTCACAATGCGCGGCAGGGAATCCTAGAATCCTAGAAAAAACTAACTTTAAATCTGGCCAACCTTTCCATTGATTGCTTTCGATCACAGGATCATAACCTATAGAAATTTGCCTACGTATATCGAGGGAAAGAGCATGCCATCTGGCGTGCGGGTTCCACGTCTGTTCAACACAAAACAATCTCAACACGTCAATTCAACACAAAACAAATTAAACACGAACAAATTCAACAATCCAATAATTCACATTCAAATTTTTTTTTTTAAATCGCTCGTATTTTTTTTTGTAATTTTTTACCTGTTACTTGTGTCACCCTTCTATCCCTGATGAGGTTGGTACCATACACTTGCATTTTATTTACTTTCACCATTTTTAAAAAAAAACAAAATTCTAAATTTTTTCCAAAAAAAATGTATGTATGCTTTTATCCCTGATAAGGTTGCACTTGCATTTTTTTTAACTTTTTTTTACACTTATTAAATTTAAATGTGGTTGTGTTGAATTGACGTAGTGTTGAATTGATGTGTTGGATGAAATGGCTTTGTGATATATGTGTAGATGTGTGTTGCAATTGTGTTGTGTATCCCTGTTAAGGTTGGTAATACTGTGAGGAGTTATTCCTCACAAGGGGGCAAGGTAGGGTTAATGGCGGCGAATTGAGAAAAGCTCTCTCACTGAGAGCGACGAGAGTGAGCGAGAGAGATGATAAGTGGAGAGTTGGAGAGGAAGGGCCAGGGCCAGAGAGGCAAAGGCCCTGCTGCAGCGGAGCAGCGAACTGGATGACTGTGGCGAGCGGTGATTGGTGCCAACGGCCAATTGGAACGGGATCAAGGCCCCGGTACAGCGACAGAGGCGAGACAGGCCCCGCTTGAGAAGTGAAACGGAGCCTGCGATCACACAGGCCCTGCTGGAAGCAATGGAACGGGGCCTGCGCGGCGGCTATAAAAGGAGCGGCTGCCCAGAGGAGGGGACAGTCGGTGAGATACGCGTGCGCGAACGGAAGTCATAATTGTAAACTCAAGGGCGAGTAGAGGTAAACGTGAAACCGAGACGGCAGAGTGACCGAGGATTGCGAGTAGTCGAAGCGATACTGCTCAACGATAAGTGCAAGGAGGTCAGCGGTAGCAAGTGGGAAAAGTGCGAAAGCATCCTGCGAAAGGTCGGAGCGAACAGCACGACGAAAGCAGCGCGACGAGCACTAGGTAACTTGGCGAGTCCGCGGTGTGGTACGGGAGCGAGCGCGAGCGGGAAACGTTAGTCATTAAAACCTGAAGTGTAACGCTGAATTGTGAACCTAGGATAAATCTAACATCTAAGTGATTGAAACCAAACCCAAATACAGACTTAAGTACATTTTAACCGTTGTCTTCTTATTTCTGGCAATTCTCCACAATATAAATTTGTTGGAGCGAGCCCCGAGCACACTGAGCGACGCCCGGCTGCAAAGGTTCGTTACAACGGGCGCCCAACGTGGTATTGCAAGAATAAGAAGTTTAAAACAGCACAAAAATGGTACGAGCATGGGTATATACCCTCAAGAAGGAGGAATTGGTGAATTATGCCAACGAATTTGGGTTGGAAGTGAGTGGAACAGTGGAAAACATGAGGAAACAGTTCGGTGAATGGGCTCAAAATATGGAAACGGATATGAAAGTGGGTCTGAGAATCAACGAATTGTCCAGACTTCATGCCAGAAGCAGCCCGGCTAAGGAACATTTACAGACACATGATCTAGACCTCGAACTGGAAGAGTTGTCCATACAAAGAATGGCAGCTGCGGCAGCAAGTACGAGGAAACAGGAAGGACAGACGGCGACGGAGCAACCACCAAGGAGCGAATATGCAAAAGTAGCCAAACAGGTGAGAGAATGGGGAATAAGTTTCGATGGACAAGGCAAACCACTAGAGTTCATTGAACAAGTGGAGTGGTCCGCGGACACATACGGAATAAACCCAGATCTATTACCCAGGACAATGCCTGAGTTATTAAAAGGGATAGCTTTAAAGTGGTATGTGGCAAATAACAAGCAATGGACCACATGGGAAGAGTTTTTGAAAAGCTTCCAAGAGTATTTTCTGCTAAGGGATTACGTCACAAAGGTGGAGAACGAAGTACATAGAAGGAAACAAGGGTTGTCCGAAAAGTTTAAAGTATACATGGTCGAAATGCAGACATTGATGCGTCCACTGCGATATGAACCGGACCGGCAGCTTAATATGATAATAAATAACAGCCTACCGGATTTAAGGTCGTTCGTACGGCCGTTTGTGTGTGGAAATCTGGCGGAACTAATGAAGCTGGCGGACGAATTTGAAGAGTTGGAGCGGGACAGATATAATTTGAGACAGGAAAGCAGACCGAATAGGTCGCGATTTATGACAGTCAGCGCTCCGAGTACAGCCGGCACAGAATACCACGGACAGAATGACGGTTGTCACAGATGTGCAAGAATAGCACCCCAAGGACATGCGCAGGCGGTTGCTCAACCGCGCGGGGAAGGTTTCATAGAAAGCCCCTCACAAGCATGCCAGCGGTGTGGGCAAGTAGGACACTTTGCGCGAGAGTGCCAAGGGGTGTGGAGAGAGTATTGTTGGCAGTGCGGGCGGATAGGGGTGAAGACTTGGGAATGCTGCAGGCGGTCGGGAAACGATCGTCGACCCCGGGCTGCGAGGGACGAGCGGCAGTCGTTAGGACCAGCCCCTCAGAATGAATAGGAAATTTAAAAGACGAGGGAGCGCACTTGTCTGCAACAGTGCTGGTCGGAAGGACAGCGTACAAGGCCACAGTGGACACTGGTGCTACCAGTAGCTTTGTGAGCGAAGAAATGTTGCAAAGGATGCGCGGGGAAGGATCGCTAAGTCGGGTGAAGAGACAAGTGAGACTAGCAGATGGCAGAAGTAACAATGTATGCGAGCAGTTCGACACAAAGATAAGATTCGGAAACAAGGAATTAGGGATGGAGTTACTGGTCCTGCCAGGAGTTATTGATGGATTGGTGCTGGGATGGGATTTCCTAGTAAAGGCTGGTCTGAAAGTAGAGTGTGCAGGGATGAAAATTAAGATCCCACCGAGAGGAAGGAGAAACGGCTGGTTGGAGGAGAAGATATCAGTGGCAGTTGTGGGTATCGAGGAGAACAGTCCTGAAGAGCAAAACGCAAAAAGCGAGACGGAAAGTCTGGAAATGCGCGTGGAAAAATTTTTACAAAAGGAATTGTCTGAATTTGCGAACTTGAAGGGTCCGTCAAACATTACCCAACATAGGATAACAATGAAGGACGACAGGCCAGTGAAGCAGCGATACTTCCCAAAGAACCCGAAAATGCAGGCCGAGATAAACAGCAAAGTGGATGAATTGCTGGAAAAGGGTTGCATTGAACCGTCGAAAAGTCCTCATAGTGCACCGGTGGTAATGGTGAAAAAGAAGACGGGCAAATGGAGGTTCTGTGTCGATTTTAGGGACATGAACGCACGGTCGGAAAAAGACGCATATCCATTGCCTAGTTAACCATATTCTGGAACAATTGAGGGAAGCAAAGTATATTAGTAGCCTCGACTTGAAGGATGGCTACTGGCAAATCCCGTTGGAGCCGGAAAGCAGACCCTTTACAGCTTTTACGGTTCCAAGAAGGGGGCTGTTCCAGTGGCGAGTAATGCCGTTCGGCCTCGCATCAGCTCCAGCCACATTCCAAAGGGCACTGGACCAGGTCATTGGTCCAGAAATGATGCCTCACGCCTTCGCATATTTAGACGACATCATTGTGATAGGGCGGACGCTTGAGGAGCATATGGAAAACTTGGCAGAGGTGTTTCGCAGATTGAAGGCGGCAAATCTGAAGATAAATGTCGATAAGTGCGAGTTTTTCAAGAAGGAGTTAAGATACTTGGGACATATGGTGACGGAAGAAGGTATTAAAACGGACCCAGACAAAGTTGCGGCCATAGCCGAACTCAAGCCACCCACAAATGTCAGAGAATTAAGACAGTATCTAGGGGTAGCGTCGTGGTATAGGCGATTCGTCCCAGACTTCGCGTCTACGGTCCAACCGTTGAACGCTCTACTGAAAAAGGGAGTTAAGTGGGAGTGGACGGAGGAAAGACGGAATGCATTCGAAGAAGTTCGAGCAAGACTTACGTCTGCACCCGTACTAGCGTGTCCTGATTTTGGAAAAGAATTTGTATTGCAAACGGATGCGAGCAATTACGGTTTGGGAGCTATATTGACCCAGTCGTCAGAGGAAGGAGAGAGGGTTATCTCTTATGCCAGTAGAACTCTTAACGCAGCAGAGCAAAATTATTCTGCAACCGAGAAAGAGTGCCTGGCGATAGTTTGGGCAATACGGAAACTGCGACAATACATAGAAGGATATCGCTTCAAGGTCATAACGGACCACATGGCACTAAAATGGCTGAATTCTATTGAGAGTCCATCAGGGCGGGTTGCACGATGGGCTTTAGAATTGCAGCAATATGATTTCGAGGTAGTGTACAGGACAGGCAAGCTCAATGTGGTAGCAGATGCACTCTCACGACAACCAATGGAGGCCGAAAAGTGCGGAAGAGTAATGTTAGCCGATGAAGGGGAAAGGATCGGGTGGATCCAACGAATAGAGGAAAAGATTCGAAAGAATCCACAAAAATTTCCCGATTACTTAAAAGAGTCGGGACAATTATATAGGCACATACCTCATCGAGCGGGACATGAAGAAGTGGTTGCGTGGAAATTGTGTGTGCCAGAAAGCGAGCAGAAAAGGGTACTGCACGAAAATCACGATGCAGCAACAGCAGGTCACACAGGCACGAGGCGAACAATAGCGAGAGTAGCCGCGAGGTATTACTGGCCCGGAATGCAAAGAGATATTCGGAAATATGTAGGGAGATGCGAAACATGCCAAAAATACATATCGCACCAACTACAAACGGCCGGAAAGATGCTTACGCAGATTCCTGAAGAGCCGTGGGCAACGGTTTGTGCAGATTTCGTAGGGCCATTGCCGCGATCGAAACATGGGAATTCGGTGTTATTGGTACTGATTGATCGGTTTTCAAAATGGACAGAAATGGTAGCGCTAAGAAAAGCAACGGCGGCGGCCTTGCAGAAAGCATTCAGGGAACGAATCTTGGCTCGGTTCGGAGTACCAAAAGTACTTATAACGGACAATGGAGCTCAGTTCACGAGCAAGGCGTTTAATCGATTCTTGGAGGAGATGGGGGTATCCCATCAATTTACAGCACCTTATACGCCTCAGGAGAACCCAACGGAGAGGGCAAACAGAACAGTGAAGACGATGATAGCCCAGTTTGCAGGCTGTGATCAAAGGAGTTGGGATGAGCTACTACCGGAGCTAACGTTAGCAGTCAATTCCAGTGTTGCGGAATCCACAGGATACACACCAGCGTTTCTCGTACAAGGAAGGGAGCCGCGGTTGCCGAATACCTTGTACGATGAGAACAATCTGGGAACAGGACACGGGAGAAGAGATGCGGGAGAAAACGCAGAGAAGCTACAAGAAATCTTTGAAGTGGCAAGAAGGAACATGGAGAAGGCAGCACAGGATCAAGCACGTCAAAGCACACCACCTCTCTAAGGCATCGGAAGGATTCGCAGCGAAATTAGCGCCCAGGTATGAAGGTCCTTATCAGATTGTAAGTTTCATATCCCCAGTGATATGTAAAATACGGGAGAAGGGAAAACTGAAAATAAGAACCGCACATATTAGCGGATTAAAACCAGCAAATCAGGAGGACGAAGTGGGAAAAGGTGAAGGAGATTAGAAAGGATCGTTGCGTAAAATTAAAACAAGAAGGGAGAAATGGATGAAGATGTATAGGATATAAATGAGGCGGTCCCTGAAATTAGAGGCACAAATGGGAGAAACACGGCGAAGAGAGGGCGTGCAACTAAGACCATAAGAGAGAAAGGGATAGCGACATTAGCGTTTACCGTTGCGCGGATCCCTCTCAGGAAAGCTCGCAAATAAGCGGTAATCTGGCCACGATGACTGCGCAGCCGCGTGGAGACCGAGGCTTCTTGGAACATGACAGCCCGAAACTCTGTCTATTTGGTCAGAGAACGAAGATGGAGAACAACGCAGCAGGTTTGAATGGTCGGTCGACCACTAAAAGAGGCGGCGGCATGAAGCGGCGATTGCCCTTCATGGCCGTGGGTCGGAAGGGGAGCAGAATCCCTCAGAGGCGTACGCGTGTCCGCAAACCGGTGGATGTCCTGATCTTGGACGCATCGCCAATCAGGTCGACACCGGGCTCACCGTCGGTGACGGAGCGGTCGCACGCGGAGTCGTGGGAGTGGGAGGGTGATTCGGCGACTAGCCGTGCCTCCGAGGCGTCGAGCGCAAGCGAGGTATCGCAGGCGGCAGACGAAGCCGCGGAAAACCCCCAGGAGATGGAGGGATCAGCCGAGGAATTCGGCGCGGCTAGGGCTCGCTTACGGGCGATGAGCTGGGCAAAGGCACCGGAGGAAGAAGCGGCGTGGAGACCCGCACGGCCGCCCACTCCGATGCCGGTCATAGTGATCAGCGACGAGGAGGAGGAAGAGCCGCAAGGGTGGGAGCAGCCGAAGGAGCCGTGCTGGTCGGAAGCACAGGAGCCCGGGTGGGAGGACCCACGGGAGACTGGGTGGCAGCAGCAGCAAGAGGAGGAACCGGGTTGGCACGCACCACCGACCGTAAACCAATCCAGGCGGTCGAGCTTAATAGGTGGGCGGTGGTACCACGAGCTAACCACGGTGCACCGGTGGAGCGAGCCGGTACGGAAGGAGGAGGAGGAAAAGGAAGAGGAGGAGACGAGAACGGGCGTGGTGATAGTGCAGGTGTCGGATGAGGAGGAGGTAGCCAGGGCGTCCAACCCAAGGGATCCGCGCGGGCAGCCCAAAAGGTCCGAACCGGCGGAGCCAGAGGAGGAGCTGCAGGCGGAGGAGGAGGCTGCCCTCGAGCCAGAGGAAGTGGGGCAGACGCCGCTGCAGGAGACTGTGGAGAGAGGGCCATGGCAGTGGCCATCCCCAGTGGGAGGCGGGCGTCCAACGCTAAAGAGGCAGCGTTCGTGCCCGGCGCCGGAGGTGCCGCTAGAAAAGGCGGCCAAAGCCTATAGATGGAGGGAGCTGGAGGTGGATGAGTGGCCGCAGGAGATTTGGCAGGAGCTCCGGGACAAAGGAGGGCGAGGAAACCGGCTAAGAGGCGCGCAGCTGCTGTGGGTCGGGACGAGCCGACATCGGGTAAGGTGGGGACGCGGTGGCCCAAGAATTTTCAAGGAGGTGAGCGCGCAGGAGGACCGAAGTGCGTGAGGGAGGAAAGTGGGAAAAAAAATATCAATAAAACCCAACATAGAACAAACAAACAAGTTTTATTGGCTTTGCACACACAGGCACGAGTACACAGAGCACACACACACATGGAGGAACTGGGCGGGCGCCGGGTGGTAGCCCATAGTGACCACGGGGTGGTCGAAGGGTGGACACGGGCGGCCGGGTGGACGCGGAGTCCCACAAACATCAAGGGAAAACGGGGGGGCATAGACGCGAGGCCGAGAGACACGGGGAAAACTAACGTCACCAGGTGAGCGGGAGCCACCAACACAAAAGGTTCACAAAAAAAAACAACAAAAAAAAATATTTTAACACAATAAAATGCATATGCATATGCTGTAAGTGAGGGGGAGCAGCATGGGCAGCAGATCGGTAGCTTGAGGGACAGGGCGGGTAGCATCAAAGCTTAGCAGGCCGGCAGCGCGAGCTGGAAAAAGAAAGAAAGCGAATCAATAGGAGGATCAAGGGGGGGGGGGGCATCGGGTACTCACCTGGGCGTGCTTGAAACCGGAAGCGGAGTCACCTGGAGAAGAGAAGTGTTAAAAAGTCAGAAGTAAGAGGAAAAAAAAAATAATAACAAAGCTTACCTGGGGAAACAGCATGGTCTATAATCGGTATCGAAATCGAGATCGATAGGGGAGCGCAGGTGCAAAAATGCCAAGATTTGCGAAAATTCACCCCAAAGGCCAACTATCGAATGGAGGGTGTCGATAGACGGATCGATAAATGGGGACGGAAGAGAAGGACGGTTCGGTGTGCCCAGAGTGGGATAAGGGGAAAAGGGAACGGGGAGCGGTGGAAGGGCTGGGCAGGAATTTCAATTGGGCGGGAAATTCAAATATCGTCAACGGGAGGGAACAGGTGAAACGGGGAGGGGAGTGAAGTTTTTGTAGCCTGTATGGAACAAAAATGGCCGAAGAAAGGGGGGAGTGTGAGGAGTTATTCCTCACAAGGGGGCAAGGTAGGGTTAATGGCGGCGAATTGAGGAAAGCTCTCTCACTGAGAGCGACGAGAGTGAGCGAGAGAGATGATAAGTGGAGAGTTGGAGAGGAAGGGCCAGGGCCAGAGAGGCAAAGGCCCTGCTGCAGCGGAGCAGCGAACTGGATGACTGTGGCGAGCGGTGATTGGTGCCAACGGCCAATTGGAACGGGATCAAGGCCCCGGTACAGCGACAGAGGCGAGACAGGCCCCGCTTGAGAAGTGAAACGGAGCCTGCGATCACACAGGCCCTGCTGGAAGCAATGGAACGGGGCCTGCGCGGCGGCTATAAAAGGAGCGGCTGCCCAGAGGAGGGGACAGTCGGTGAGATACGCGTGCGCGAACGGAAGTCATAATTGTAAACTCAAGGGCGAGTAGAGGTAAACGTGAAACCGAGACGGCAGAGTGACCGAGGATTGCGAGTAGTCGAAGCGATACTGCTCGACGATAAGTGCAAGGAGGTCAGCGGTAGCAAGTGGGAAAAGTGCGAAAGCATCCTGCGAAAGGTCGGAGCGAACAGCACGACGAAAGCAGCGCGACGAGCACTAGGTAACTTGGCGAGTCCACGGTGTGGTACGGGAGCGAGCGCGAGCGGGAAACGTTAGTCATTAAAACCTGAAGTGTAACGCTGAATTGTGAACCTAGGATAAATCTAACATCTAAGTGATTGAAACCAAACCCAAATACAGACTTAAGTACATTTTAACCGTTGTCTTCTTATTTCTGGCAATTCTCCACAATATAAATTTGTTGGAGCGAGCCCCGAGCACACTGAGCGACGACCGGCTGCAAAGGTTCGTTACAATACACACTTGCATTTTATTTACTATCTCCACTTATTAAATTTAAATGTGGTTGTGTTGAATTGACGTAGTGTTGTATTGTTGTAATAAAATCTCATGAAAAGTCTTACTCTAATTTGCCCTTGCAAAGGGTTTGTGAACAAGCTTTAAAAATGAAATCGCTCGAACTTCTGTGGCTTGGCGAAAATTTTAGAGCGATTTGACAAATCGCTAGTAAATTCTGTGGCACCCCTGATAGCATTCTTTAATGAAATAGGACAGGTTCTATTTTACAAGAGTAGACAACCAACTATGTAGAGATATATGAAAAGTTTAAAGGCAGCTCAACTTGCAAACTAAGTTTAGTGAGAACGGACTTAAGAAAAATTTCCGCCGAAAATTAAAGTTTGTGGGCTACTCGATCTGCAGAGTTTTGTTTTGAAAAAAATTAACTACTTCCCTACATAAGGATGAAATATGTTTGGATATGATAGGCAACAGAAAGTTGACTATTGACTTCGACTAAACACTCTAGCAAATAATATTTACAGTATGTAAGAAAAAGTGTTTTGACACGAAAAAATTCGCATTTGTTACTAATTTTGCAAAAAAAGGTGCTTTATATATAATATATAGTAAACAAATTAATCTTATTTTATTCTGATTCTGCATCGTTTTTAGAAATAGTATGCAAAAGAAAGTAGCCAAATCCATCTAGTTTTAACATTTAAAAAAATATAAAACAAATATAATGCCCATTTTAAAGTGTCGCGTTTTGACAAAATGTCAAAACTCATATATTCCTCGTGCAGAAGCTCAAATGAAAAATAAATTATTAATTCTAGACTAGATTGTTACGCTGAACTCTTCTTCTTTCTTTTTTGGCACGGTATTTGTATCACATCCTCTCGGCCGCTGCTATTATTGCCCGCCAGTCGCTTCTCTTTCGTTCGAGTTGGCACCAGTTGTTCATACCAAGCTTGGCAATAACTTGGCGCACCTGGTCTTCCTATCTCAGTTGCTGTCGTCCCTCCAGGCCTTGTATCCCAAAGTCTATCGCATTCCGTTTGTAGACCTTTTTTACTGGAGCTTGTTCATCTATGAGGGTGACATGTCCAATCCAGCGCAGCCGTTGTTGATTAATGCGCTTGACTAGACTAGGGTTCCCATAGAGCTCATACAGTTAATCATTCTTTCGGATGCGAAATTCCTCGCCAACTTTAAAAGGTTCATACGCCTCCGAAGAATCTTTCGCTCGAAAACGCCAATCACCGCCTCATCCGGTGATGATATTGTCCATGCTTATGCGCCGTATTGCAGGATTGGGATGATAAGAAAGGAAGACCTGGTGCAGCAAGTCATTGCCGACATTGGTGTGAACAACTGGTGCCAGATCGCACGAAACAGAAGCGACTGCCGGGCATTTAAAGCAGCGGCAGAGATCATCAAGCGGTTGTGATACAAGTACCGGGCCGTAAAAGAGAAGATTAAAGAAGTCACACGATAAGGTGTCACCCTGGCTACAACCTCTCCTTGGTATCAAATGTTTTGAAAATGTCCTTTCCTACTTGGTCGGAGCTTTGCTTGCTTCTCAACGTCATCAAGCAAAGTCGAACGTACTTTGCTGGTATACCAAACGTAGACAGGGCTTCAAAGAACCATGACCTTATCGGTGTTACGAAAGCGTCTTTATAATCGATATCTTTCTCATAGAACTTCTCCAGGATTTATCGTAATGTGAATATCTGGTATGTGGTGGATTTACCAGGTCTAAAGCCACACTGATAAGGTCCAATCAGTGTGCTAATAAGCGGTTTTGGACGTTCACGAATAATGCACGACAGAACCTAATATGCAATGGGAAGGAGACTGCTCCCACGGTAGTTATCGCAAACTGCCGGGTCCCATCTTTTTAAAAATTGGGCAAACTACACTTCGACTCCAATCTTCGGGCATGTTTTCGTGGGACTAAATTCTGCAGAGGAGTTGGTGCATGCCCCTTACCAACTCCTCGCAGCCAGTCTTAAACAATTCAGAGGGCAGCTCATCAGCGCCAGCTTAGTGGTTATTCTTTAACCTATTTATGGCTAGACAGACTTCATCCGGTGGGTCAAACAGTATTTTAGATTGGTGGCATTGCTACTTCTCCAGAGGCGGCATTGTGTTCGTCATCGCCTCTCAGCAGGTTGGAGAAGCAGCCTTTCCATTCGTCTGGTGCCACTTGCGGATCTGTGAACAGATGCTCATTTTTGTCCTTGAATTGTGTGACTCTGAGCTTAAAACCTTCACTCGGTGTATCCGAGTATCTCCTTGGCAGTTGTACTTATGGAGTGTGAGATATGTTTCCACTGTTCGCATACACCGGAGTGGTGAGATTTCCCTGAGCAGTTGAGTGAGCTGTATTGGCTTCAGAGGTCCGTTGTGATTCCAGCTTCTCAACATTTAGCTTTC
The DNA here is from genome assembly GCA_037044535.1 of Lordiphosa magnipectinata. Classification (NCBI taxonomy): domain Eukaryota; kingdom Metazoa; phylum Arthropoda; class Insecta; order Diptera; family Drosophilidae; genus Lordiphosa; species Lordiphosa magnipectinata. Next base: position 8,569 of record JBAMBO010002196.1, on the reverse strand, counting down.
GACGTGTGTTAGAGCGTGAGGCATGTGCCACCCTAAGCAGCGTGCATACTTTGGCTGCAACAAGATCTGAGTCTATGTTGGCACCTCGAATCGCACGCACGTCTAGAGCACTCGATGAAAGCCTTCCGTCGATCAGAACGTGATCAATTTGGTCTTTTGTCGAGGCTCCTTGTCTACTGTTGGCGCGTGTGCTCAGATAAGACTAATATTAAAATATTTAGCCTTAAGTCTGAGTGCGGCTAGTCGCTTGTCAACGGCAACTACGAAGCCGCACCCAAACTAGTGCTTGGAAACATGTCCGCTGTAGTAGATCTCCCGGTGTGCATTAGATGATGATGTTCTCAACTTTCGCCCCAATCCCATCCATAGCATTTCCTGAAGTGCGGTACCGTCCGATTAATATCTTTCGAGAACATCCACCTACTGGATATCAGCACCATCTCTGTTGAGGGTGCGAACATTCCAGGTGCTTCTCCTCAAATCGTGGTCATCAAATCAAGGCATTGTTATCGCAGTTTTCATTGGTGGAGTTTTTTTGAAGGTGGTGGGTACCAAGCCCGACGCCCCAACTCTATATATTGTACCCTATAAGGAGGGCTCGCCGCTCACGTTAGCCAGTAGCTTTGCGGATGCATCGCTCTGTTACCAGGGATCACCAACGAGGAGGGAATTCAGACGCAGTAAGCCTGGATCGCACTGGGTTCGCCACGTTGAACCGGTCAACAGCTTTACCTCACAACATACGCCCCATTAGGTCCTTGAAATCTCTGTCTGAAAATTTCTGTGACGATTCCGTAGAGTTGTGAGAGTCCTGGAGTTGAGAAGAAAACATGAATGTATTTCGGGGAACAAAATAAAACTCCTTCATATATAAAAAAAATGGTAGAGAAGATGAAGGATTTTGGGCCGTCGCACCAGGAGATTAAGAACTAATTAGAAAATTTGAGTTAGAAGTACTGGACAGTTTCCAAGAAAAAGATATTTAGCCTGCCCAAAACTTGTTTTATATAACTAATTTACATATATTTATAGAGCAGAACTTGCTAAGTTTGGTAATTCTAGTGGCACTCCCTCGACTTGGGAATACTTTGACAAGGTTACGAGTGCGCTTCAAGTTTCGAAATCAGTGGATTTCGATTTTGTTAACAGTACAGGTAATAATTTGAATAAAAACGCTTGCAGACATTTGTACAAGTAAACCAATTTTTTGCAGACTTCTCACGGTACACCGAAGAGGTGTTTGATTTTGAGGACGACCATAGCAACTCCACCGTAGGTAGAAGGTAATCATAACAGAATAAAGAAAATAAAACGAGAGAGGGATTTAGCTGCGAACGAGAGATGGTTTTTAAAATGGGAACTGTTTATTTAGGTTAAATTACCACATGAGAATTCTATTGCTAGAGCTTGGCTAATAGTTTCTGCACTTTCACTCAGTATCACTAAACCTCGAGCTTAGCCACTGGTTTGAGTGAGAGCAGCTTCACGTGTTCCCCAGCCTCGGTGTTCGCTAATGGTGGCTGTACCTGCGGCTGAGGTGGCTCCAGCTGCAAGTGTTCCTCGGCCTTGGGGTTATCCACTGGTTCTGGTGGTGTTTGCGAACGAAATTGATTTAACTCCAAGTGTTCTCAGGCCTCGGGATTAGCCACTGGCTTTTTTAAAGGCTGCGCCTGCGACTGAAGTGGCTTTAGCTCCAAGTGTTCTCAGGATTCGGGTTTTTACACTGCTGTTGGCCTGTGTAATGACCGAGTTTAAGAACGCTTACCTTAAAATCAAAAGAGTTTTTCACACTAAAACTCATTTTCCGACCGATCGTTCCTATGGCAGCTACAAGAAGTAGCTCCGGCATATCAGCAGCGTGCAGTCAATAGAAGACTCTGTGCAAAATTTCATTTCTAGTGCGCGTAGAAACATACAGACGGACGGACAAAGCTCAATCGATTTAGCTCGTCATGCTGATCAAGAATATAATATATATATATACTTTATGTGGTCGGAGATGATTCCTTCTATGCGTTACAAACTTCTTCAAAATTAATATACACTTTTAAGGTGTATAAAAACAGTCAAACACTTGAGACTTCAAATCAGGGCTGCAAACTGGTTCGGATGTCCGAAACGAACCCGAACCGGAGCAGAACAAATTTTCCAGCCCGAATCTGAACATGAGCAAAATAAAAGTCAAAAATGGGTTTGGTTCAAAAGTTACACAAATTTTTTCTAGTTGTTATAATTGTTAACTTTGCAATTTTTCAATATACCTAAATTAAAATTCAGCAGGATTATTATTGTTAATTATTTTTAATTTATGTACAAAAAATTGGAGGCAAACTAAATTCAATTCGATATAAGAAATTTAAATATATATATTATATAAATTTATATATATGTAACCATTATACATTTTGTGGTATTTTGATGAACGGTGGTATTTTGGCGTTGAACGGTCACACTACACCTTACGCTACCCCCTATCGGAAATAGTTGTAAATTCCGTTAGCGGACGATTTAGTTTTTCTGAACCCCTTTTAAACCCGCTCCGTGAACCCGAACCGAAAAATGTTTACAGGTTCGAACCCCGAAATGAACCCCTTCCAATTTTTAGGAGGCTTGCAGCCCAGCTTGAAATACAAAAAAAAATATTTCCATGCTCCCATCTTGAATTGTGAAATGTACATAAAAATATGCGAAGAAATATAAAATCAACTAGCTAGTTTTTGGTACGATTAAATCTGATACTCCCGTTCGAAAGTAATGATTTTTGAAAATTTCATGTGTTTTCCGTATTATGTCGAGAACTATATACGGTAGGCGAAAAAAATTTTATGGTATTTTCATCTATAACACCCATTAATAATTTTTTTGGAAACAAATAAAACATGAGATGGCCGAGTCGATATGGAATATATCATATGTTTTTAAGCTTATCTGCGGAATGTTACGCTTGCAGCTGAATTTTTAAATAAAAGTCCGTTACATTTGAAAGATCGAATGTCGAATGCACAGCGCCATCTATCGCTCGCTTGTTTTTGGGCCTTGGAAAAAGGTGGGATGAAATTGGCTATCTAACAGCTCCAAAAACTTTGCTCTCTTTTTAATACGGCTACTCGTTATTGTTTTATTAAGTACAAGTTTGTGTTTGAAAATTAAAAATTATAAAATCAAGCCGCGAGTGAAAACTTAAATAAAACATTGCTTCAGCAGCCAAAAGGAAAGTCAATTATTATTTTAAGTGGTTTAAGCCCACTCATAAGGTGAGTTTTTTTTTACCAGCGATTTGCGTGAATTTACTTTTGCTGATTATGGACACATTTTCTGCTTGGATTAACTTCCAGGTTTGGCAACCAATATTGAGCTAATTTTGCTCTTGTCTGAGCCTAATCCCTGTCCAGCATTTCTTGGCTTCAGCATGTGCCAAGCATAACCCGAAAGCCATAAATTTTATAGCTTGAGCGCCAGAGGAATTGCCAAGCTGACTCCAACAAAATTGCTTTTGAAGCCATCGAAGTCGCTCAAGCGCCGTTTGTCACTCAATTTACGGGCAAAAAGCGCTCCATTTCATGAGAGTTTCTGTTGTTCAAGTCGGGGAGAAGTCTGCAGCCGTATGGAAGATCAGTTGCTAATCGAGCGCGCTGTGAAAAAATACGAAAAGTTGATTTTTTAACTCTCGAAATTCCACACAAATTCGATTAACAATGTAATTTGCATAAAAGTAATTCAAAAATTTAATTTTTTTGCGTGAAGTCAAAGATCAAGTGCAACCGCCATTTTCGGGTCTGCAAACGCCATGATTCGCTTGTGAAGTTCGAGCTACATATTGATATTTTGTCTTATTATTATTATTTTGTATTATTACCCATTTAAATCATTTATTCATTTTACATTTTGGAGTATGCAAAAGCAAAACGCATTGCATGAGTTTTTTCCTATTTATTTCGTTAAAGCATCATATGGAATTAAAAAGAGCGAAAATTTGATTTTAGTGAATCGAGAAACCAAGAATGTCGAGATAAGAAGTGAAAGAACGGTTCAGGAATATGTTGTATATTTTTTGCATAAATTTTATTTGTTTGTTGTAAAGAGCCACAGCGCATCAACGAAAGTACTTTCAGCGATGGAGAAATTGAACAATTAAGTGGATCTGCCTGAGCAAATCAAAAAACACATATACCTATTTAGTTGAAAAAATAATAATTTCATGATTTTTGGCAAGAAGGAACAAAAGCTAAATTAATAGTAAAATCACTCAAGTTTCTTGAGTGATTGAGTGAAAAATCATGAAATGTTTCGTTTAATCGTAGCTTCGAGTTTAATATTGAGTGCAAATGCGCGCATAAAATCCTCATTTCAACTTGAGTTTAATCAAGCCATTTCGATTGCTTTCGCTCAGAGAAAGAAAAAAAGTTCATAAAAATTACTAGCCTAACAGCTTTTGTTATTCTTTTTGAGAAGTTTTATTTATCCCGCTTTAATGATTCATTTTAATTTTAACATTTATTTTTTAAATTCTATAATTTTATTTATTTAATTTTTTTTGTAATACATATTGATTCAATTAATATCCTTCATACATTCATACACAATTAACCCAAATTTAAATATTTTTCAATTCAAAGATGTTCCTTAATAAACAATTATGTGTCTGTTACCAATAAATTTTAAGATGTTCTAATTTACGTAATTTTGTTTGATCTATGCTAGTCCTGTTAACCCAGTATCCCAACAAAAGGGACACAAGTGTGCATTTTTTTATTTTTTTGGCAAAGAATGGCCATGGTGGGCGAATTTACCTCATTGTCATCTGAGGGATTATCAGTGATGTTTGCATTCTTTATGATGGGGCAAAGTTTCCTTTTCCTAATCTACATTCTTTCCCTTTATTTTGGTGTGCTCGTCTCGGATTAAAGCATATTCTGTCTTAGCACGCGGAAAACTAAAAGAATATGATCATCGGACAAATTGTAAGGAGGGTTGCAAGACCACCACACCCGTTGCCGACGAGAGCAGGAAGAAAACTTATCCAGCACCCAGTCCAGAATCAGTGATTGTTACCCGTTACTGGAATTTGGTCGAAATCGTTAAACCGTTGTCCAGTGTATTACGGTATTACGGATCACGCACATTATTTGTGGAGTGCTTCCCGACCCGCACGATTTAAGATCTCTTCACGATTGATCACGCAAGATAATTAATCTCCATAAAAATTAATATATTACAACGAAGTTATGTATAAATTAAAGAAGTTTTTTGTTCACTTAAAATTTGATGGATTTTTTTCTAACAATCTGCTAGCAGCAAAAAAAAGTGCTCACTTGTTGCTGAGCTTGTTGGATTTTTTAGTTCTTGCATGGAAAGCTTTCTTATATATGGAAAGTACGACATATTTTATATATATACTTTATGTGGTCGGAGATGATTCCTTCTATGCGTTGCAAACTTCTGGGCAAAATTATAATACACTTTTCAAGTATATAAAAATAGAAGGAAGCTAACTTCGGCTCGACCGAAGTTTATATACCCTTGTAGCTTGTATGATTTTTATAAATTAGTAGCCTGATTCCACTGACACAAATATGTACATTCGGCCAAATATATACATTTTCTACACCTAATTTCTATGGCTGCTGTACTATATAGTTGTCCTATCAAACTTGGTGGAATTATGTGAAAGCGTAGAAAACTTGTAAGTACAAGGTTCGGGGACGTTTGCGTTGAAGACAAAAAAGTTTTTCTCACTAAAAAAACATTTTCGACCGATGGTTCCTATGGCAGCTATATGCTATAGTCATCCGATCTGGCCGGTTCCGACAAATGTGCAGTGTATTTGTACCAAAAGATTTCGTGCAAAGTTTGGTTAAGATAGCTTTAAAACTGACGGAAGAGATAGCATAGAAACAGACGAACGGACAGACGGACATGGCTATATCAACTCAGCTCGTCATGCTGATCAAGAATATATATACTTTGTGTGGTCGGAGATGCTTCCTTTTATGCGTTACAAACATCTGGACATTTTTAATATACCCTCTACAAGGGTATAAAAAGGTAAATTATGAATATTTTTGATCAGCATGACGAACTGAGTCGATTGAGCTTTGTACGTCCGTATGTATGTCCGTCCGTCCGTCTGTCTGTTTCTACCCGAACAGGTCCCTCAGTTTAAAAGCTAACAAATTTTACACAGGGCCTCCTTTTCACTGCACGCTGCTAATAATGGGAACCGCCCGGATCACATGACTACTTCTTGTAGCTGCTATAGGAACGATCGGAAAATGGGTTTTAGAGAAAAAAAACGTTGTTGTTTTCAATGTAAGCGTTCTGATCTTCAAAATTTGGTCGAAATCGCCAACCGTTGGAGGGAGCTTTTTCAAGTGTAATAAAACTTCGGCACATAAGAAGTTCGCTTAGCTTTCTCGTTTTAATGGTTCAAGACAAAAATCTGCAATATTCAGCAAATGGGTGCAGGCTCATTGGGAACTCATTCCGCCTGATTGAGAAAAATTATTCGGACTTGACTGACTTTTATACATTCTTTGTTTTACAAAGCTTGCGGTGCGCAATGTAACTACTTTTACCTTTCAGTGGCTTTGGGGCACCAAATGTATCGATTGCTTATGGTGGGAACATAGCATTTGTATATTTAAGGTATCGAACTATCGAAAGAACTAGTTCGACAATGACTGACACCAATACCATTTCAATTCCTAATTAGTATGAAAAAGAATAACATTGCAAAATTCGGTTCTTCATTGGGTGATTAAAGTGGAAGTGGAAGAAAATAATGCCCTGTTAATACTGGCTAAATAGAAACATACATATGTGCTTATACGGTCTTTGCGGCACTTAACCAATTTTATATGGTGGTAAGCGTATACACATCTGTACATACATACTTGCAAACATTCACGTATGTTTGTGTATATGTACATTACATTTATGTACTTGTATAGTCTTAAGTATGAGCGGAAATTACAATTACAAATGTCTACATATGTATATATAACAACAATGTTTAATAATATGTAAATGTGAGGCTATAATTTGTTTAGAAATGTTATCCAATATCAACTCGACTTGATTTGTGCAACTCCTCCCCCAACCCGGTCGCTGTGAAAAATCGATAAATCGTTTTTAAGGCTCAATCAAGTTAATTCCCGTGGTAATTATGTCCTTACAATCAATATGTACGTTTGTATATGCATGCAAGCACACAAAATGTATTGATTGGTCAATATGGATCCTGAATGTATAGTGATAGTACATGCTTTTAAAGAAATAATTCGCACTAACAGACCATTTTATGTATACATAAAATTAGGGGCGTGGCTTTCGCTGTTGAAGTACATGTACACATTGATAAGTATGCATGTGTCTGTCTATGAAATTAATCATTTTAACTGTGGATCCGTAAAGTTTATCAAAATATAAAGAATTAGCCGACAGAAATACATACATATGTATGTAAATATCGGTCCGACAATAATCCGGACCCTTGACAACAATCATATGCACATACATACATATTTGTTGATGTTTTTTTTTAAAAAAAGAATAATTTTTTAGAATGTGGGTAGACACTTAAAAGCTTAAGTTTGCAGCTTGGCCATTCATCGTTGTATACTTGTTATTTACAATATTAATTAATGCAATTATTATTAATTAATATTTAAATAAAAGATATATATAGCCTGTGTTCAAACCCAGCTTAGGGGCCCGGGAAGGTAAACTCGTTCCCGTACCTATCCCTAACCCAAATTTTTATTTTCAATACCGTCCCGTCACTCAATCACTTCCCGAACTCTACCCAAGTGTATCCCGACCCGTCCTGATTCAGACCTTATTTATTTTTTTACGAATTGACAGTTTTTTTATACAAAATTATAAATTATAGAAAATATTTCAATTTAGTTATGAAGAAAATAACGGCTTCAAATTATGCTTTATTTAACTTCAACAACAGACTTCTCTCAAAAAAGCGTGAACCGTCTCCTCCATACACACCAAGTACGGACAAACAGATTGATGAGCTTGTCGAAACGCTCACCATCGCGTATGCGGACTCGCTCAATAGGGCCAGTCCTCGTTTCAGTCCCTCTTATCTAGCACACACACAACATGCTTACAGCATGGGTAGGTCTACTGAAACTGCCCTGCTCTCCCTGGTCTCAAAGATCGAAAGATCACTTGAAGTAAGTGACTACTGTTTTCGTAGCATTTCTCGACATAGAGCGTGCCTTCAATAACGTTCAACCTAACGCCATCAACTCTGCCTTGACATATGTGGGAGCAGATGTGCCGCTAGTAAGAATCATCGACCAATTGCTAACCAGCAGGACGGTATACTCCCAACTTGGCGATGCAACTGCTCGCAGATGTGTTAACAGAGGCACTAAGCAGGGAGGTGTTCTCTCTCCGCTGCTGTGGGTTGTAACCAACTGCTGTAACTAATGGAAACCGAACGAAACGAAACCGAAGCGTAGTTGAGTTCGTTTACTTTTCAAAATGTGGAATTGAGAACATGCCTGATTCTCATATATTAATGTGTGTGTCACCTACATATACATATCTA
>JBAMBO010002195.1:0-239326 GCA_037044535.1 Lordiphosa magnipectinata | reverse complement strand
AGTTTTAAATAAACCAAAACTGGTGTGGGTATAGAAGTGTATAAGGATGACCTATGGAATATGACGGAGGAAAGAAAGAAGAGAGGTATCTCTCCTGGGATCAAATCAATATGACATATCGAGCTCAAAAACAATCTCGAACTTGCTTAAAATGATCCTGGATTGACATTAAATTGTTCTCGAATTATTTGCTTAATTCAATCTTTTTGAAGATTGCCCCGGGATAAATGTAATCCTTTTTTATCCTCTGAGAAGCGCGGAAAATAAATTTTTATGACGCACTCCATATAAAAAAAACAGTGGCGGAAACTTTCCGCGGCGAAATTTTGTTTCTGTATTCTGAGACGCGCTAAATAAATAGACAATTGGCCTATCGATAGTTGACGTATCGATAGCGGTGTGGGTAGTGAGTGGATTGAATAAACAGCTGATGCCATGGCGGAAATATAAGCAGCTCATTTTTTTGATGTCAAAATCGACAATGCACGGGAAACATGAACCCAAAAGAAAACGCACCGAGATATTCAATCGCGAGGAAACTATTAGCTAAGGGCCACAAATCAGCCCAAGAAAGTTACGAAATCAGCACTGGAGTGCCATACCCCTAAAATAGTCTCCTATGCCAACGGACGCAAGCGTCCGCACTCGGTGGATGCCAAACAAACAGGTGGTGACATCCAAACCCGGTCATCAAGTTTACCACCACTGCGGACCAGCTAAAAATAGAGTTGGATAGCGATGCGACTGCTGTGGGCAGCATTGCCAGCTCCAGCGGTGCGGGCGTGGCTGTCAAATGTGAACTCCAGGAGGAGGATTTTGAATTTACGGCAAATAAAACAATAATTTTGTATGAAAACTAAAAATATATTTTCCAATCTTTAAGCATTGCGTTTCACTTGAGAGCCAAAATGATGGCACAGCCCAAATCCATGATTTGCAGATACTCCGAGCCGCCGTCCTGGAGACGATAGCAGCATTCCTACAAAGAAATGCATATTCAACCAACTTTGAATCAAGCATCAAAAGTGCTACTATCCACCCCCATGTCGCATATGGGCATTGTCAGGGCCGCATGAAGCACTATGTACTCCACAAACTGCTTCAGCTGACCCACACTGTAGGCCGATGACCCAATCTCTTGTACAAACTTCTCCAAACGATTACAGTTGCCCGAACGGCAGACTTCCAAATAATTCTTTAAGTAGTAGTCCGGGATTATGCCCGACATCTCAAACAGATCAGCCTTGTTGACGACATGCTCGACCCCATTAAGACGATGGCAGGACGCATATCATCTCCCAATATCCGTAAAATAGACTTGTAGGCCTCCTCCTCGATCTGCACCTACTCCAAGTGTGTCTCAAACGGGCAATAATTTGATCCTCGCCCAACGCCTTGAACCGGAATTTGATGCCGCTACCTCTATCAACATACAGATCTGTGTTCCTGTTGCGCAGCTTAATTAAACTATTTTTGAAAACAAAAAACACTTTCAACTTTTGTTTGTAAACAAAACAAAACAGCTGACTACCAGTGTGGCCGTTTCTGTATTTGGTCTCTTTGACTTATATATGGGCTCACTAATAATTTATGTGGATGCTAAATTTATTATGTGCAATTTAGCGAGCTACATTTTCCGCGCTTCTCAGAACAGGCCTTTAGGATCTAAAAAGTCAGATCAACTCAATCCTTTTTCAGAACGGGTCAAGAATATCCGTTTTCATTACCGATTGGCAATGATTTGATCCCGTATGGATTGTTTTTTTTTTTTTTTGAGTGTACAAGCCTTCTACGGCTGACCGAAGTCGTTTCGAGGGCATAGCATCATATCTCCGACGACATATCTCCAGTACATTTTGCCATCTTCTGGCGTAGATATGTCGTTTTAAAACGCCTTGTTACAATCGACGCATCTCAGCGCGGAGATATGTCGTTTGGAAAACAGCGGAGATATGTCGTCGGAGCTATGTCGTTACCCCTTTTCGAGTGGCGAAAATCTGTTCTCTAAGTTTACCGCAAATGCTTCTACCCTTTTCTGCGGAGATTTAGCCCAAGTATCGTGAGCTTTGAGGATTGGAAGCTTGGGTGCAGCTTGCTTCTTGTACCTTCGGGTGAGAAACCAGAGAGCATAATTTGCACTCGCATCATATACCGAAAGAGAACTTTGCAACATTTTTTAAAAATTCGACGCAAATTTGTTTGATTTGACGGATTGATTTGATCCCGAATGGATTGATTACAAATGTTTGAAGTTTTGACCCTATGGAAGTTGCTATTTTCCAAGTGGAAGAACTGTATAGGAGCACTGGCATTACGTTGGACTTGAAAAGCCTGATTTCGAACCAGCATGGAATTCTCTTGCTCTTGCATTAACAAGAATATTAACCAATATGAAATTTTTACACAATATAAAACACCTTACAGGGAATATTTCTGCATCATTAAGTAAAAAATCGTATTTTATTAGTTTTGCCAGTCTTGAAGTAAGTGAGCCAAATATTCTTTGTCTGTCCGAGAAATGGAAGAGCTATGTCTAGGTACAAATTTTCAAGTCAATTCCGTCTCGATTCCGATTCCAACCCCAAAACTTTTAGCTCCATCCCTTCTAGCTTCAATGCAATGAAATAATTTAAATTCAAGCCCGTTAAATTCAAGCGCATATAATTTCCAACCGGCTTTAGCAGTTTCATATTTATTTAAGGTGTTTTTTTTTGGTTTTGTTTGTGTTTATCGAATTGCCACTGTCTTCACCAACCATTCGCACAGACAGACAGACCGACAATGCGACAGTCGAGCGCATCGATTTCGTCTACGCTTGATACGTTTGTTCCATTGATAATGAACATTGACAACTTTGAAATGCAGACAATTGAATCTTAATTTTCCCATCACCCATGGACCATGGACCATAAAATACCAGGGCGAGAATCCATTTGCAGTCCACTAAATCAATGTTGAAGACAATAAACATTTATTTATATAGAATAGGAAGAAAGGAAGAAGGAAAAATTTAGCTTTTGTTCAAATGGCATTGGCCATGTCAATGGGGCATATTTAGTTATTATATTTGTGGATGGATTTTGCTGATGAGTTCATTTGATTCTTGAACTTTTTGAAACTAGTTTGGTAAGAATACTTTTTAGAAATATAAAACAATTTCCTATTATTTTACTTCAAGGGGGTGCTCAAGCACATTCCGCAAGACATGCATTCGTTGTTGTTGTAGGCCATTGGATAGGAACTCATAATATCTGCCTGCGTTGCAGCCGACACACGTACAGAGAGAGAGAGAGTGAGAAAGCTTGTATTCTTTAAATAGCACGCACGGCGACTTGGCCTTTTACAATGCGCGTGTTCGGCTTGCCTTTTGTTCTCTCACGGGGCATTTGTTCGTTTGCTTGTTGCTCACGTGCCGTTTACTTAGTGTTTCGCTGCTACGCACACAAGCGCTTGATTGTGTAAGTTTGGACACCACTGTTTTAGGCAAATGGTTAGCTGGTGCGCATACGAGCCATGATGGCATGCAAGGCTACATAGAGCAGGGTTCCCCAAGCAGAGAGCGCGAAATTGTGACTGTGTCTCTCTCTAACACACAGTGATGCATGACTTCGGCAAGCATTCGGTGTGAATTGGCGAGTATGTTCGTGCCCCAGGGGCTATCGCTGGGGAACTCTGACATAGAGCAACATCAAATTCATATGCGTTCTCTACTCTCTTTCTTTTCGAGCGAAAGTTTTGTTGTTGGTGCGTGCGTACCTGCAACAACAACTTCATAAGTGTCTCTCTTCTCGCTCTCTTCTATGCCTCTTGCTAGATTTGAGCGCAACAATGATGATGTATGTATATGCCGTCGTCAAGGTAAGTTTGTTATTGGCCTTGCTATTCACGCCGTCACACACACACACAAACAAAAATCGGGATTCTACTTTCTATTTCTTGTGGTTGTGGTTGTTACAAAAACATATTCTTCATTCGTATTGGCTTCCACGCGGCCATAAGCTCATTCTGGGCATCCCTGCTTTACTCTATGTTTTTGACTCATTCGAACTTCCACTTTTTCCATCAAATTTCTTCAGTTTGATTCAATTGAGCTCATTCTATGCCTTTGTTCTGTTGACAAAGTCATAAATTTTGGTGAATTTGCACTAGTTGCTGACTCTCTCTACTTTCATTCATGCTGTCACACACACATTTACTCATAAACTTTTGGCAGCCTCTCTTACTCTCCCACTTTGACCACATAACTTCTCTTTAATGACCTAGGTCAAAAGCAGGCAAAAATAATCATAAATTCCTGGAGGACAAACAATAAGCAAACTAAAGACTTTTGTCAACCAGGTGGCACCTCAATGCGAATGAAATAATTGTGGCACAAATGGCAAACGACAGGCACTGTCTTGTCGCATTTTACGCCTCGCCAGGCGATGCGTTGCGTTGCGTGACACAAACAGCAAACGCAGAGTGACAAATAGGCATATGTGTGTGTGTGTTGGTTGGTACACTCAGAAAAATTGAATGGAATTTGGAAAGTCTTAGAATTTAAAATCGGAAAAGCATGAAATGGGCAACCCATTGGCTCATTACGACCGCAATGTCTGACGTTATTGCTCTCAAAAAGCAATTATGGAAACAAATCGGTAGGTAGACAACCTTAGATGTCCTTTATTTTACTGGGATATAGCTCGTACTCAGACGTGTAGCCGTGATGTGATGAACTATTTGGTCATCTGTAGAAGGGCGGGTCTAAGGTACCACTTGCATTGAATTGAATCTACCATCTGGACCATTTACCATTTGAACTTTACTGACATTATAATAGCTGGAGACCTGAATAGTAATATGTTAACTGAACGAAACTTAGCAGATGAAATGACTTCGATGCATATGGATATAGTCAACTCAAGTATACCTACACATTACACAAACACATCTGACACTTTACTAGACGTATTTTTTGTAAATGATTCAGACAAGGTTCTATTATATGATCAAATATCAGTTCCAGTATTCTCAAAGCATGACTTAGGCCCTATAAGAGTGACAAAACCATATGGTATACTGACTTTAAAAATATTGACATTAGGCTGGTAAATAATGAGTTTTTAGAATATAGCTGGGAGGAAATATTCAGATTTACCCATGTGAATTCTCAGTTAGAAACACTCCAATTGTTTACTAGAAATTTATTCGTGGCATTCGTACCCATCAAAAAGAAATTATTGGGACCAAGTCAAAAACCGTGGTTTAGTGATAACATTGCCAAACATATCTCTTTAAGAGATTCTGCATATAAGAAATGGAAAATATACAGGACCTCAGAACTTTATCGAGGAAACAAGTTCATAAATTGATAATGACTGCTAAGAGCTCTTATTACTCGTCAAAATTTGAAAGTGCATTAACTACTAGACAAATATGGAGGGAAATTGGAAATCTGGGAATTGGGAAGCAAATAAGTAGTAGTAAAATTAACGCTGTAATCAATGATCTAAACCAGGCATGCCCAAAAGCAGCATACGACAGAGCATTCACCAATACTCACAAAGAAAAGCACCAATACCAATGATGAAATTGTTGTTGGTCAGTTTGCTTGCGCGCGCAAACACCAATCAAAGCAGAGAACAAAACCGGTTTTTATTCTACGCGACGCGTACACACGAAATCGTTTGCATGTGTGTCGTTTGTTCGATCATTGATTTCCCATCGTCGGTACAATTACAGAAACAAAACGTACTCAAAGAGCATACGGCTGGGCATCGATGATCTAAACTGTACAGAAGCTACATCTAATCCTTATCTTGAATTGATGCCTAGTAATAACTGTGATAGTAGTTTTAGCTTTATGTGTGTGAGTCAGTGTGATGTTCTTGAGTTGGATTCTGTATGAATCCAAAATTTCTAAAGATTATCCTTCCCCAAATATTGCCTTTCATAATCCATATCTGTAACACTACATTTATGACATCAACTTTTCCGAATTTGTGGAAAAAGGCTAAAATCATACCCATTCCGAAAGGAAACAATGAATACAGACCAGTTTCAATTCTACCATTTTTATCCAACGTTTTTGAACAATTAATGGCTCAGCAAATAAGTACGTTTTTGACAAATAATTTATTGCTTAGTACTAAGCAGTCTGGATATAGGAAAAAAAGAAGCTGCATCACGGCAATAGACAGTATTACGGAAGATATTAGAGCCTTCTAATAAATAAATGGACAAGGGAGATGTGACATTTTTAACACTACTTGATTTCAGCAAAGCTTTTCACACTGTTAATCATGAACTCCTAGTAACTTAGCTAAATAAATTCTTTAATTTCACGGACACTGCCATTAAACTTATAAAATCATATTCATCTGATAGAAGTCAGGCAGTGGTTACTGAGTCTGAAATATCGTCTACTTTGCGTCTAACTCGTGGTGTACCCCAGGGCTCAGACCTTGGCCCACTGCTGTTTTCTTTATATGTAAATGACCTCCCAGATATGTTGTATAATTGTAATGTTCACATGTATGCCGATGATGTTCAAATGTATGTTAGTCGTCCTCTGCATAAAATAAATGAATGTGTAGATGTTTGTAATAGAGATTTGTTAAGTGTTAATGATTGGGCTAAATGTAACGGGCTGTCACTCAATCCTACTAAGTGCAAGTGTATTGTAATATACAAGAAATCCTTAAATACAACTGATCTTCCCAAACTAAAAATTGAGAACAAGCAAATATGAATCACAGACAGTTAACATAGGTATTACATTTAAAGCTACTTTATCTTGGAGTAATCATGTGACTAGAAGTAGCGGCGCCACCAATCGACAACATAGAGATAAACCCAGCAGACCATCACGAAGTCTGTTTAGCTTAGGCTTAACAACAACAAATCAGCAGGAGTAGATGACCTGCCAGCTGAACTGTTTAAGGCTGGAGGCGAGGAGTTGGTAAGGTGCATGCACCAACTCCTCAGCTGAATATGGTCCGACGAGAGCATGCCCGAAGATTGGAGTCTAAGTGTAGTTTGCCCATTTTTTAAAAAAGGAGACCCTGCAGTTTGCGCCAACTACCGTGGGATCAGTCTCCTTCCCATCGCATATAAGATTCTGTCGTGCATTATTTGTGAACGTCTAAAGCCGCTTATTAGCGCACTGATCGGACCTTATCAGTGTGGCTTCAGACCTGGTAAATCCACCACAGACCAGATATTCACATTACGACAAACCCTGGAGAAGACCTATGAGAGAAATATCAAAACCAACCATCTTTTTGTTGATTATAAATCAGCCTTTGACACACCGATAAGGTCAAGGTGCTTTGACGCCCTCTCTACCTTTGGTATACCAGCAAAGTACGTTCGACTTTGCATGATGACGTTGAGAAGCACTCGAAGCTCCGTCAAAATAGGAAAGAACCTCTCCGAACCAGTTGATACCAAGAGAAGTTTTAGGCAGGGTGACATCCTATCGTGTGACTTCTTTAATCTACTGATGGAGTATATACTGCGCCCGTGCCCTAATGCCAACAGATCGGGCTCATTTCTTCATAAAGATCTAATGCTACTCGCATACGCCGATGATATTAACATTATCGGCAAAAACGAACGGGCGGTAAGCAGGGCGTTTTCAGGGATTGAGAAGCAGTCTAAACTGATGGGCTTAGCGGTAAACGAGGACAAGACGAAGTACCTGTAGATACTAGGACAAGAAGTCTACGCGTCTTGGACAATTTGTTACTATGGGGGAGTACAATTTTGAGGTTGTAGAGGATTTTGTCTACCTGGGGACGATGATTACCGGCGACAACAACATCAGTCTGGAGATCCGATGCTACTACGGGCTCAGTAGGGAGTTCAAGAGCAGAGCCTTTTCTCGAGGAACAAAAATAGCGCTATACAAGTCGCTCATCATCCCAGTCCTGCAATACGGCGCAGAAGCATGGACAATGACAGCAGCGGATGAGGAGGCGATTGGCGTGTTAGAGCGAAAAATCCTTCGGAGGATATATGGACCTTTAAAAGTTGGCGATGGATACCGCATTCGAATGAATCACGAACTGTATGAGCTCTATAAGGACATCAGTCTAGTCAAGCACATAAAGCAACAGCGGCTGCGCTGGTTAGGACATGTAATCCGGATGGATGAAGAAGCACCAGTAAAAAAGATGTACAAAGCGAAGGCGGCTGACCTTGGAGGATAAGGCAGGAGGGGTCGCCCACCACAAAGATGGGATGATCAAGTGCAGAAAGACATTTCCAGCCTTGGTGTGAACAACTGGTGCCAGCTCGCACAATGCAGAAGAGAGTGGAGGGAATTTATTGCAGAGGCCAAGACCGTCAAGCGGTTGTGATGCAACATCGGGCCAATAAAGCAGAAGAATCATGTGACTAGAGCAACTGGTAACACGTATGGTGTACTTAGACAACTTTCTTTGACTAAGAATTATTAACCGACGAACCTCAGACTTTTGATCGCAAAGACATACTTGATACCTACACTGTACTATGGGGTTGAAATATTTGGACACATTTAACAATATAGCCAGATATGATAACACCTTGCTATTCAAGTATACGGTGTTGACTTTAAATCATTTACAATCAGATCGCGAATTTTTCGGCATAAGATAATAAATACTAGAGAACCATCATATTTGTATGACAAGATTAGTTTTGCCACATCGATAAGAACTATGAACTAAATAGCAGTACGCCATAAACTTGCTAGTTCGGAGCGACAATTCTTTGTTAATACTGTTAGGTTGTGGAACCAACATAAATAATATCAGTAGTGGAACGCAATTTAGGGAACTAGATCTTTTAATTAAGAAATTATTGTTTGTTTGTTTGATAATATTTGAATACTAGAAGATAAGCTGTAAACCATAGAATTAAGCAGGATAAGTCAATTTCAAATTCCTTGCTTGTGTGACTGGTGCAATAATTGCTAAGTATATACTTGTAGCAAGATTTTGTAGATTTTGTCAAATAAATCAAAATCTACCCAAAAACATAAGACCACTTGTAATTCCCAAGTTGGAATTTCGTACATGATTAATATAAAAGGGACCAGTCACAGGTCTGACTTCAGCACTGAAAAGTTCAGTATTGATTCCCTTTCAAAAGGAATGACATGAGGAGCTGCCAGTAGCTTGGTCTTAAATCAAGTAATTCGAACTATGTAAAAATCGTACTTGAACTAATTTTTTTCCAAGTGTATTGTATGTATTTTGAAGTTGGCCAAAAACGGCATCAACTAACATTCATTATGCATTAATTTTTTCTTATGTTTTTGGTAGAATCTTCAACGATTTTTCCATTAAATTACACACCAAAAACACTGAAAATGCCAGAGACAGAGCAAAAGAAATGGAAATTGCACATTGTGGTGGATTGTTGTGGTGGGTTGCAGATGGGGGGGAGGGAAGCGGTAGTTAGCTGGTAAAGTGGTAAATATGTCAGCGGCAGTGGAGACATAAATTTTCGTTAAGTAGACGCGCACACGCAAAGACCAAGAACAAGAACAAGAAGAGCAGGCAGCAGGCAGCAGCAGCAGCAATAATCGGTTGGCCTAATCTTTTCTGCGCTTTGAATGATGATGATGTGCCACGCCCACACCAGGCCTTAATTACAGGGTGCCTGGAGTTTTGGCAAATTTTCTGCTTCTTTATTTTTTTTTGGTTGAAACACGTGCGCACATGTGCAACTTCCGTTAAAAATCTATTGCTAACTTTTCAACAATTCGCAGACACACACACACACACACATTGAAGGTGCGCTCTGTTGGCTGTTTGTGTAAGTGAGTTAGAGTTTCCTGCAGCTGTCGTGGCAACTTCCGGCTGCTTCTGCTGCTGCTGCTGCTGCTGCACCCCCCCTACACTTTGCACCTTCCTCGTCTTACTTGGACTATCTCCTCTGCATGATGGCTAAAACACTTATTTGGCTTAAGGCTAAAAACTCAAAGCCAAAAAATAGAAATAACAACAACAATTTTGGCGTATAGAAAACAGGAAACAGGGAACAGGTCTCTCAACTCAAATGAACACCAAAGGGCTTGATACACTTTAAGGAATTCGGACTTAATCGGAGGTGTCACGGAAATCTCTTTCAACCAGAATTCCAAACCCAAAACCAATTCTCGGGGTCCCAGAAATCTCTTTCGGTTGGTTTCAAATCTCTTGTGTTATGTTAGGAGATTTAGAAAAATTCACCACCCAAACAATTTTGACAAGCAATATTAATTTTGGAAATGTTAACAACATTATATTTCTGGATAGGTTGCATCAAATGAATAAATTATTTAATTAGTTTGAACATTGTAATTTGCGTTTTAATAATTATTCGCAAAACCAACCAAAGTTTTTTATATTTGTCAAAAGCAGCCAACTCAAGTTGTGCCATCTACCGATTTGGTCGCCATCTATGTAACAGCCAGCTGACTAAGGGCTGGCAAGTAATACTTCATGAGTGGCGTGAACACATTTTTTAAAAAAAATTCTGAAAGGGTATGATGGTAGTACAAAAACCTTCGCTGGGTTTGGTCTGGTTAGCTGCCGTTTTCTTTTTATTGCTCTTTGAAGTTTTCAGCTTCTGATTGGGATTCGCCACTCCATATCTCGTAAACTATTTGGAACTTCCCTTTGCCGTCTTAGAGGAAGTTGTTGCTCTTGGCTAAGCTTACAAAACATTCTTAAGTAGCAAGTCAAAAAAGTCACATCTTTATATTCAAAATTACAAAAATGTCTTAAAATCTTCAAGTTTTCTCCTCATTTTGTACTGTTTTTCAACTTTGTCTTGAAAACTGTAACGAAATTGTCTAAGCAATGCAGAACAAAAACGTAGCTTGGACTTACATAAACAAACGATTGGAACATATCAACTTCAGTCGATTGGTCCTTCGTATTGTTACGGGCCCTTAAGCATGTAGAATTGTAACCAAAACTCGAAAAATGACAATTTTTGGTACCAATTGGCCGACACAGTCAAAAATTTCGATTGTTTTGTATTAAATCAAGAAAATAGTAAGAAAACATAGCTTAAAAACTGTAATTAAAAAAAATTTATTATTATTACATTTTTGACCGAAAATTTTCGTTTTTTCCGAGTTTCTATAACAGTTGGCTATAACTAAATGAAGTTTGGTTCGTTCTTACGGTTTGTTTATTTTGGTCTAAGCTACAACTTTGAGCTGAATTACTTGGTCAAATCTGAAACGGGTTTCAAGATGAAGTTGAAAAACTGTAGAAAAGTGGTCAAAACTTGGCTTTTTTGGCCAACTTTTGAAATTTTGAGTATGAAGATATAATTTTTTTGATTCGCTACAAAGAAATGTTTTGTAGGTCAAACCAAAAGCAACAACTTTGTTAAAGATTTAAAAGCAAAATTCCAAATAGTTTACGAGATATGGAATCGTTAGTCCTACTCTGAAGCTGAAAAGTTCAAAGTGCAATAAAAAGAAAACGGCAGCTAGTCAGACTAAACCCAGGCAGGGTTTTTATACTACCATCATACCCTTTCAGAATTTCAAAAATGTGTCACAGTGTAGGTAAGTGGACCATTTGGTCTTTACTCCATTTCGATTGTATTGCAAGATCTTAAAAATTTTGGTGTTCTCTCAGGCATTATCAAAATGAGAACTAAAGCGGCCCCATTTGGGAATCTCATTTATTCAGTAAAAGTACTAAGATCAAATTTCTTATACAGAAGTATTTTCGCCTATTTTAAAGATTCACCGTTCACATCAACAAACGGGGAACAAATAGATGAGCTAGTCGACACGTTCACCGCAGCGTGTTCCAAATCCTTCAATAGGGTCTGCCCCCATGAATGAAGATGGAAACTGGACTGACTCCAGCGATGAATCCTTGGATCTCCTGCTGACCACACACTTTCCAGCATGTGTTCTAATACCCCGCAATCAACATTATGGCCGCCAGATCTATTAAGACTATACATATGTAAGTGATATTATCAGTATCGACACATTCGGGTCCTTTAAGCCACCAGGACCAGACAATATTTTTCCGGCCCAGATTCAAAATTCTTTGTAGAACACCATGGCGTAGGATACACCAAATGTTTACAAGCTGCCTTAAGGTTAGCATATATGTAGCTACCTACATAATATAGGGAATCAAAAGTGGTATTCATACCCAAAGCTGGCAAAGCCTCACATGCTAGACCCAGCGACCATAGGCCAATAACACAAGGCAACAAAATTAGACTTTTCCCAGTATATTGAAGGGTTGGTTGTGATTCCAGATGATTATCGTGTGCTGAACACGAATCTGTTTTCAGAAATGGTCCATCACGTCGGGATTTATTAGAAATTGGAGCTTACAGCTGCAAAAAGCCTGTTTTGATTCTTTTCAGACGCGTTTTGTGGGGAACCTATACCTTTGTTTTGACTTTTTTTGATATTATCGTAAATTACTATTTCTTAACTTTGAAATAAACTATTCCAAAGAAATGTACGATATCATTTTGAATACATATAATAACATACCCAAATCCCCCCCATAACTGCATCTTCTTTGCCATTGCCCAGCTCTTAGTAGTAGGAGACTCAAGGCTCTTGGTCACCACTTTCTACTCAACCTCTCGGAAGTGTCCGAGAAAGAGATTCCGTCTCTACTGGAAATTTTTGTCGAGTTTGGTAGTCCAAGCGACTGATCAAACGCTCAACACTTACTTTTGTGGGTGGTTCTGCTAGCACAACTTTTGTTAAATCTAAAAGAAATTGGAGCATATTGTTTAATTTTTCTATTTCAATATTTCAATTTTGGATTTCAATTTTACATTGAATCCAGATAGAATAAAAATCACCACAAACTAACTGTTCGCTCTGTCATTCTTGTTGTTGCAACTTTTGCTGGTGCTAAAACTGTAAACATTTCGCTAATCTTGTCCCATACCTAATTGAATGTACACCAGCACCAGAAATTGGCAATGTAATATCACATATGTATAAGTAAAGATGAGTAAGGTAAAGATTTTGGTTAGCTGCACTCTCTCTTTCTTGTTCGCTCTTTACACATACACGAGCCGTATGCATGCCGAAGCTGAGGCCAAGATGAGTAAACACGCCTTCAGTCGCTGGTCAGATCGAAGCTGGTTTACGGCGCTTTATTTTCGCACACCAATACACTCTCACTTTTTGGTCTCGCTCTCGTTGACCAACGCTGGCTTACAACTTTTGCTTCGATCCTCTCACATTATTATGGCATCAGGAGTTTTTATTGTTTTTGATTTTACGCTCCGCTCTCTGTGTGTGAGTGTGTGTGTGTGTGCAGCTTGAGCTGCATGCTTTCAGGCTGACCACAAATATAACATTTTGTACATCAAATGCTAATGCTGAGATTGCTGACAGATTTCCCCATTCTCTAACTCTCATTTTCGGTGAGAGTATGCATGAGGCTGCCCACCGTACGGTTCCCCCATCCTTGTGCCAACTTTGTGCCCTGACTGCTTCAATATTTTTTTTTGCCTTTACGTGCATGTGTAATCAACAGACAGATAGTAAGTATAGTAAGTAAGTAATACGCATGCAGCTGTGTATGTATGTGTGTGTGTGTGTGTGTGTGTGCTTAAAAAATTGCACAAAGTTTAAGGCACACGCACACACGCTTATGCAGCCATATGTATGTGAGTGGGTGGATGGGGCTGGTGGGATGTGTTTGTGCCTGTCTCGGCGCTGTTTAACTCAGTCATAGAACTGTTGCTGAAGTCACGTAATTCAAATAACTAAAGTTGGCGTAAATATGCCAGGCATACAACAAGCAAAAGAAGACGGAGCACACAGGCCACCCCGCCGCCACCCCACCCCAGACCCAGTTGAGTTAGTGCTGGAGAGTTTAAAGATTGTTAATTTATTTTTCTTCTTTTTTTTTAATGTTACTCTAATTGGGGGCCCAATGCCTGCAGTGGATGGCATGGCTAATTACTTACTAATCCTAGTTCGGCCTCCGCTTTTTCTACAATTTGACTAGCACTTCAGCTTTTGGGCACCACTTGATGTGCCTTTATGAGGTTCTGTAAGTACTTTGTTCATACCCTGTACTTTTAGAGTGGGTAAGCTATATGATGCATAAGCTGATCATGAATTGGCTGAAGTGGGTTTTTCAAAAGTTCAGTTCATATTATTGAAACTATAGATCAGAAATGGTCAATGCTTGGTAAGCAAAACCTAAGCACAAAAACCGAATAAAATCAAGCAAAGCCTTTCGGTTTGGTTAATCGAAAAAGCACCCAACCTCAAAGAAAGATAATTGAAGAGCGAACGAGAAAGAGACAATGCTGCCAACTTAAATCTTTACCTTCCTCATCTTTTCCTTATATTTGTTATTACTCTGCACCTCACTTTCCCACAGACTTAATATATTAAAATGTCTCTCCAACAGCAAATACAACTGCAATCAGCTTAGCGTATTAAATGCCGTGAACCAGCGTATACTGTCTAAAATAGATTTTGGCCTATTTCTTTACGGGAAAGCCACAACCAATTAAATCCCTCGTGCTTTTCGATCTACCCCAATAAGCAACCTCCTGTTTGAAACAAAAGTTATGCCAATAGATATTCGAATCAAACTCTCCACAGCCAAACTCATAAAACCAATCCTCCTGTCCCACAATTCACCTTTGAAAAAAACCATAGACAACATACTTAAAGCAAAAAAGAATAACCCCAAAATACCATCTGCTCTACAACGCTGCATTCAATCAACCTTGGTCTACCAAACAAACCCATACCAGTCACTAAGAACTCAAGTCCACCTTGGATTGATTTCTCCTCCGCTATTAACACTTCACTTCACCTTCTACCAAAACCATCCACTCCATCTTCAGTCTACCAACAAAAATTCCTCGAACTCAAAAATTCTCTCCCCTCACACTGATTTATATACACTGACGGATCAGAATCCGACCGAGCAACCTCCTTTAGCTTAGTTGAAAATGAAAACTGCCATAAACACCTCTTACCCCTATACAGCTCAATCTTTTCAGCTGAAATAATCGCTATCTACAACGCAACTCTAATAGCTCAACACTACCCACAACCAACCGCCATTTGTACTGATTCATTGTCCTCTATTGAAGCCATTTCCAACCACCACAACAAACTGTACTACCCATCTGCCATTAGGCAAATTCATCAAAATAAAAAAAAAACAAGCTTAAGCTAATATGGAATCACTGGCAATGAATCCGCTGACAAAGCCGCTAAAGAATGCTTCTCCCTCCCACTCACTTTTCATAACAACTTTAATATGCTCAAATATATTAAAACCCACTTTAAATCCGAACAAGCTCTATTATTTAACAACATCAACTCACATTACAAATCTTTAAATTAAACTAAAATATACCATTAACGACTAGTGCGAACTGCAGTCAAATATGACTATCCACCATGGAGTATTCTCCAAAATAATTCGCCTTCGCTTAGGACATACTAATCTCACGCACAGCTATCTATTCAGCCAACCATAACCCCAACGTGCAGCTTCTGCAACAACTCATTACCAACACTCCAACACATACTTGTCGACTGTCCCCACCTCCAACCCCACAGATCCCTGTTCCCAACCAACAATAATCCCTTAAAAGCAATTTTTGATCCCAACAGCCACAACATAAATGCAATAGTCCAATTCCTTCAAAATACAAACTTAATTAACTTACCATAAATTATTACCTTCAATTCACCTACTCTCTACCACTATCCACGCCCATTATAATTATATAAGTACTAGTATTAAATTTGTAAATAATATATATTCAATTATCGATGTACATAAAACCCAAATGATGTAAAAATTAAGCTTAAGGCCGTGAAGCTATAGCTTTAAACCCTGTTGGCCTGCAATTTAACATTGCCCTCGAACATTATATAAATAAATAAATAAATAAAATATTGTTGCTGTGTGAGCGATCGCCTTTTCAAGTTATGTGAATGATAAAGAAAGCCTTAAAAATCCTTTGCAAAAAGCAAGAATTGCTTCTGAACTGATCCACACGATCCATATCCAGACGGACGAGCTGTATTCAAATACAGGACGGACTAGAGCAGTGTACAAAATCTTTGTGGTGCATGTATCATTAAATTTCTTCGACCAACGTTTAGCGAATACAAGTACACCATTCGCCATTCGCTATTAACAATATAGAAGATATGCGGATTAAAACTCAATTTGGGTCAAAAAAATTCCAAGATCAACGATTGTAGATATTCGTTCCAAGGGTTCATTGCCAATCGTTTAGGTAACCAGCGAAGGTTTGCAACGATGGAAATCATCTTGCAATCTGATGGCCGTTAAGAGACCCGATCATCGGCGTACATAAGTATCCGACAATAAGATAATATTGTGTGGAGATTAATAAAAAGAGTAAAAACAAAGGTCCGAGGTGGCTACTTTATGGCACACCAGAAGTGATAAGTTCTACACTAGGCAACAAGTTCCAGTATATTGAAGGGTTGGTGGTGATTCTAGATGATTTTCATGTGCTAAACACGAATCTGTATTTACAAATGGTCCATCACGTCGAGATAGATTTTTTTTTTATTTTCCAATGGTAATTGTATCCGAGTTCACAAACACTCAACATATTGTTGCAGCCCCAATGTATGCAATGTGTTTTGTTGAAAATTTTCATTGAAATTCTATACAAATTACTAGCCGGTTGTACTGTTTCTGTAAGGCATTCTTTTGTGCAGTGGACAGTTTTGGTTTTCTATTATTAAAAAATATAAATTACTTAAAAAAATCGAACAATTCTTTGGGATAGTTTATTTTAAAGTTAAGAAATAGTTAATTTACGATAATATCAAAAAAAGTCAAAACAAAAGTATAGGTTCCCCACAAAACCCTTCTGAAAAGGTTCAAAATTGGTACTTTTTGAAACTTTAAGCTCAAATTACTGAAAATCTCGACATGATGGACCATTTCTGAAAACCGATTCGTGTTCAGCACACGAAAATCATCTAGAATCACCCCCAACCCTTCAATATACTGGACCTTATTGACTAGTGTTATATTGAATTTTAATTAACCATCGACCTTGAGCCAGCCAGATGCAAACTTTGACTAAAATCAAAACTGGTCACTAAACCCCATATACATTTTTGGAATAATAGTACAGTAAAATTGCATAGGCAACAATTAACTTACAATCCTTGATTAATGATTGCAAGAGTATTTCAATAGCGGCTTTTTAGCTACCATTCGCTATATTCCTATTCTTTTCAATTGCACACACTCGTTCTCTCACTTACAAAACTGAGAGAGAAAGGCGTTCTTGCTCTTAGTGATGTTGCTCTCCGTCGCCACAAAGCAATGCACACAGAAATCACCCCGTTTGCACACTGAAGACGTGAAACTGCGCAGACTGCGTCGAAGCCAAACTGAATACTAAATCGAAAATCCACATCGAAAATCCACGCTAAAAATTTTGCTTCCATACACATGCTCCATAAATGCCCAATTGGGCATTTTAGGAACAATTGTAAGTCTATTTTGTACTGAACCCAAGATAGAAAGCGCTCTTCTTAAACTTTTCGTCCTTCTGTAAGTACGAAAAGTACTTGATTCAAGAAAATTTGTTCTCATTTTATTATTATTAACGTCGTTTGTCGATTTTAGAATGTAACGTACTTAGCTTAAGTATTTCAAAGAACAAAACATGTAAAAAATCTATCCCAATTGATCTAGAACTCTGACAGTCGTTTTTTTCTGTCCTTTGTACTCTTATGATTCCTATCCCAAGTCTCAAGCCAATACATCCAGGACTTGGTCACTCACATATTGACATTCAATCTTGTGTCCTCCAACGTATCGTGAACGACATCGCACTTAAGCGATTTCGGAAAATCAACAAAATGAATATCCGGCTCGAAGGACCAAAAATGCATAGAATTTACAATTATGACTATTTTTATTTGTGAGTAATACTTCATTTATTGAATATCTTCCCACATGCCCCATCTGAACATTATAGTTCCCTTCATTCTAACACTAGACATGCTTATGGGATTCGGTGGTGATTCAGTTCAAGTTTCAACATCGAGGGACACTATATCCTACATATATACACATCTTATCGGTAATTTCAGTTGAAGAATGCTTTTACCTAGAAGAAACGCCTTTATTATTTCTCAATCTACTGCTCATCTGGCAGGTCTATCACTTGCCTCTTAGTAATTAGTCATCTTACCCCGTATTTCACACTGGCTACTTTATATGTTAATGAGAATTTTTGCTGGCACTTTGTGTCTACTTCTTTTTTTTTTATGTCGGGTGACCCCATTTCCTGCTTTGTCTTGTCTTGAGTTGAGTTGAGTTGAGGGCACAATTGAATTGGAAAGCAGCTTTCGCGGCACTCAAATGCTGCAAATTTTTACAAAAAATATGAGCAAGAGTTCTGGTCTGCTGTGTGCTGCTTATCGCCTGCAAAAAGAGCCGCTTATTTTTTTTTTTTGTGAGCATTTTACCAAAAATGAAAAACGAAAGAGGGAAATGTTCAAAAGCCATTGACAGACGGTGGGGAGGAGAGGAGGAGTTTGGGAAGGGCGAGTGTGTGTTTTGGCAACATTTTCTTATCTAAACAATATTGGACGGTGACGACGACAACGACGACGACTGCTGCTGCTGCTGCACTTTGCAAAAGCGACAACAACACAGCGATTTTCCCTAGCTGATTGAGCAAAGTTTCGTTGCATACATTTGGGGATTTTTTTTTTAGAGAGGTGGTCCAGGCTGTTGGTATAATAAGAGACAAAACTCTCACAATTTAGCATTGCATTGAAAAAAAATATGAAAAAAATAAATCAGTCGTTACACAAAAGAATTTGGGAAAAAAAAGGCAAGAGGGTGGAGGCGACCGAAACTGAGATGGGAAGACCAGGTGCGGCAAGACATGGCCAAGCTTGGTGTGAACAACTGGTGCACTGAAAAATTTTTTGGTATTCATTGGATCTTTTCGGAAAATATCCTTTGAAATATCCAATTGATCCGAATGGCGTATCCCATGGAGATGTTATAATAATAACATTCATCCTATTAATATCCATTTGATCTGATTTACATATCCCATGTATCTGTTACTCATATACTTTCAATATCCATTTGATCTTATTTACATATCCCATGGATCTGTTACAAAGATCATTTGCAAAGTTTTCAGATTTAATTGTGAACGGGTGTTGTTTCTCGGTTAACGGGTTTTTATTTACGCGGGTTTCGATGCACACACTGTTTACTGTTTACATTACACTAGGCAACAAGGTCCAGTATACTGAAGGGTTGGTGTTGATTCTAGATGATTTTCGTTTGCTGAACACGAGCCTGTTTTCAGAAATGGTCCATCACTTCGATATTTTTAATAATTTGAGCTTAAAGTTGCAAAAAGAGGCATCATTGGTCCATTTTTTTTTGAAAATGAAGAAGGAGCCACCGTGACCGTGATTGGTGAATGTTAAGTGATTGGTTCTTCGAGGAAATTGAAGCGGAAGACTTGAACGATATTTGGTTTCAACAAGACGATGCTACGTGCCACACAGCGCACGCCACAATCGATCTTCTGCAAATATGGAGATGTGAATTGGCCGCCAAGAAGCTGTGATCTAACACCGTTAGACTATTATCTTTGGGGAGCGGTCAAGGACAAATGTTATGCAAACAATCCTGAAACAATTGATGAGTTGAAGAACGATATTCGAATTGCTATTGCTGACATACGTGCCGAAACAATTGAAAATGTTCTCAAAAATTGGGTCGATCGAATGGGCTACTGCCAAGTCAGCCGTGGTGGTCAATGACATGAACCAACCTTTCCAATAAATGTTCATCCTTTGAAATAATATCGAGCCGTTTTTTTTTTATAGCAAAATTAAATTCCAATTTTTAAATGGACCACCCCGTATATACATTTAATTTCAGTGCTTTCCAACCGATACCCCTTTTTAATCGTGTGCTACACGTTTTCATTGGGTACCGCCACACGAACAGATTCAAAAAGAAAGTTCAGGAATGCTGGAAAGCATTAAAAGTGATAAAGGGGCTTCCTTAAAAGCCAAAAAAGTGGACATGCTGTTATTTATTAACAAAAATTTCAATTTAAAAGAACCTCAATAATTTATGAAAAGACGTCATCATTTAATTGTATATAATTCTTCTCCGGTGCAACGAGCAATGCACCGGAGCATTGCACTGAGCGCACCGGAGCAGAATACTCATGCTGAAATCGTATAGGAAAATGTGGTGAAGGAATTTGAGCCTTTAAGCCCCATACGGACATCCGAAGCAACGAGTTTCATACAAAAATTGAGGGAAGAAGAAGCAGAAGTTACAACTTCGCCACTTTAACTTTTTGCAAGTACGGAGATCAGAATTTGAATGTCACCCTTAACAGTCAATGTTACGCTTAACAGCACATTTGTGGAGACTATGTAAAGTGACTGTGGGCCTTATTGTGTTTGGAGCAGCTGACGCAGCATTGAGAATGCACCTTGTTAAGTCACTCTGCGCATCGATCAGCTAAAGTGAACTAAAAAATAATAATTAAAAAGAACATGGCAGAAAAGCAGAAACGAAATGTTGGAAATATTTTCACATGATGAAAAGTTTCTTTAATTTTGGCGGTGAAAGAGCGGGATGTTATTTGGGATCTTTCCCACCCCAAGCATTCGCCCTTTAATTTTGTAAAGAGGAGAAGTGGCCGACGTATTACAAAAAGAAGGTAAGGTGTGCGAAAAAGGTTACCTTACAATCATAAAATCCTTGATATATACTAAAGCTGGAAATATGTTCAAATATTTTTGGTTTTTTCTTTCAATTTAACGAAGTAACAATTCAATTCCAATTCTTAAAAGATTTAATGAAATCATAATACTTTTAAAAAAATTAAATTTATATTTTTCAGAACGAAATAAGTGAACTGATAATTTCAGAATATTGCGATTCTAATAAGGTTTAGTCACCGTGATTTTTTTAATATACCTACAAATTTCATCCATTACTGTTAATAACCTTCAATACACGTCCTAGCATTGAATTAACCAAGTTTCGAAGAATTGATGCAACCAATATATCCCAATCTACGATAATAGACTTTTTTAGATTCTTTTACCTTGTTAACTTGCCTCCCATGCATGTAGACTTTGTTGGAAATTATCTCATAACATTTTTCATTGGAATTAAGATCTGGACCTTTTGCGGGCCACATCAAAACCGTTAACGTGAAACGTGGTACGCAGCATTGTCCTGAAATATTCTTGTCCATAATTACAAAAACTTCGTCAAATAGTTCGGTGAACCTTTCAGAGTTCTTTTTATGTGTTACAAATCATATTGAACTCTTTCCAACAAAGCCAAATGTAGCTCACACCATTAGCGAACCTCCTTGAAAATTGCGTGACACTTTTACTTGTTTTGGCGTCCGCATATCCCGATAATATTATTGATAACCATCTTGGCCATCTAAATTAAACTTTTTTCATCACTAAAGATAATACTTTGCCACTCTAAGTCCTAAAACTTATGCTTCTCAGCAAAGTGCATACGGGCAACTTTAAGCCTAGAAAGTAATTGACATTTGACGGTCCTTTTTTCATATGAATCGAATTGATCGTCACGTAAAACGCTTCGAAACTGGGAGAGCTAGTTCGTGGGAAATATGGCCTGCATTTAGGGTTTCTTTAATTCTTTTCTTTTTATTCTTCTTTTATCACGTTCCAAAACGAGTTCTTTTTCTGTGATTTTCGGAATCTTTTAAATACTTTTGAATTTTAAAATATCTTCTCGCCATTTCGGAACCAAATTCCTGTAGAGGCATCCCCATTTCGCGATATGGCGATATTTTAGCTCGCTCTTTATTAGAGAGGTATTGGCTTTGAAACATTCCTGCAAAATTGAAGTTAATTTTAGATTCAAATATACGGATTATGAATCGCACATCACTTTTTTATTGGCTAAAACTTATGGCGAAACATCTCCTTTAAATTTACGCCTGTATGCACGTGTACGAAGACAAAAACTGATAATGTAAGCTCAATTATTTCGTTCTTTTTAATAAAATTAACGACACCTTATAGAGTCTTGTGCTTAACATTGTTATTGAAAGCATGGAAATTGTCTTAGAGGAAACTAAGCAAAAAAAAGAAATTGAAAAATTGATTAGCAAAGCTCTGACAGCAGATCATAAGATTTATAAGGTGACTTATTTCGCATACCTTATGTACATATGTAAAAAATTAACACTTTGATCAATTCAATTAAAATTTGTGCCAATATGTTACAGTTGCTGATTGCCGAAAAGGCTTTAAGTCTTTGCGGGAGAGCTATCGCTATCATGGCAGAAGCGCAAAGCAGGTGAAGACTGGTAGTGCCGGTGGTGAGCCAATAGATAGCCCTTCTTTTAAGGACGATGTTAACATTGATTGGGAATTCGGCGCATCAATGTCGTTTCTGCCGAATGTCTCATCATAGCGCAGGTAAACCGATCAATAATATTTTTGTAAATTAATTTAATGAAAGATTCATTATGTTACAGGACATTTCAAACGGACCGCTTGCTTCCTGCTGAGTACCTGGACAATTCTGCAGTGGATATAGAAGAGTGCATTTCTGAGTCTATGCTGTCGTCAACTCAGGTGGGAGACAGCATCGAAGATGGGGCCACAACCAGCAGTTACTCCAATTTCACTTGCAAATATAAGTCAACTTGGCATCAAAACAAAAAACAGTTGATCGAGCAGTGTGACCCACCGCCAGTAAAACTAAAAATACCACAAACTTCAATTCTCGGCGTAATTTTTTCTTAATTCTGGTCACACTACTCTTACGTTCCACGGTGACGAAACATACGATTTACTATGAGACAATGCAAAAGAATCGTAGCATTGTCACGGAAGGGTGGGTAAAGAAAAGGGGCGACTAACATGTAAGTTCCCTATACTAATGAAATCTCAGATTTGTTTAAATAGGCGTGTCGGCGCCCAGTTTACGACTTATATATCTTTTATTTTCCCCCTTTAATTTGAAATTCGGCGTTAAACTGTAGGTCCCTTTCTCTTGTGCGAAAAATTATAAGCACACACGCCAAGAGATTGAGAGAAGCTTGGCCCTGGCCCTCCTGGAGGTGCTGTTTGAGCCAATTTTACTTTACTTAATTTGAAATTAGGTATATCTTACGCGCACTTATTAAATGCGTTAGTGTGCAACCGTACAGCTCAGACGAGTAAGAACCCCGACAATCCGGCGAGCTAGAACCGAGCATAGCGAGAGTGTTCTACTTTTACCTTCTGTACACCGGTGTTCAATTGATGGGAGGCCAACTCTTTCCACAGAAGAGTCGAATCACTTTCAACTGCACACCGGTACACTATAGCTCTGTCGAAAATAGCTCATAATTCCAGATATTTATGCCTAGTGTGGTCTCCATAAATCCTAAAGTGCCAAAAACTCAACATTTTCGTTTTCCGCTAATTCTTGGAAGAAGAAGAGCTAAACCGAAACCAGTTTTGGAATCAATCTTCCAAAGTAAGTGAGATACATTTTTTTTCATAAAGGTAGGAATAAAATCAATATAAAAAGTTTAATAAAAGTTTTTAATACAATATTTTGTATTTTTTTAAATTAAAAAAAAAAATTTAATTTCAAAAAGATTGCTCAACTTTTTTTAAAGTTAGAATAAAAGAAATAAAAAAAAAAATTTTAATAACATTTTTTTTAACTTTTAAGTTTAAGTTTAAGTTTTTTTTAAATTTTTTCGGTAATCTCGAGTCAGAAACGTTAGATGGAGTCAAGCAAAGGTAGAAACAAAATCAATATAAAAAATTTAAAAAAAGTTTAATACAATTTTTTTTATTTTTTAAATTTAAAATCAGAAATTTTTTTTTAAATTTCAACAAGATTGCCCAGCTTTTTTAATTTTTAAGATTAAGTTTAGGTTTTTTTTATTTTTTCGGTAGGTACACTTACATTTTAAGCCAAATCTCGAGTCAGAAACGTTAGTTGGAGTCAAGCAAGTTATGAATCGAAAGATTATTGAATTTCCAATAATCGCGCAGAATATTGTTATTAAATCGGTAAACTAATTTGAATACAAAGAGCAAAAATATTTTTAAAAAAAATAATTTTTTCAAATAAAAACGCTTGAATTTCTTTTTTAAAAATCTAGAAAAAATATTAACAAAAAAGGACAAAATTATTTTTATTTTTGCTGCTTAAGAATCACACTTTTTCGAAAAAATAAGGTATTAATAAAGAAAATCTATGGATAAACAATGAGCGCGTCCACCAGCATAAATCGATGACAAAAAATCGACTATTTTTGTTAGATTGTGCTGGTGAACAGCCATGATGTGCAATCATGATTGCTAATTTTCGTGATTGTGTTAGATGCGAATACATCAAAGAAATAGTTTGTTAGAATTGCTTGATTGTGATTTGTTATCGATAGCACACAGCTGTCAGTAAGTCAAGTAATTTTGTCAAGGCAAATGCAAAATGAATGTAGAAACCTCTTTGTTATTAATTAATGAATTGGAGGACGTGAATACACAAGTAGCTCACGGAAATTCGAGCAAGGCCCTGAAGTCTTTACTAGTTGTTGCGGAGGAGGAAAACTTGAAAGGCCGCCTCTCCAGTAAGAAGCAGCCCCCGCGTACTCAATTGTTGTGAATGTACAAAAATATAGAATGGACAAATTCAAGGATTATTTCATGATGTCCCGTGAATCGTTAAGGACTCTCATCTCATTGCCCATTAAATACTTTAATAAAATGAACATTTGCAGACCCTTTGCGTTGCCTTGGATGAACTAAAAGCGAAAGTAACTCTTAATAAAACCCAGCGTTATGTAATTTGGCTGCTGGCAAAACACAGGAGTTCTTCATATAACTAAATGACCGTTTTGAAATAGGAAAAAGATCTGGCCATCAGATATTCGAGTTTGTTGTGTACATGATGTTAAATGGCTAACAAAGTTGAGGAAAATTCAAGGGGATTCTAGGAGCAGTTGCTGCTATTGACGACGGTCATATAAATTTTAGTCTGTTCTAAATTTTATTTAGCTATTAGTTGCCAAAAATTCAAAACTTCTTCAAAAATATATCGATGACTGTTGCCTTCGTTCACCAGCAGCCAAACACTTTTTTGTCGATTGATGATTTATGTTAGATGATTGGTGTGTGCTGGTTAGAGGTGGGCGCGGGCCGGGCTTTTTTTCGTGGCCCGCGGGCTTACACAGGCCCGGAGCGGGCCCGGGCCTTAAAATTAAGATTCGTGCGGGCTTCGTGCGGGCCCGGGCCTTAGCAAAAAGGCCCGGCCCGTAAAAGCCCGAAACAGGCCCGAAAACAATTTTGATTTGTTCGCGCTATTTTTGTTTATGCTCGAATTAGAACCGCCAATTATCGCATTTTAATTGTTTATCGATACTACTATCGATTTGCTTATACATATTTTACTTGTTTGAACACGGTTTCTTCCGGCAATCGCTCATTTGGTTGGGCTTTTCTTGAACCCTCCTTATAGAAAGATGAATTTCCTCTCAGAGGAAAAAAGAGATAATGTGTTAGCTACGGTAAAAGCAATGCTCTCCGAATTTATAGTGGATCATGAATATAGTAGCTTTGATGACATAACTAATAACATAAGCCCCAATAATTCCGAAAATGGAATGTTTGCTGAATTTTTAGACTTAAGCTATATAAAAAAACGAAAAGTTGAGAAAAACGCTATCGACATAGAGCTTGCCAAATATTTGGCCTATCCAGCAGCTCCTGGCACACATATTTTAGAATTCTGGAAAAATGCAAGGGACTTAAAATACCTTCCCAAATTAGCTCTGACCATTCTGGCTATTCCCGCCAGTTCGTCTACGAGCGAAAGGCTTTTTTCAACATCGGGCCATGTTTTAAATGAAAAACGCACTAGGCTAAGAAGCACAAATTTAGAAAAAATTTTATTTTTAAATAAAAATATGACATAGTTTGTTTTTTATTAAATACATAACAATATTCATGTATGTATACCTTAATAAATATGTACTTATATATATCTATAAATTGCATGTCTTTTAAATTTCCTTATATGTGTAAATAAGTTTCGTGCCGGGCCGGGCCGGGCCCGGGCCTTGGTGAAAAAGTTTCGTGTTGGGCCGGGCCGGGCCTCTCAAAAAAGAGTTCGTGTTCGTGCGGGCCCGGGCCTCAAAATACAGGCCCGCGCCCACCTCTAGTGCTGGTGAACGCGCTCAATGAATTGATATTCAATGATCGCAATACATCATAGCTTGGAAGAATATCGTCGTTTTGAACAAGCCCATTGGTAAAATCTCAATTTTTTTTTCTGATTTCAATACGGTCCAGCTTACTTTAGGTTTTGTTATATAAAACTGTGTCAACTGCACACAGGTACACTACAATCTCTGAACCCGATAAATTCTCAAGTTGCCTACCAATGGCTGAAAGTAACCAGCCAAGAGAAATCTACATTTAAAGGTCAAAATCCTTTTCAGCAACGCTTTTTGGTCACAAAATCTAGTCAAATGCTTTACAACAAATTTTTGCATTTATTTTTTAACCAGCTATTCATTTCATTGTTTGGCGGCATCTATTTTCCAGTTCTAGTTTACAATTTAGTTGACAATATTAAGACATCTGCCCTCCCCAAGTCTCACCTCTCTTGAAGAGGAAGTCTCTCAAACTATTGGCATTTGCCAAAACGTCAAAGATCCTCTTGGATTTTTAATGGTACCCAGAAAAACCAGCCGGCATCACTATGGACCGTAAGGTGTATGTGTGGCCCCTACAAAGGGCCAACCGGAACTACCTACCTACCTTTCAAATGCAACACTAAAAATTTGCCATTCACTGTGAAAAATTGGAATTCACAGTGAACATGTAAAACAATGATGGGCAAGAATGTTTGAAATAAGATAAATGCAGCTGGTATGTTTGATAAATATGCATAATTGTTTTTATTTCTGTAATTTTAAAATTTTTTTAGCTTGAAACCGGTTGAAAAGCAACCGCGAGCAAAGTGAAATGGTCTGCAGAAATAGAGAACCTGCTCATCGACGTGCGGCATGTGAATATTGAGGGCTGGCTTTCCAGTAAGAACTCCCATGTGTACTCGGAGATGACTCAGTCCACGGCGGGATGGACATTGCCTGGTCGTTTATAACAAGGTAACAAGGTAGAAGCTGCACTCGTTGATAAAAAAAGGTGCATCTGTTTTGCAGTTCTAGCTTACAATTTAGTTGAATATTGGGCCTCTAGATAAGTTGACCATTTCCTTTTCTAAATAACCAAGACGAAAGTTCTTTTTATACCCTTGCAAAGGGTATTATAATTTTGCCCAGAAGTTTGCAACGCATAGAAATATTCATTTCCGACCCCATAAACTATATATATTCTTGATCAGGGCGACGAGCTGAGTCGATTGAGCTTTGTCCGTCCGTCTGTCTGTCCGTCTGTCTGTCCGTCTGTCTGTCCGTCTGTCTGTCCGTCTGTCTGTCCGTCTGTCTGTCTGTCCGTCTGTTTCTACGCAAACTAGTCTCTCAGTTTTAAAGCTATCGAGCTGAAATTTTGCACAGAGTCTTCTATTTACTGCACGCTGCTAATATGTCGGAACCGACCGGATCGGATGACTATATCTTATAGCTGCCATAGGAACCATCGGTCGAAAAATGGGTCTTAGTGAGAAAAACTTTTTTGTTTTCAATGTTAGCGCTCTTAAATTCGGTCATTATTAATATTTTATGCTTTCAAACGAATTTGCAAATTTTGGGCAAGATCGGATGACTATATCTTATAGCTGTCATAGGAAGCATCGGTCGGAAAATGGGTTTTACTGAGAAAAACTTTTTTGTTTTCAATGTTAGCGTCCTCAAGCTCTGCTATTATTAATATTATATGCTTTTAAACAGATTTGCAAATTTTGGTTAAAATCGGATGACTATATCTTATAGCTGCCATAGGACCGATCGGTCGGAAAATGGGTCTTAGTGAAAAAAAACCTATTTGTTTTCAAGTAAATCGTTCTTAAGGTCGGAGATTATTAATATTATTTTGATGCTTTATTATTTAATATTTTAATATTTCGGCGCCTTGTAAGTGTGTAAGAGATCTTAAGTGTGTGGATAAATACCACACAACCATGCTTATTGAATAAATAATTATTAAGGTAGGTGCACAGCCCAAAAAAAAAGAAACTGCGTAACTGTTGAGGAAAGAGAAAAGGGTGCAAAATTAATACTTTACTCTTAATTGGTGTATTTTCGATTAAGAATGCTTACCCCATTTTGGAATGACGATGTGCGATACCATGCATATAATGTAGCTTATGATTCTGAACTGTAAAAGAGTCATGGTTAGTAAAACCCATTGCTTTGTTTATACATTTATAACTCACCTTGTATTTAATCGTGGGTGTTTTGAGTAGCAAACACGTGAGCAGAGGTTTCCATTGGTAGGCCGGTTTTTGAATGTGGTGTTTTGCCTCAGCAGCTTTAGTTTTTCAAGAAATTGCTAATGCTGGACGTGTATGTCGTCAAAGAAAAAAGCATTGCCGTTTCTTGGGTTTTTTTTGTTAAGTTCTGTAGAGGATACTTATGAAGAAATCACAAGGGACTTGCACTTATCGGACTTACTCATTTGGCTATTAAATTGCATTCGAGAAACTGTTTTAGTATATGTTTTTGTTTTGATATTTTGTAGAGTCTGTTGGAAGATAACAAGGAAACAAAAGAATGGAATAAGTAAATTTTTTTAGAATAAGCCTCTATATAAGCAAATTAATAATGTTTCTTAAGGATTGATGAAAAAATTTATTTTTTAATTTTAGTATGCATAACAGTTCTATTGACTTAGACCAGCGGTGGGCACGCCTTTGATCCCATTGCTTTCATTGCTCCAAGAGTCATTTTGGAGCCTCTCAGTCGCAATCTCGCAAAAGCAGACGGCGCAACTATTACAGTGTGTACTACAGAGACTCGCTGATAAGAATTGCTTTTTCTCAAACTAAAATTTCGTGCCCGCCGCCGATTTTTTCCACTTAACTTGGCTACAAATTGACAGAGAGATTGTCTTTTGAACTGCAGAGAGACCAGATAAGCTAAATCAAATAACCGAAAAGGGTTTTTAAGTCTTGAAAGTGTGCAAAAAGTTGGGATTTAGATAAATTAGGTAAGATTGCTCAGACTGACAGATGGACGTAAATTCTTTGCTTTGAAAGCGTTTCTATTTATGTGAAATACTGTGACAGGGAAATGTCGAACAATCTCAGTACTAAGCTTAAGACGGGAAATGTTACTGCTCTCAGTGAAGCACGACTTTGTTAAGTCGAGTGAGTTCGGCCCCCAGGGGCTATGGCTGTAGAACACTTATCTAAATACCTCTGAAAAATTTCACTTACCTGTATGGCTTCATGTGCCATGTAAGCGCTATCTCATATTATTCACATAATATAAAGGTAATTGAAGAACTGTTAAAAATTTAAGTAAGTATTTCAAATGTTTTATAAAAGAATTACTTTCTTAATGCTTACCCCGTAAAGGATTGTATGGGTGTAGAAGTAAGAAAGACCATAAAATTTGTTAAAAAGTAAACAGTAAAATTTTGAAACTGAAAAACTGAATGTAGAATTTTAGAATGTAAACTTCAGCGTATTCACTTATCGAAACTGCATTAGAAGAATGTGAACATCTTGAACTTCTCTATGGAAAGCTTAAAACTAAGGGTTAATCCTTTGTTTAGAGGAATGATTCAATTTATTTAATTTTGGTTTTCTTCACTTACTTGGGAGAGAATTATTTAAAACTTCGCACATCGTCCATTCTCGGGTTAATTCATGTTATAAGTCTGCAAAATGAAGAAGAAATTAAAATTTGAAAAAGAAACGGAACTGAAAGTGTTTTGGCCGAGGCAGTCCCAAGTCTCAGTGCTGTTGCACCTAATAAAAAAATTCAATAACCGACTTTTGTCCAACTCTTAACTTGTGGTTGTTATTTGACAAATGCACCAGATAAATTTTGTTTTTACTCACATTTAATTTGAACATTTTTTATTTTGTTTTTTTTTTCACTGAAAATTTTTCTAGATGTTCATCGTCCGAGAAATTGATACAAACTGAAATGTTCTGGAGGCTACAGGGCTTACCAGCAAATTTTTCATTTGACATTTACAAAGTTTCAAGCAAGGCCCACTCGGATGAAGAATTACAAAGAGGTGTGATTTAGGCACCAATTGGCTTTGTTTAAAATGTCAAAATTTAGAGGAAAACATCAACCATATTTCATGTTGTTGGAAAGTAGAAAAGAAAAGTTACTTCTTTCAATCGTCATGAATGTTTATGAGACAAATAAGCGAGCATTTGACGAACATTCTCAAATAATAAACTTGCTTCGTTAAAATATACGTTTAATGTTTGCCAAATTACTTACAGACCCGCCAAATGCTCGCTAACGTGCTTTAAGCATGATACAATAACTACAAGGTAGCGCGCACTGCGCTGCTACGATTTTCTCAGTCGGCCTTGGTTCGTTGACCGACATGGTCGCCTTCGATTTCCTGATAAAGTGCTAACCTTCTATCGGAAGCCGTCAAAAACTGTAAGTAACAACTGAGTGGCCTGGGATTTTGCGTCTGTTTTAGCCCTTTGATTCGATCAATTCTCGTGCATGTGAAAATATGCACTTTCGGTTGGGCTACCTTGTAGTTACTGTAGCATGGGCTTTAAAGCCTAGTACTGAGGGCGTTCGAATTTTATTTTCGTCACAGTATTTCATAAAATTAGAATCACCTTGGCTTTGCTTTGATGCTCATGTGCTTTTAGAAAGGAAAATTCGAGCGCTCTCAGTAATAGGCTTAAGGAAGTTGATACTTTTTGAGAACTAGAAACTCTTGAAACGTTGCCCCTTCATATACATTCTTTTAATGATGCATTCACCAAGTACTTTTGTCCATTGCAATGGTCAGAACCAAGTCTTGCCTGAGTCCTTTCTGCCTGCATAAAGTGCACCGAAAAGTCTGACTACGTTTAACTAGCGTTTATCCCATTTCCTTCTCGTCTCGTTCAATGTTTCTCGTCTTCTTACAAATTGTTTCCTTTTCCCCATTTTACTTACCAAGCGTTTGGTAGGAATTGGTTTTTGGTGTAAACTTTTGCT
Source organism: Lordiphosa magnipectinata (assembly GCA_037044535.1). Lineage (NCBI taxonomy): Eukaryota > Metazoa > Arthropoda > Insecta > Diptera > Drosophilidae > Lordiphosa > Lordiphosa magnipectinata. Next base: position 208,171 of record JBAMBO010002195.1, on the reverse strand, counting down.
CTAACATAATTTCAACAATGTTTTTTTTTTGTATATTTTTGTATATTCACTTAAAATTTAGAGGAGCTGTTGCCCCTTGGACTGTTCGAAACTTAATGAGGAAATTTGTAACAAAACTTGACTGGTCTACAGTTCGACATTGTGGGGCCTACTTTGTTAATTGACAAAAAAAACGTGTTAGAAAAGGTATCTATGTTTTTTTTTTTTAGTTCGTTGTTCAAAATAAATAAAAGGCAAACATAAAAATCTGGTTTCAAGCAAATTTCAGTTGTTCCGTATATTTTTGGTACTGTGGACAGCTGGCATATAAACCATATACAAGAATTGGTTCAACAAGAGCTTCCTTTAAATGTTTAGTGATATTGGGATGGCTTTGTTCCTTCAAGACACTCCTTTGCGTTGTTAGAAATAAGAGATATGTGACCATTAAAGCATAATATGGGTACAAATTGTTTCATTAAATCCATAACTTTAAGAATCAGGGCTGCAAACCTAACAAGTAATGGCGAATCTTCAGTTCGCGGGTGTAACGAGTCTTAACTTTGCTCGAAACTATCCTAAACTAGGCTCGAGAAATGTCGTGGCTCGCCTCAACAAATTTGTAGTTGTCCCAAATAACAATTAATAGGACCTTTCTGTTTTCAGTAGTATCGCACATATAATATGCAGTATTTGGCTTATGTGGTACTTAATCGCTTGAAAGATACAATTCTTATTTGCTAACTGGCTTCCTTGTTCACCACAAGGTTCTGCTTCCCGTCGTATCACAACTCTAGCTTACTCGGAATATCGTTGGGCTGCCTCTCGACTTGCCAACCTTTCCTTCTCGTGTAGCAGTTGTTTCTCCGACTTGACAACGATTTGTTGGTTTGGCCTACGCTTGGCTTTAGGGACAGACGTCTCCTGTTGCTATTGTCGCCAGCTTGCCGTACTTCCAATTTCGTTTCTGCCCGCCACTTAAGGTTCTAGCACTTATCTGCTATTCTGCTCCTTGCTCCTGTGATTTGAGTCTTCGCACAATTCTGGCGTGATCCGTTGATGGCACTGGTATTAAGACCGATACTGGCGTACTCGCACTCGCTTTGTTTTTCCCGTATTATACCGACTACCTGATCGCTGGCAGTCAGGGCTTTTTATAGGCCTCCGTCCATCTCATGCCCATTCGCCATCCTTCCGTTAGAACCGCTTGCAGCGATTGCTGCATCTGTTTCTCTCCATGGTCCTCTCTTCACATCTATCAGCCCTTATGCACTATCCATGCACTTCAGCCCTTCTCGCACATGCCACGCTACGCAGCCACTTGTGAAGCACTGTAGTTCCTCACACGGTTTCGAACCAAAATTGACCAATGGATATGTTTCAAAATTTAAGGTTTTCCAATTTAAATAGAAAACCAGCTAATTTGTTTAATATTTAAAAGAATACACGCCACACGCTGTCTGATATCTTTCTAGATATTCCTCCTCTAAAAGTGAGGATTAAAGCATTTTTAAGAAATATATGGATATACATCCAGTGTGTCGCATAGTTTGTGTGTTGTGCGCAAATTTGTGGTAAAAAGATGAATCAGAATGAATCAACCAGCGGGAGCTAGGAATTGATTTTACCCACATAGTTGCATGGTGAAATTTTTTTAGAATTCTTTGTAGATTCCGATTCTGGCTGAGTTGATATAGCCATGTCCCTCTATCACACAGTGGTTTCTGCAATAGGCCAAAAATAAAAAATTCAATGTAAAAATTTCGGCTTCAAACATGTTGTCTCTATCTCGCAAAAGAATGATCTTTTTAATGGTATAGTTGATTTCGTTTCATTACAACCGTACTCTATAAATGTGGCTTCAAAAGAGAGAGCATGAAATAGATTGGTTCTTACTGTGAGAGCTTTTTGAGATTTAAGTGAAATTTAAAACAATTAAAACAATATCAAATGAAACTTATATTAAAGAAACTTAAACTGAATCGTTAAAAGAAAGGTGCTTACTTTATTTTTTAATAAATTTAATGTTTTTAGTTTTTTGAGATCTTTTATAAAAATTTATGTTTTGTCAGTACTATTTTTTTGTGTGCCATTGTCCATGTGATATAAATTCAGCTAAAGTAATAGTGATGATCCCCCCTGATTCCCCCAATTGGACTTATTTGATTTAATTGCTCAACTTTCTAAAATTCTAAGACTACAAAGTCTAGCTGCCGGAAAGTGCCGGAAGTTGTGTTATATCCCAAAGCCTAGAGTGGCTTATTTTTTTTTGCTATTTGTTACTGCAGTGCAACTGTTACATTCCTGGTATCTGTTGTTGTTGTGTTTGATTCTTTTTTGAGTGTTCCATCAAAGCACAAGTCAATTCGACTAAAATCTATTTTATTTACTGGATTTACTTTAAAATCTAAGATTGCAGCGATATATAGAATGTTTTATTATGAAATACATACATTACTTTAATATATATATATATATATATAGGGATATAGGTGTCATCTAAGCATTCGAATTGAGTTATGAATAACACTTCTGGGCCTTAAACCTAACTGTATTACCTGACTTGTATTACTTTCTGTAATTTTACAATTTTTTTCCTTGGAGCTGGTCAAAAAGCAACCGCGAGCAGAGTGAAGTCTGCAGAAATAGAGAACCTGCTCATCGACTTGCGGCATGAGAATATTGAGGGCTTGCGGAGAGCCAGTAAGAACTCCCATGTGTACTCGGAGATGACTCAGTCCACGGCGGGATGGAATTGCCTGGCGAATGTTTATAACAAGGTAGACATCCTCCATCCAAGCGGTGGGCCTCCATCCAACGAGAAGCTGCACTCGTTCTTGGTGCAATTCTAGAAAGTTTATCAAAGTATGCGTTGTTTTGCAGAGATGGACCCTGATATGACTAGCTGTTGCCGCTTTGGCTGAAAGAAACCAATCTAAGGAGATCCACATTTCAAGGGCAAAGTCCTTTGCAGCAACGCTATTTGGATACAAAATCTTATGAAAGGGCTTTATGACAATCAATTTTGCATTCATTTTGCAACCAGCAATCTATTCCATTGTTGCAATTGTGGTCCTTTTTACTTCGGGGCCTTGATAAGAAAGGTGCATCTATTTTGCAGTTCTAGCTTACAATTGAGTTTAATATTGACCATTTCCTTTTCTAAATAACCAAGACGAAAGTTTTTTTTTTTATATTTTATGCTTTATTATTTATTTCAATATTTCGGCGCCTTGCAAGTGTGTGCGAGAATGTAAGTGTATGGATAATAACAAAACCATGCTTATAGAATAAATAACACATAACACAGAAAAACACATCATATTTCCAGGTGTGTCGTGTGTGTTTTAACACTTTGTTGCCACCTGACAAAAGCAGGGCAAGTCAAAAGCTGTTTACGTGATTTAGATAATTATCAGCAACATATTTTATATGAATTTATTGAAAGTGGATAGCTAAAACATGAGAGTTGAGAATTTAAGGATGTAAGGGAAGGGATATGGGAAATAGAATATGAGCAACAATGGACAAGATCGTTACAATTTTAGAAATCCTAATGTTTTGGAACATTCAAAGCTTTAGAGTTTTTCGGCAACATTCCTTAAGCAATGGCAACATTTGAAGGGTCCTTAGAGTGATCTTGATGTCGTCTGCAAAGGTGACGATCATAATGTCGTTTCTGTCGACGACTTGGGGATTTCGATTAGTTGGCTTATCGTGGGTGAAGAGCATAGGACACATCCTTTTGTGACACCAGCGCCGCTTAGCTTTGTCTCCAATGCTTCTCCCTCTTGGACTATGAAGGTCCTTTCAGTCAGAAAGCCCTTAACAAGCAGGTACAATTGAGGTGAGAGCAGCGATTTTATTTTGTACAGCCAGGCCAAACTCTGTCGAAGGCCTGTTGCACTTCTAGAAACACAGCAACTGTATACTCCTTTGCTTCAAATCCTTCCAGTAAGAAGTTTACATTACTATTGAGCTGCTCCGCGGTTCCATGACTTCTTCGAAAACCGAACTGGAAGGGTGGAATTGCTTTTTTTAATCCTGTGGTCCAGCTAGATTCTGCGTAGCATGCACCTTTGAAAAATTTTGTCCAATGCGGGGAGCAGGCTTATCGGTCTGTAATAGCTTATTTACATTGGGCTACATCCCACGTCCACCATCCATTGGCTGCCGTAATTTTCTCATCCATTTCAACATCTACGGTGAATGTTCCTATCTCACACTGTTTGACTACATTTTTAGCCGATAGTTTTCAGATGCATATAAAAGATGGCATGCGCTTGAACTTGGAGGTTAATCAGCACGACTACACGAAAGGGAAATCGGTGGAAACAGTGCTACACTACCCAGAAGCCACCATTGAGAAGGCACTGTACCATCAGGAATTAGCCCTAGGAGCATTCCTAGACATATCTGGTGCATTTAACAATTTAACAATCACCACAGAAGCGATAATGCGAAGCCTATGAGCACTAGCAATACACAAGGCATTGGACTCCTAGATATACTACCTGCTGAGCTGCTGAAGAGAACAAGCCGAGTGGGGTACCACAATCATGACGAAAGAGGCACATGACGGAATGCCTCAGGGCGGAGTCCTGTCGCCCTGTCCATCGAGTCTTAGCTGAATCTTGGACTCTACTCTCAAAGAGATACTAAAGTGGGCCACAGAAGCCGGAGAAGACGGACCTCATTCTCTTCACCAAGTGATACAAGGTACCGCAATGGACTCCACCTACGATCAATGAAACACCGCCACCTTTGAGTAGTAATCGACAGTTCTTCTAGTCACAGTTCTTTGACGCCCTGTCTACCTTTGGTATACCAGCAAAGTACGTTTGGTAAAAATCAACCGCGAGCAGAGTGAAATGGTCTGCAGAAATAAAGAACCTGCTCATCGACGTGCGGCATGTGAATATTGAGGGCTGGCTCTCCAGTAAGAACTCCCATGTGTACTCGGAGTTGACTCAGTCCACGGCGGGATGGACATTGCCTGGTCGGATGTTTGTAACAAGGTAGATGTCCTCCATCCAAGCGGTGGGCTTCCATCTAACGCGAAGCTGCACTCGTTCTTGGGGCAATTCTAGAAAGTTTATCAAAGTATGCGTTGTTTTGCAGAGATGGACCCTGATATGACTAGCTGTTGCCGCTTTGGCTGAAAGAAACCAATCGGAAATCCACATTTCAAGGGTAAAGTCCTTTTTCAGCAACGCTTGTTGGATATAAAATCTATGTAAGGGCTTTCTAACAATCAATACTGCATTCATTTTGCCACCAGCTATCCATTCCATTGTTGCAATTGTGGTTTTTTTGTTCACTTCGGGGCCTTGATAAAAAAGGTGCATCTATTTTGCAGTTCTAGCTTACAATTGAGTTTAATATTGGACCATTTCCTTTACTAAATAACCAAGACGAAAGTTTTTTTTTAATTATTATTTAATTATTTTTAATTATCTCAATATTTCGGCGCCTTGCAAGTGTGTGGGTGATCTGAAGTGTATGGATAATAACAAAACCATTATAAATGTGCACAGCCCTAGTACAAGTAACTGCGTAACTGTGTAACTGTTGAGGAAAGAGAAAAGGATGCCAAATTATTACTTTAATCTAAATTGCTGTATTTTCGATTAAGAATGCTTACCCTCTGTTAGAATGACGATGTGCGATACACTGTGGCATATAATGTTACTTATCATTCTAAACTGTAATAGAGTCTTGGTTAGTAAAACTCATTTCTTTGTTTTTAAATTTGTAAGGAGCAACAAATTCTGCAGGTTTCCTTTGGTACCATGCATATAATGTAGCTTATTATTCTGAACTGTAAAATAGTCATGGTTAGTAACTCATCTTTGTTTTTAAATTTGTAACTCACATCGTGTTAAATCGTGGGTGTTAAGGAGCAACAAATTCAGCAGGTTTCCTTTGGTAGTTCGTTCTGTTTAATCTCAGCAGTGGTTGGCCGTTTTTGAATGTGGTGTTTTGCCTCAGCAGCTGTAGTGCTCCAAGAAATTGCTAATGCTGGACGTGTATGTCGTCAAAGAAAAAGCATTGCCGTTTCTTGGGTTTCTTGTAAGGTGCTGTAGAGGATATTTATGAAGAATGAACAAAGGACTCGCATTTATCGGACTTACTCATTTAGCTATTAATTGCCATAGAGAATTGCCCTGTTAAATCTCTGCAGTGGTAGTTTTTCAAGAAATTGCTAATGCTGGACGTGTATGTCGTCAAAGAAAAAGCATTGCCGTTTCTTGGGTTTCTTGTAAGGTGCTGTAGAGGATACTTATGAAAAATGAACAAAGGACTTGCATTTATTGGACTTACTCATTTAGCTATTAATTGCCATAGAGAATTGCCCTGTTAAATCTCTGCAGTGGTAGTTTTTCAAGAAATTGCTAATGCTGGACGTGTATGTCGTCAAAGAAAAAGCATTGCCGTTTCTTGGGTTCTTGTTCTTGTGTGTGCTGTGGAGGATAATTATGAAGAATTCACAAAGGACTTGCATTTATCAGACTTAATTGGTATTTTTTTGAGTCTGTGGAAGGAAACAGGGAAACACGATAAGCAAATGATTAATGTTTTTTTTAAGGATAGATGGAAAATTTCATTTTTGTATTTAAAAGTAACAAGCGGTGGGCACGCCTTTGATCTTATTGCTCCCATTGCGGTTAGAGTTATTTTTCGCTAATCGGCGTCATTGGAGCAGACGGCGCAACAAGTGCAGTTTGTACGACAGAGACTCGCTAATAAGAATTTTTTCGCTCAAACTCAAAATTTCGTGCCCACCGCCGATTCTTTCACATAACTTGGTTACAAATTGACGGAGAAATTGTATTTTGAACTGCAGAGAAACCCGATAAGCAAAAGGCTCACATCTATAAAACATTCTGAAGGTGTGCCAAAAAAAAGGTTTGCTGGATTTTAGAAAAATAAGGCGGACGGACGTAGATTCGATATTTAACTTCTCTTATCTGAGAATAGGCCTTAAAACGGAAAATGCGACTGCTCTCTCTCTAAAACTCAGCGAAGCCGAGAGTGTTCGGCCCCAGGGGCTATGGCTGGAGAACACTTATCTAAATACCTTAGAAAAATTTCACTTACCTGTATTGCTTCATGTGCCATGTGTGCGCTATCACATCTTGTTCACATATTATAAATGTAATTGAAGAATTGCTAAAAAAGTAATTATTTCAAATGTTTTATAAGAGAATCACTTTCTTAAAGCTTACCGTATAGGATTGTATGGGTGTAGAAGTAAGAAAGACCATAAAATTTGTTAAATGTTAAAATTTTACGATAAAAAGTAAACAGTAAAATTTTGAAACTGAAATAACTGAATATAGAATTCAATATAAACTTCAGCGTATTCACATATCGAAACTGCATTAGAAGAATGTGAACATCTTGGAACTTCTTTTTGGAAAGCTTAAAACTGAGGGTTTAGGAGGAATGATTTAATTACAATTAGTTGTTAATTTATTTTGGTTTTCTTCACACCTAGGAAGGAATTATATAAAGTATCGCACATCGTTCATTCTCGGGTTAATTCATGTTATAAATCTGCAAAATGAAGAAGAAATTAAAATTTGAAAAAGAAACGGAACTGAAAGTAAGTGTTCAATGCTGTTGCACCTAATAAAAAAAAAAAATCAATAACCGACTTTTGTCCAACTCTTAACTTGTGGTTGTTATTTGACAAATGCACCAGATAAATTTTGTTTTTACTCACATTTAATTTGAACATTTTTTATTTTGTATTTTTTTCACTGAAAATTTTTCCTAGATGTTCTTCGTACGAGAAATTGATACAAACTGAATTGTTCTAGAGGCTACAGGGCTTACCAGCAAATTTTTCATTTGACATTTACAAAGTTTCAAGCAAGGCCCACTCGGATGAAAGAATTACTAAGAGGTGTGATTTAGGCACCAATTGGCTTTGTTTAAAATGTCAAATTTAGAGGAAAACAACAACCATATTTCTTGTTGTTGGTAAGTAGAAAAGAAAAGTTACTTCTTTCAATCGTCATATATGTATGTTTATGAGACAAATAAGCGAGCATTTGACGAACATTCTCAAATAATAAACTTGCTTCGTTAAAATATACGTTTAATGTTTGCCAAATTACTTACAGACCCGCCAAATGCTCGCTAACGTGCTTTAAGCATGATACAATAACTACAAGGTAGCGCACACTGCGCTGCTTCGATTTTCTCAGTCGGCCTTGGTTCGTTGACCGACATGGTCGCCTTCGAGTTCCTGATGAAGTGCTAACCTTCTATCGGAAGCTGCCAATAACTGTAACTAACAACTGAGTGGCCTGTGATTTTGCGTCTGTTTTAGCCCTGTGATTCGATAAATTCTCGTGCATGTGAATAGGCACTTTCGGTTGCGCTACCTTGTAGTTATTGTATCATGGACTTTAAAGCCTAGTACTGAGGGCGTTCGAATTTTCCTTTCGTCACAGTATTTCATATAATTAGAATCACCTTGGCTTTGCTTTGATGCTCATCTGCATTTAGAAAGGAAAATTCGAGCGCCCTCAGTACTAGGCTTACGGAAGTTAAACTTTCTGCGAACAAGAAACTCTTGAAATGTTGCCCCCTCATATACACTCTCTTAATGACGGATTCACTATGTACATTACAATGGTCAGCACCAAGTCTTGCCCGAGTCCTTTCTGCCTGCATAAAGTGCACCTAAAATTCTCACTACGTTTAACTAGCGCTTATCCCATTTCCTTCTAGTCTCGTTCAATGTTTCTCGTCTTCTTACAAATTGTTTCCTTTTCCCCATTTTACTTACCAAGCGTTTGGTAGGAATTGGTTTTCGTGTAAACTTTTGCTCTAACATAGTTTCAACAATGTTTTTTTTTTTGTATATTTTTGTATATTCACTTAAAATTTAGAGGAGCTGTTGCCCCTTGGACTGTTCGAAACTTAATGAGGAAATTTGTAACAAAACTTGACTGGTCTACAGTTCGACATTGTAGGGCCTACTTTGTTAATTGACAAAAAAAAACGTGTTAGAAAAGGTATCTATGTTTTTTTTTTTTAGTTCGTTGTTCAAAATAAATAAAAGGCAAACATAAAAATCTGGTTTCAAGCAAATTTCAGTTGTTCCGTATATTTTTGGTACTGTGGACAGCTGGCACATAAACCATATACAAGAATTGGTTCAACAAGAGCTTCGTTTAGATGCATTTGCATTGTTAGAAATTAGAGATGTGTGACCATTAAAGCATAATATGGATACAAATTGTTTCATTAAATCCATAACTTTAAGAATCCGGGCTGCAAACCTAACAAGTAATTGCGAATCTTCAGTTCGCGGGTGTAACGAGTCTTAACTTTGCTCGAAACTACCCTAAACTAGGCTCGAGAAATGTCGTGGCGCGCCTCAACAAACTTGTAGTTGTCCCAAATAACAATTAATAGGATCTTTCTGTTTTCAGTAGTATCGCACATATAATATACAGTATTTGGCTTATGTGGTACTTAATCGCTAGAAAGATACGATTCTTATTTGCTAACTGGCTTCCTTGTTCACCACAAGGTTCTGCTTCCCGTCGTATCACAACTCTAGCGCTCGACTTGCCAACCTTTCCTTCTCGTGTTGTTCCGTTGGTTTTTTTTTCAAATAAGTATATTGAAAATACTCTTTACTTACAGTAGTAGTAGTAGTAGTGGGTTGTTTACTTTCAATTTTGGCCTGTTTAAGTTACCGTTAGACTTTTATTCTAACAAAATATAATTATAATTTTTTTCTTAGTTTTATTTAACAATTTTTCACTAATTTATATGTTAAAATTAAAAGTTTTCCAGCATAATATTTTTCCTATAATTTATATTATTATAGCTTTGACGAATTTCGCAAATTCCTGCCAATCTTTCCCATTGAGTAGTTCAATTGCCTCCTTCAGTTCCAAATAGATTTTATTAAAATATGCTACTCTATACTCCGCCAGGATAGGGCATAATGCTATAAGGTGAACTATGTCTTCTCTCGATCGCGTATTACATAAGGTACAAATACTATCGCTGTAGTGGGGTCGGTATCCCAGTGGAAGCAATTCACATCTGGTTTTGAAAATAATTCCAATGGTTTCCGTGCTGTATTGCTCACTAAAATAATTGTTTATGCCAAGGTTGTAGTTGAGCTGACTGTACCATATTCTCGATTCGCTTCTTCTGGCTTGAGCTTCACACTGAAATCTATGATTTTTGTCTATCGCAACAAGTACAGCCTTCTGCGCTGCATTCCATTCTTCAGTATTTAGAACGTCGCACTCTACACTGTGTGCAATAAAGAACTGCTGCCAATTTTTGAAGCACTGCGTTTTCTCCCTGAGTATTTCTAGCGCCACTATTTTCGGCAGTCGATGTTGCGGCAGTCGCATGATTTTGTTTATATACCTAAAATGAGTCGACAGCGTGTTGAGGTACATCGCCGATAGGCCTGTTTCTAGGATAGCTTGGGGTATTCACTGACAGTCGAAATAACTTTTTAAGGAAGTTTCTCATCAATTTTTCCACGTCATCGTAACTTTGATGTCCCCATACTTCCGCCGCATACAACATTATCGCTCTTGCAGTAGCCTGGAAAAGCTGATATTTGGCCGAATTTGCAATGCCTTTCTTTCCCATGAAGCTGTTCACCGCCATTGTTGCATCCTTCAGTTTGTGATTATGGTGTGTTTTAAAGTTCATGTTTTGTGTTCATGTTACTCCCAAGTATGTGTATTCTTTAACAACCTCCAGTGCGAAGACATCAAGTATCCATTTTTCATTTTCGGGGCGTCGCCCTCTTCCATCCGGCACAACCATTATTTTCGACTTATCCTTATTTATTTCTAAGCCCCATTGCTCAATCATTCGTTGCATTTCATCAGCGCTCTCCGCCATAATCACCATATCGTCTGCATACATAAGCGCTTTGCCTATGTGTGCAGATCATTTATGTATAGGGAGAATAATAATGGACTTATTAGACATCCCTGCTTAACTCCTGTGTTAGTGTCGAACCATTCAGAGTGCTCATTTCCATCCCATACCGTTGCTCTGTTTTTCACGTACATGCTTTGCAAAACGGATATCATCTTAGTGGATATACCAATGTTATACCTTCTCGTGTAGCAGTTGTTTCTCCGACTTGACTACGATTTGTTGGTTTGACCTGCGCTTTGCTTTAGGGACAGACGTCTCCTGTTGCTATAGTCGCCAGCTTGCACTTAAGGTTCTAGCACTTATCTGCTATTCTGCTCCTTGCTCCTGTGATTTGCGACTTCGCACAATTCTGGCGTGATCCGTTGATGTCTGTGGTCCTTCGCTTAACGGATTCTTACACTTTCACCTCTCTCTCTGTGAATTCGCCACAAAACTCCTCACTCTCCTAAGCAGCCACTTGTGAGACACTTTAGTACCTCACACGGGTTCGAACCAAAATTAACCAATGGATATGTTCGAAAATTTAAGGTCCGAGGTTTTTGAGTGACGGTTCGGCTCACGTTTTTCCAATTTAAACAGAAAACCAGTTAATTTGTTTAATATTCAAAAGAATACACCCAACACGCTGTGTGATATCTTTCTAGATAGTCCTCCTATAAAAGCGATATTTAAAGCATATTTAAGAATTATACTACCAATGTGTTGCATAGCTTCTTTATTGTGAGCAAATTCGTTTTAAAACAAGAAAGAAAGTCGGTCAAGCCCGACTATAACATACTCTGTACCCTTACACTCGCATTTGCTCAGGAGTCAAACGGCCAGTTAACACCCCGCGCACAACGCGGTGCGCTCTCTAAGTTTCTCTCTCTCTCTTTCTTTCTCTCTCGCACTAAGATTGCCTGTGTTGAACGGTTATTGGTGGTTGGTGTTAACTGGCCGTTTTTTGCCCATAACTGTTCATCCGATCTGTATCATTCCTTCAGCAAATCGATAAATAATTTTGTTTACAAGGTATCTCTAGAAGGAACGAACGATCTATCTCCAAAACTGTAGGAGATATGAAGTTTTTTACAAATTGCGGGGGCGGGAGGGGGCGTGGCAAAAATTGAAAATAAACTTGATCTGCCTGCAAGTATAAGAAATATATGTCCCATACATGTCAAACCTCTATCTCTTACCATCTCTGAGATCTCTTCGTTCATACGGACGGACAGACAGACAGACGGACAGACAGACAGACGGACAGACGGACATGGCTATATCGACTCGGCTGTTGATGCTGATCAAGAATATATATACTTTATAGGGTCGGAAACGATTCCTTCTCCCTGTTACATACTTTTGCACAAACTTAATATACTCTATGTACCTTCGGTACAGAGTATAAAAAGAACACAAAATGGAAATTAAAATTTTTTTTCTTACCAACACATGAAGTGTACCTATTATTATGATCACACTGAAAACGTATCTGAAACACAAAATGATCTCATTTATGTTATATTATTATTCTATGTTACAATTAAGTTTATTTTATTAAAAACAAATAGTTTAAGAACCAATGAGAACAAATTTTAAGTTTGAAACTATGAATAAAACTGTTTTCTGTTACCTTAAAGTCAGAGTTGATGTGTGTACCTATTAATATGATCAGGTGTATGTATGTTCTCCGGCTCGAGGTCAGGTTGATAAAAAAAACAATTTTATTTTTCTTTTTGCCGAGCAACTACGCCCAGAAGACAAGAATGAGATTGGCAACCAGGCCCAAGAAAAGCAAGCAGCGCTCGACCGGGTCAAGGATAAAGACAAGAAGAAGAAGGAGGTACAGGCAAGGAAAGATGTTATGAACCGTGGCATGGATAAAGTCAAGAAGAAGAAGGAAACTGGCAACCAGGCCGAAGGAAAGCAAACGGCAGTAGGCTGCGACAAAGCTGTCCCTGAAGCCTAAGAAAACGCGACCTGGAAGCCTCTACCCAGTGTCAGAAAAGTTCAAGCGGATGTAAAGAAAACAGGTGCTTTTAAGGTACACCGATCCGTAGCCATCTCCATAACGAAACTTCACAAGTCGCAGCAAACTTCTGCGCGTGGCAGATACACTCATCGACGGAACGCAGATAAAGAGGTTCAGACAGAGGCTTTAGACAATGAAGAGGAGCAGTCTGACGCTGTAGCCGTAGTAGAGCCGGAGACACCAATGGAACCGCCACCCCAGTTAAAAAACACAGGTCCAACCGCGGTGGCCCTTAACGCAGCACAACCGCAATTACCAATGGAACCACCACCCCAGTTGATTAATACAGCTGAAGTATCTCAGCTACCAATGCAACCGCCACCCCAGACCTTTAACACAGCTCCTGTATTCCAGTGGGTTTAAGACAATCTTTTTCATTTGGTGATATTCTTCGTTATCATATTCATTGCCTGCTTTGCGGTTAAATATTTTGGAAGCCTCACCCCAAACCACCAGAGGGTATTTGGGGCTTTCTTAAGAAGCTGCTATTGAAATACCCTGGTTAGCTTATAGCTGGATGCAGACCCCAACAAAATTTAAAGTCAATCAGTTTTCTTTGGAAACAAAGTAAATAAGAAAATTTTGTAGTTCTTACTAGATGAAGCTAATCCACATTTTAAGACTAATTAAATATGTCGGCGGTAAATTACCATTAATTTTAAGCAAGGTTTTAGTTCTATTTTTATGGGGCTTACAGCGGGGATCAGAGAGATCAGAGCATCAATACTCTCTTTAAAAGCATTTGCGATGTGGCAGACACCCAACATTTAATGTTGGGAGAGACTCGACCACGATCCTAACGTTGCGTTACATATCATAAGCCCATCATTCTTTGTAACATTAAATATTTAGCCTTTGTGCCACCTTTTGTAATAGAATTAAATGTTAATAGCCGCAGTGACAAGGATCAGCCCAGCAGACACACCACTTGAAAAGGATCGATCATGGGAACCACTTGAAAATGTCATGCCACTTAATATGCATCGTGTGAGGCAATGTGTATTCCTCACACGAATGCATTTTTATATTTATACACACGCAGCTACCTTACAAATACTGCTTAGATAAGTTTAGAAGTTAACGGATGAGAAATTCTTAATAAAAGATAGCTCGCTCGCACTGAGCGGGTCAGTACAAATGAAATCTAACAACCGTGCTCTACTGAAAGTGTATAAGTCTATACAAATGTCAATGTCGAACGAATGAGTGTCTTGTGTACTCGTATGTCAAAGAGTTTGTTTCCGATTTGAGCGGCAATGCTTGTTGATTTCGGATTCGAGTGTCATTTGTGCACGAACATCTCTGGTGGGGATGCTTAATTAAGAAATCCATCAATTTTTATACCCTTGTAGAGGGTATATTAAAATTGTCCAGACGTTTGTAGCGCATAGAAGGAAGCATCTCCTATGTATATATTGATCAGCATGACGAGCTGAGTTGACCGTCTGTCCGTCCGTATGTCAGCGAAAACAAAATTGGCTGCACGGCGCGTGTTGCGCCCTGCTAAATTGCACACGCAAAATGTTGTATTCAGAAAGATACACGTAACGTATAGGATTTCAATATCTAAACGTCGCGTGTAGAAAAGCTTAATGCTGCGTGGGCAAATGCAAAATCTACACGAAATAAGAAAATCAGCTTATTTCCAAATAACTTCTACATTTTTCATGCAGCAATCTGAATACCACACGAACGTATAAGTTTTCTACACGCGCGTGTGTAAATTCTAAACGAAAAATGTAGCTCTAAGTCAGTGCTGAATTCTTACAGCGTACAAACTAAATTTGGGGCAAATATGTCAACAACTAGAGCCAACAAAAAAAAACCAGTGTGCAGCGCTCCTACTCCAGGTACGGAGTATATTACCGTCGGACTTGACCGACTTTCCTACTTGTTCATTCAAATTTCGTACTAACTTTAATCTCGATCCAGGATTATGAGAGTTTCAAGTAGGATCCGTATTTGAAGTAAGCCATTTCGGATTAAAACACTAATTTTGGGATTGTTTTAAGCCTTTCGTATTTGTTTCAAGTACAATCAAATCATTTTTATACCCTTGTAGAGGGTATATTAAAATTGTTCAGATGTTTGTAACGCTTAGAAGAAAGCATCTCCGACCACATAAAGTATATATATTCTTGATCAGCATGACGAGCTGAGTTGATATAGCCATGTCCGTCCGTCCGTCCGTCCGTCTGTTTCTATGCTATCTCCTCCGTCAGTTTTAAAGCTATCGTAACGAAACTTTGCACAAAGTCTTTTGGTACAAATACGCTGCACATTTGTCAAAACCGGCCGGATCGGATGCCTATAGCATATATGTAGCTGCCATAGGAACGATCGGTCGAACAACTAGATTAAGTGAGAAAAACTTTTTTGTGGGTTCCAAACCTCGTATTTATCAGTTTTCTATGCTTTTACATAATTCCACCAAGTTTGATGAAAATCGGACAACTATATAGTATAGCTGCCATACAAAAGATAGGTCTGAAAAATAGTCTTAGTAGAAAAAACTTTTTTGTTTCCAATGTTAACGGCCCTAAACATGCTACCGATCAATATTATATGCTACTACACAATTCTGCCAAGTTTGATCCAAATCGGATGACTATAGCGTATAGCTGCCATAGATACGATCGGTTGAAAAACTAGTTTTAGTAAGGAAAAGTTTTTTATTTTCTATGCAAACGTCTTCAAACCTCGTATTTATAAGTTTTCTATGCTTTTACATAATTCCACTAAGTTTGACAAAAATCGGAGAACTATATTAGTATAACTGTCATACAAAAGATAGGTCTAAAAAAAGTCTTAGTGAGAAAAACTTTTTTGTTTCCAATGCTATCGCTCCCAAACTGCTTACTGAATAATATTATATGCTTCCACATCATTCTAATAAGTTTGATCCAAATCGGAGGACTAAAGCATATAGCTGCTATATAGGAAACATCGGTCGGAAAATGGGTATTAATGAGAAAAACCTTTTTGTTTTCAATGTAAGCGTCTTTAAACTCTGTCATTATTAATATTATATGTTTTCAAACAGATTTAAAAATTTTGGTCAAGATCGGGTGACTATATCTTATAGCTGCCATAGGAAACATCGGTCGGAAAATGGGTCTTAGTGAGAAAAACTTTTTTGTTTTCAATGTTAGCTTCCTTAAAATCGGCCATTAATAATATTTTTTGCTTTCAAACATATTTGCAAATTTTGGTCAAAATCGGATTTCTATATCTTATAGCTGCCATAGGAACCCTCTCACTGGAAGAGCAGTATCTCGAATACCGTTAAACAAGCACTGGAGCTTAATAAACACTGCCACTTTAGCTGTTTGGGCGTAAGACCGATTAACTGTCAAACCTCTTCTATACAGTTAAGCGAGCATTGGCTCAACCACAGCGCCAGTGACAGCAGTCTGTCGAACTGCTTTAACATAATTAGCGAGCGAGTGACTGTCAAACCCATTCTTTACAGTTAAACAAGCATTGAAGCTCATCCACAGCGCACAGTGATTGCCAAGTCTGACATGCAGTTTAACAAGCACTGCCTCTCAAGCGGTTTGAACCGCTTAAGAGCGAGCGACAGTCAAATCTCTTTGTTACAGTTAAACAAGCATTGACTCTCATAATCTTGACCACAAGGGGCAGCGACTGCAAATACCATTAAACAAGCACTGTCCCTCAAACTGCTGTGACATAATTAGGAAGCTCGTGACGGATAAACAAACAAGCATTGACTCTGATATGCTCATCCACAAACTGTAAAGTGTTTGCCATGCAGTTTAAGATGCACTGCCACTTCAGAGCGAATGACCATAAAACCTCTTTAATACAGTTCAGCAAGCATAGACTCTTCGCTGCTCATCCACATCCGCAGCGCACTTCAAAGTTTTTGCCATACAGTTTAACAAGCACCTTCCCTCAAACTGCTTAGACATAATTAGAAAGAGATAACCTCTGGCCTGGCTGCCAAAGTGTATTCCAAGCAGTGTATAAAAGCAAGTGGCTGTCAAACCTCTTCGATACAGTTAAAAAAGCATTGGTCGCGTTCAGCAGAATAATTGATCCCTGAAAAAAATGATGCTTCGATTAGATTCTGCTGTTCATGATACCTCAAATTGGCTATTATGATGCCGCAACACTAGAGTTCAGTAGGAAAACTATTGCAAATTTATACTTGATCAGGGAGCAAGTTGTTCTGCTGCAAAGTTAAAATGGGGAAAAACACCAAAAAAAATACTCAAATATTTATGTAATTGTTTTTATTTACTAAAACCTATTTAGTTTTTATCATCGTCTCTTGGTAGTTCTTGTTGTTTGTTTGTTTGTTTGTTGATTTTGGGAAAAATATTAACAATATTTGTTTTCCGTTCTTCTTCTTCTCTCTCTTTCTCTCTCTTTCTTTCTCCCTTTTAGTTTGGTTTAAAAATTAAACGTTGTTTAACAAATTTTCATAGTATTGTGTCATTAGAACTAATTTATAATTTATAAATTATAAACTTAAAGCAGTTGGTTTACCAATTGTTTGTTGTTTGTTTTATTTGCTTCTGTAGCTGGATCCGCGCGCACTGGGTGGAAAATGTATATTTTTTGTTGTTGAAATTTTTTTCCATAAATGCGTTGGGGTGTGTGTAGGGGGGGGGGTGTGTCTAAGTTTTGGGAAGCAACTTACAATATACAAAATGATACATTTGTTGTTTGTTGGTGGTTTGTGTGGTATTTTGTATTATGGAATTTCAGTTTTTCTTTTTCTTCTTTTTTTTGAAAACAAAATTGTGTAAAAGAGGAATCATGGGGGGCATTCTCCGTGTTTTCTTGATTCCAGATTTTAGAAAATAATTTGAAAATTTGTGTACCTTGGTGTATGATTTCGGCGAGTGTGAGTGTGTGTGTGTGTGTGTGTGTGTCTGTGTGTGTATGGAGAATTGTTGTATGAGAATTGAATGTTGGTTCTTAACCAATCATCAGTCCACAGCCAAGTCTAAAGTTATTCTTAACATGATTCATGCGTCCACTTAATGTAAAGGAGAATGGCAATGGCTGTAGACGTTTTTCCAGCACTCCAGAAATGTGCCAATTTGAATCAATAGAGCCTGCAAAATAGATAGTACAAAGATGAGAAGATTAGTATGGAAATTTTTTGAAAGAAATGCAGAAAATTTAGTTTATTAAAATTGAATCTTTCTAAGTCCCCTACAAGGCCCTAATATAAATGGCCACAAACTTGTAAATTGGTCTCTTGGACTGGTATACCCCGATTTTAGTAAAATTCGATTTGTAAAAGTATAATCCAGTCGTCAAGGAATCCAAACCGATCTTTATTATTAACCTAGGTCGATATTTGTACGATTTTAAAACCGATTCAAGTCATATATATGTATACTAGCATTTAACCTGTCGCGCTTCGCTGCGTCGCCATCAGTATGGTCTATCGCTATCGTAATCGTTACCGTTGTCGTTACCGCCCCTTTTCAATTTTATTTTTTCTATTTTCAATTTTATTTCGTATTCTATAAACCGAGTTTCAAGTCAATCGGATGAAAAGTAATTTTTTGAATGCAGAATTTTCCGGGCATTTTCACACCCTGTGTGCGGATTTTCCGACATTGGAAAATCACATTTGAAAGTATTTCGTATTCTATCCTTACAAACCGAGTTTCAAGCCAATCGGATGAAAAATAATTTTTTGCCCACAGAATTTTCTGGGTATTATAGACATTAGAAAATCAGATTACAAATTATTCCGTATTCTATCCTTACAAACCGAGTATCAACTCAATCGGATGAAAAATAGTTTTTTGAATGCAGAATTTTCCGGCCAGTTTCCTCTTGGGCGGATTTTCCAAAATCGGGAAAACACGTGTCGAACTATTTCGCGTACTACGCTTACAAACCAAATTTCAAGTCAATCGGATGAAAAACAAAATGTTTCCCATACAAACTTTTCCGACGCTTTTCCGGCTTTTCCGGTTGGAATTTTCTTTCACCACTAATGGAAACTCCTGTCCTAATAGTACACCCCAATTTTAGGAAAGGTCGAAAGTTGACAAAGTTATAGACAGATTCAGGTCTTATACTTGTATATTGGTCTTCAGAGTGATCTTTTGGGATGAGACAATTCGATTTCAGCACAATTTTAGGCTTGAAGAAGGATGATACAAGCTTCAAGGAATCCAAACCGCACTTTTATATTAACCTAGATCGATATTTGTCGGAATTATAAGCAGATTCAAGTCAAATATACGCACTTGAAGGAAAAGCTGAAAGACACGAAAGTGGCGGTAGATTGCAACTGGAAATCTCTCCTGAGCAGAAAAGATGTATTAACGAGCACCAAATACAAACTTTTCGGAGTATGATGAGGTTGAGAACCCGCTTAGAAACTTCCTGAAAAAGCTATTCTGACTGCACTCAAAAACAGAATGCTGCTTGAAACGGGAGGGTCACGTCTCCACATAGTTACTGCAGACCTGCACTATTCGTATATGCATAAGGTTTTTCGCATGTGCGAAAATAGACTGCCTAAAATATTGGCCCAGTTTTCGCTAAGCGGACGTCATCGATTCTTTCGGAAATGGGAGTTTCTATCAGCCAATCATTGCGAAAGACTTAACCTAGAAGAAAGTTTAGAGTGGGGAGCATGGACAGAAATACTAAATATTATAGATGCTTCATATAGACAGTATCTTTCTGCATTCATTAACATATTTTTGATCAGTTTGTAGTCTATTTAATCACATTTTTAAAGCTAAAAATTGATAATGAAATCAAAAATGTTCGGAAAATTCGTAAGACAGTTGTGTGGGTCCTTTTTTCGGGTACTGAAAGGGCTAAGTAAATTGCTCAAACTCAACTGCCCAAGCTGCCCAATCATCTGCACAAAGTTCAAAAGCTACTAAATGGATCAAATTGGTTGATCCTATAAAACTTTATAAGTCAGGCTACTAAAAATCTTAGTAGGGGACTTTAAAAACAGAGTAACACGGCCAACCGAATGTCGCGCTATGCAGTTGAACGATCTGGTATGTGGGGAAGACCCGGAAAGCCAGGTGTATTACATTAAATAGCAAAGAATTTGGAAGGCTGTAATCGACTGAACGTTTCTTGTTTGGATATAAATTTAGAATCTTAGCTACCATCTATGTCAGGGGTGCACAGAATGAGTTTACGGCCGCGTGAAAACAAATACAAGTGCAGAAAATACAACTCAAGCAATAACAACAACAAGAAATAGAAAGGGGAAACCCGATTTTTGTTTGTGTCTGTGTGTGTGCGCCGCCGTAAATAGCGAAAAGCATTCGGCCACATTGTTGTTTTGTTGCTTTTGAATTTGCCAGCGACTTAGGAGAGAGAGAAGAGAGTCACATATGATGTTGATGTTGCAGGTCGGCACGCACCAACAACAAAACCTTCGCTCGGCAAGAGAGGAATGAATTTGTTGTTGGTTTATGTAGGCTTACAGCGCGCAAAACAACAACGACTACGTGGATTGCGGAATGCTCTTGGGCACTGCAGCTGTATAGCATCAGAAAGATTAGATGGTAATGACCCAACCAAACAAGAAGGCTTTGTGTATAATTTGTGTGTGTGTGCCATGAATAGCGAAAAGCGTTCGGCCACTGTGAGCGGGGCGAGCGCTAACTACGCATAAGCAACATTCCCAGCGGCGCAGAGCTCAACGTGTTCTGCCGAAAGTATGCATTACGCTTGACGAAAAAGTAATGCATTACAATCGCTGCTTTTCGTTAGAGAGATAGTAATCGAAAACAAACTGAAACAACGAATCGAGCCACACACGGGCCGATGTCTATTTCGTTTGCTTTTGTGCCTTCCTCCCTCATCCATAAGCGTTTTTTGACATGCTTGGAGTGCTCCAAATTATGTGTCTGAAAAGAGACGAGCTTAAGAGCGTTTTTGGAGTAAACATAAAATAAATTTGAGGGTATTCGGAGCATATTTATTGCTATCTAAGGACGGGCTCATAAAAAGCACTTGTGACTGAGCATTTTCGGACCTGCACTTCAATATGCGTCTGGAAAGAGCCTTTCAGTACTCCTTCAAGTGCTTCAAGTGTAACTTTTATGTGTATTTTATGAGGTTTTTCTATGCTTCATTGGGAGGGTAAAAGCACTTTTATCGGTGTCAGAAAAGAGTCAGCTTGGACTCAGAAATCTTCCACATTAAGTGCGACCGGTTTCATAGAAAAAAACGCTCATTCCGTACTCTTTTTTGTGCACATTATGACGGTGAATGCACATAAAAAAGTGTCAGAAAACGCACATATTCTTTGCTGGGTTCTTCTAAGCTAAGCCAAGTGTGTGTTTGTGTACCCACCTTTAAACACCAAATCCGCTTTGGGCAAATCAATTTGATAGGCAATGGTGGCCACCGATTCCTGCATACGCAAACTGGTCTCCACTTCGACACCAATTTGTAGCTGCTCGCTGGCCTTTTGATAATAGCACAAATGCAGGCCACTGGGTCCCAGGGTGCCAGACCAAACGGAATCGCCTGCCGTATAGCGACCCAGAGCAGAGACAATGGCTATCTGTCGTCCGGGTACATTTGGACCATATTGATAGGCCAGTTCGGCACCCAAGGCAATGCGCTGTGTTACCGACTGCAGATATTGGCCCACAATGACACCCGAATTGGTGAATATGCTAGGATTGCCCAGAGTAAGTGAGGCAGTAAAATCGTTACCACGATAATCGGTGGTCAGCTGTGTGGCCACCATTTTGGATTCCTGAATCTGTGAAAAGAGTTATGAGAGTTGAGGAATATATGAGGATATGGCTCTACCACTAACTTACCTGGGAGGCAAATTTGCAACGTAAACGCGGCGAAAATTGATGTATAACATTGGCATTCAGATTGCCCGAAGGATCAATGTCTGCCAACATCACGGGAAAAGCCTCGGTGGGACTGTATTGTTTGGTACCCACATAGGTGGCACCAAAGCGATAGCCACTGGGCACCGTGGTGCTCATGTTGATGGTATGCGATACCTGGAAATGATTGCTCAGGCCCTTGTTCAACATGATTTTGGCGCCCTCAAACGTAATGGCCTGGATATCTAAAGAGAGAGAGAGAATCGGTCACTGATAGTGCATAATCAAAGACAAAAACACACGCACGCACACACACGCACGCACCATAACATCGTATCATGCCCCCTTGTAGGTTATGTCATCACCTCATCCATTCCGAATTTTTCTCTATGAAAATACCACTGAAATCGGTTTGACTCACCTTTGCATTTCTTGTGCAACTCCTCCACAGTGCCCGGATTGTCCAGTGTGCTGTTGTCCTTTGAGTTGGTCACCGTAGCAGCCGCAGCTCCCAACTCATTCCCGGCAGCCGCTGCTGCTGCTGGCTCTGCGGCCAATTCGGGCAGACCCAGGCTGGCGGCCACACTGCTGCTGGTGCTGCTGCCGGGCCCTGATCCAGATGAGGCCGCTAGCACGTTGCCCATTTTGTTGCTAGTTTTTTGTTGCTTTTTTTTATATTAGAATTTAAAAATTGCACGCGCTGCGGGTGCCCTACGGTGCCTGTGGAGCTGTAGCTGTGTCGGTGTTTGCGAGCGAGTGCGTGTGTATTTTTGCATGTGTGTGTGCAGTAAGACCAGACGTTGCAACGTTGATATCGATAGTTTATGTTTTTTTTACTAAATAAAAAAATAGCCCAAATTGTTGTGGCTGAGATAAGGTAAAAGTATAAACTAAAATTATGTGTTACAAAATCCAAATTCAATTCAAATTTGAGCTATAGTCAGAGGTAATTTTGATGTGCGTCAAAAAAGCGACGGATACTTTGCGACGATTTGGAACGATTGAATCTGGAACACTGGGGCAATTTTTATTTTTGAATTTTCGCGTTAATTAAATGATTAATTTAACAACTGTAAATGCAGAAATGTTAAGAAAGACGTAAACGATCGTTTTAATTGGGCGGGGGGAGGATTTAAGCTTTTTGGGCATTCAAATTTAGGTGTTGAAAAATTGACTTTCCACCAAAATGCAAATATCTCAATTCCCAGCGTAGGGCAATGCAGGATATACCAGGTTTTGGCTGTCTTTCAGTGAAGGACTCACCAAAATCATGTGGAGCGTTTTCGAGATATCTTCATTTTTGTGAGACCACCTATGTTTCTCGCCATACAAAAAGCACCTGTTTGGCGTAGGCTTACATATGCTCACAAATATCTCGATTTACAGCTCGCGTAAACCTGTGAATTCGTCATGGTTTTGGCTGTCTTTCAGTGGAGCGTTTGGGAGAAAAGTTATGATTTGTAGACACACTAAAGGCACTAATTCAAACAGAATTCAGCCCGCGCCAGAAATGGAACCAGCGGAGTATCGGAACCAGTTCATATTCTGATCGATATGCAATAATTTATATTGGCCGCGAATGGTCAACCTAATTCGTCGCTATCTAAATAGCGCAATTTTGAGCTCGCGTAGCCATATACGAAGTATGCAGAATTAATCTATAATTTACAGTTGTTAAATTAATCATTTAATTAACATGAAAATTTAAAAATAAAAATTGCCCCCTTGTTCCAGACTCCATCGTTCCAAATCGTCGCTATTTTGACGCACATAATTTTGTTAGGGAACCAAAAAAAAATGGTAGAGGGCGCCACTTGAAGAAACTGCAGAGGGCGGTGTTAGTTAAGGCGCCAAGATAAGAAATTCAAATTCAAAATTAAGAATATCGCATTCTAAACCGACTGTTTTGGTTGTTCACAATTTGAAGCGAGTTAATTGCGACGCAGTTTATTATGAGACTGACTGGCGTCAATTGCCGAGAAAAAAATCTCGGAGCCCACCGCTGCTTTATTAACTTCTCGAATACGCAATATGCCGATTTTGGATATGATTTCTTAAATTTTTTAACCCGTTTTAATTTTGAGAAAGTTAAAAGTGATTGTGCTGAATCGAAGTTCTTTTCGGGTTCAGGTTCGGCAAGTTACAAACTTAGAAGGTTCGGTTCGAGGGACACAGGGTTCGGCTTACAACCGGTTTGCAGTCTTGGTTTCATCATACAAAAACAGGAAAGTGAGAAGAATTGCAGCAATTATAGATTCCACATTTAAAAAAAGATGTTTCTAACGCTCCATCCATCTTTCTTAGGGCGAGAATCCACTAATTTGCTGAAAGGTATTTGGAAATACTTTACTAATCTGGGGTGTCCTGGAAATCTCTAGAGATTTTGGCCTCGATTGGTTTGCAAAAACGCTCGCGAAATCCGTCGGTGTCCTAGAACTTCAAGAGATTTCATTTTCTTATTTTAAAATCTAGTTAGAACAGAAACTGTTCCAATTGAAGTATCATCTCTAAAAACAGGGCTGCATCTCCCGGAAAAACCTACCTACAAAAATCTACCTTTGGTATACGTTCGACTTTGCTTGATGACGTTGAGAAGCACTCAAAGCTGCGTCAAAATAGGAAAGAATCTCTCCGAGCCATTTGATATCAAGAGAGGTTTTGGGCAGGGTGATACCCTATCGTGTGACTTCTTTAATCTGCTGATGGAGTATATACTGGGCCAGTGCCCAAATGCCAACAGCCCAAATGCCAACAGTTTGGGTCCAAGAGACTTTGGAGCACCATAAAGCACCGCACCAACCCACAGAGGAGCGATCAGGGTATGGTGTCCTTTGGAAACTCCACCCCACCAAATCCAACCAAATGTGTGACCGCTTTTAACAGGCAGTTCGTGACTCACCCTCCAAAGCCCGATAGAGGGAAAAGGGCTGTGCAAAGAGCATTTCGCAAACTACCCACGTCTGAAGACGTGGGCGGCTCGCCCACCTTCGACCCCGCAGAGGTTTTGGCAGCCATCAAAAATGCCAAGGCCATAGGGCCGGACGGTATTGCCACTATAATGCTAAAACACTTAGGACCTAAAGGCTTGGAATACCTCACACACACTTTTAATCTCTGTGTGAGGTCGCTGGACATCCCGAATATATGGAGAACTGGTAGGATAGTCCCCATATTAAAACCTGGCAAACCTGCGGATCAAGGATCATCATATAGGCCGATCACACTACTGTCTCCAGTTGTGAAAATCCTTGAAGCTCTCCTTCTTCCTACCCTGAAAGAACACCTAACCCCTGCCGAACACCAACACGGATTCAGGGCAGGCCACAGCATCACAACGGTACTGTGTGAGTTAGCTACCACCATCACAGCTGGACTCAACAGCAAACGTCCCCATGAAAGGACAATAGTGGTGGCGCTGGACCATTCAAAAGCATTTGACATAGTTCACTGCCTAATTACACCAAGAGATGGCTACACAATTACATCTCAGGCAAGCATTCGCACGTAGAGTTTAGAGGAGCCAAGTCGGGAAACAGGAAACTAAAACAAGGAGTATTGCAAGGCGGAGTCCTGTCACCGATCCTCTTCAACTACTATGTTGCCAGCCTCCCCACACCACCAAATGAGGTAAAGGTGGTCTCATATGCCGATGACTGCACAGTCACAACAACAGGCAGAGACATCAAAACCTTAGAAGGAAGGATCAACCACTACCTTCCAGAACTGGCCAACTTCTTTAATAGCCGAAACCTTTCTTTGTCAGCAAATAAATCATCTGCCACTCTACTTACAACGTGGAGAAAAGAAGTCAAACAGATACTAGATATACACATTGATGGACACAGTATCCCGACCCTCAATAACCCGAGAATCCTGGGGGTCACATTTGACTCGCTGTATATCTTCTCCAAGCATGCAGAAAGTATTACAAAGAAGGCCAGGAGCAGGCAATAGCAGGAAGTGGATGTTGGAAAGACAAGGAGACGATCAACACCACATATAAAGCTATCGGGCGATCACTTATCAACTATGCAGCACCCATCTGGTCAGCGTCATTAATTGACACGCAGTGGAGAAACCTGCAAACCGTACAAAACGCAGCACTCCGAGTGGCTACTGGATGCCACATGATGACGCACATAGACCACCTGCATCAGGAAACAGAGATCCTCCCAGTTAAGCAACACAACACCCTTCTCACGCAGCAATTCCTGATAAATTGCCAAAACCCAAACCACCCCAACCACAACAGCACCAAAGGCCCTATGAGCATACCCGCTCGATTTGATCTAAGGACAGTCAGGCCCGACATCGAGCGTTTTCTCCCCAATTACCCACCAAATGAGGACGAATGCACTGCGGCACGCAACGATAGTACAGTAGCAGCACTACAACAAAGTGTAGTGCTCGGAGTCAGGCCGCCACCTATCGATCCCAGAGAAAAAACACTGCCCAGGACAACAAGATCAACGCTGGCTCAACTACGATCAGGGAAGAGTAGACAGTTAAACAGCTACCTAGCGCGTATAAACCCAGAAGTCACCGACACATGCCCTAAATGCAAGAATAGCCCACACTACACACTACATTTGCCAAATGAACCCTACTACACTCACACCCACTACACTCACACCCACTACACTCTGGACCCATCCAATCGAGGCTGCTACTTTCCTCGAACTGGACATGGGTCTCTAACTCAACATCCACTTTCCTTTCTAACCTATTCTTTCTCTGTTTTCATACTACGTACAAAAAGTCAACCCTGTCGTTACAACAACAACAACATCAGCCTGGAGATTCAAAGAAGAATTACGCTTGGAAACCGATGCTAGTAAGGGCTCAGTATGGAGTTCAAGAGCAGTGCCTTTTCTCGAAGAACAAAAAATAGGCCTAAATAAATCGCTCATCATCCCAGTCCTGCAATACGGCGCAGAAGCATGGACAATGAAAGCAGCGGATGAGGAGGCGATTGGCGTGTTCGAGCGAAAATTTCATCGGAGGATTTATGGACCTTTAAAAGTTGGCAATGGATTCTGGAACTGTATGAGCTCTATAGGGACACCAGTCTGGTCAAGCGCATAAAGCAACAGCGGCTGCGCTGGTTAGGACATGTAACCCGGATGGATGAAGATGCTCCAGTAAAAAAGACGTACAAAGCGAAGGCGGCTGATTTTGGAGGACAAGGCAGGAGGGGTCGTCCACCACTAAGATGGGATGATCAAGTGCGGAAAGACATTTCCAACCTTGGTGTGAACAACTGGTGCCAGCTCGCACAATGCAGAAGCGACTGGAAGGCATTCATAGCAGAGGCCGAAATCGTCAAGCGGTTGTGATGTTGGGTGTGTGCAACATCGGGCCAATAAAGAAAAAGTTTTAGAACGATAACATTGAAAGCAAAAAAGTTTTTCTTACTCAGACCCATTTTCCGACCGATCGGTCCTATGGCAGCCATAAGATATAGTTATGCGATTTCGACCAAATATTGAAAATCTGTTTGAAAGCATATAATATTAATAATGGCCGAGCTTGAGGACGCTAACATTGAAAACAAAAAAGTTTTTCTTACTAAGACCCATTTTTCGACCGATGATATAATCATCTGATACGGTCGGTTCATCGGACATCGTGCAGTAAAAAGAAGACTCTGTGCAAAATTGCAGCACGATAGCTTTTAAACTGAGAGACCAGTTTGCGTAGAAACAAATACGGACGGACTAAGCTCAATCGTCTCAGCTCGTCACCCTGATTAAGAATATATATAGTTTATGGGGTTGGAAGTTGAAAAAGCTGACAAGTTGTTGTTGTTGTTGTTGTCGTTGTTTGTCATTTGTGCAACCACTGGCAGGAAAATCCTGAAGTCTTGCCTGCTTGTGCGTGGTGGGAGGGGGACCTTTAGCGAGGTGTGGTTTGCATGGTCTTCCACAAGGCTGCTTGCTAGGAATTGCTGGTCGAGCTTAGTGCAGTGGGCTCTGACTCCAAGGATCTGGGTTTCCTCATGTAGGTGATCCTCATGGGTCATGGAGTGACACGGAGACCAAGCGGGTGCAGCGTAATCGGCCAGTGTCCTACCTATGGATTTGTAAGTGGTAAGAAGCGTCTCCTTATCTTTACCCCACGAACTCCCAGAGATAGCTTTGAGTGCTCGGTTTCTCTCTCTAATCTTGCGAGCGGTGTTCTCGGTGTGCTTCGCGAAGAAAAAGAGGTTGTCACCCCCAAAACTTTTGGGTACTTGCTTTTGGGAATTGTTTGTCCATCCACGATGACGTCGAGCTGAGTGTTGACTATCTTAGTCCACGTGGTGAAGATGGTGGCTGTGGACTTTTCGGGAGATATGGCGAGGTTTCGGCTCGCAAAGGCAGTGACAGTAGGGAGGTAGGAGTTTAGACTATCAACTACCTTGTGATGCTACAAGGATGGTGCAGTCATCCGCGTAGCTCACAAGTTTAAGCTGAGGTGGAGGCAGCGGCATCGTGGAGATGTAGAAGTTGAAGAGGAGGGGTGAGAGTACCTCCTCCTCGCTGGTGAAATCCAGATCTTCGGCATCGTGGCTTAGGTTGCGCAAACGGCGGAGGACTGCTCTGTGGCTTTTGTCTTGGTCCTTCGGGCGTTCAATGAACTGCCTATTGAAACCCGTAGCGCAGCGTTTGGCATCACTCCTGGGCACACCATGAAATGCGATATTGGCGTTGTCTTGCCTTTTAGGGCCGCCGGTTAGGCTTTTTATGGTCTTCCAAAGCCTTGCAGACCCTTTTTCGCACTCCTCTAGGTGGGTGAGCCAGTGGCGATGTCGTGGTTTAGCTCATCAATGCGGGGGTCGGCAGGCATTTGCGGCTCTGAGATCATCTCTCATGCGAGCCTTTGCCGTTTCTCTGTTACACTAATCGCTGATGGACGATCTCAGATCACAATGTTGCTCTTGAGTAAATTTTCTTTTACATGTTGGGATGACATGACAGCCTGTTTGCGTTGCTTGTCAGCTGTGTCACCTGCTTGTAGGTAAGGGTAAGGGGGGACCTGCTGCTCTCATGGCTCTAATGGAAATGATCTTGATTGTCCTTACAGTGTTGAATAGAAGAGTTGAGGCTCCCTGCTTCAACATATTCTGACATTAAGTAAGAATATTCTGTTGTAGCATAGATTGGCTGATGACCGTATCGAATAGGTTTGTTGTACGCCCTAACATCAGATTTTATTGCCCAACGCCTGCAGTTAGGCATTCGATACTGTCTAAAATCTGTCTAAACTAACTCTTAAGCTTTGCTCATTTGTTGTAAGTAACAAATCATCCCACAGACTGTATAAAAATAGCTTATTCTTGTACATTTAAAGTGTTTTTTTTATTTAGTAAATAATTTAGTGCAGATAAATATTAGGTGTGCCTGGATATACGACATTTATACACATATAAATATATATATATATATACATATATATATCGATATTTGTACCTTCTATATATACCGTGCACACTTAATTCAACTTGACTTAAAGCTAAGCAACTAAGTTGTGTACAGTTTTGATATACATATATATATATATATATATATACTTTATTTAGTAAACATATATGTTGGTAATCCTACAAAAAATTCTCTATTAGGGAAAACAATTAGAAAAAAAGAGAAAGGGGAGGAGGACCTATAACAATTTACACATTAGTCAAAATTAAAAGTGGGTCCAAATTTCCATTTCTGCCCTTCCCTTAAATTTGCCTTGCATTTGGTATAATGGGAATTTGATTTTAGTTTATTGTTTGAGTAACTAAAGTAAATTGATGGTTCCTGGGAGCGAGCATAAATAACCCAGGAAAATTTGCCCAAGAAATTGAGACAAGATTATCAAAATTAAAAAACAGAAGTTGGAAAAAGTATTAAGTGTACAGCTTAGGGCCAAATCTAGCTTATAGGCTAAAAATTAAGGCTAACTTTAAGCCGGGGAGCCCAAGTTGAACAGCAGATGGGGTCCAAATTATTTGACAAAGGCCTCGGGTGGTATTTTATTCTCCTTGAAGAGTTTCTCGAACACAAAGGCGGCATGACTGAAATCCCAATTCGTTTCCTCCAGGCATCTGTATAATGATAAAGGATTAGTTTCGATTTGATCCCAAAACCTCTAAAGAACACACTCACTTGCGACTCCAGTCCAAATTCATTTGACTTTGAGCGCTCATGGCCTGAACCATTTGCATTTTGGTAGCATCATCAGTGTGTGAGCCAGCACTACCGGATGCAACTGTTGCTGCTGTTTGTTGGGGGACCGTGGCTGTGCCAGTTGAGTGGGGCAGTGGCAATAGTGCCACAGCACCAACATTACCGCCTGGATTCAAACGATTCTGCAAGGAATTCTCAGAGGCAGCTGCTGCTGCAGATGTTCCTGGACCTGTGGCACTGCTGCTACCCGGAGCTGGCAAATGTTGTGCACGTTTGAATTCACGCACCTGATCATGCCCAGCATTCGTTATAAAAATGGTCTCATTGCGAATACAGAAACCCGTATTCTGTGGCACCACCACAAAGGTGCGTACGAAATGACGCAGCTCATAGGCATTCATGGATGAGGTTGAGGGAGCATTGACATCGCCGGTTAGCTCCTTAAACAGTCCGGTAACTGTGAACACAATCATTTGTGGCTGCGCAGAGAAGCAGAAGTTTAATTTATATATCAAATGTATGTTGGGGCAATCACTTACATTATAGAGCGTCAGATCGACGGTAAAAGTACGTCGTTCATGCGACGTACGCGGCCATTCATCCAAGGTGGAAACGCAGGCTAAGCGACCACTTTTTAAAAGTCGAGTACGCTGATCATCACGATCGTTATTTATTATACGACGCAGATTGCGATTAAACTTCCAAAAGCTGTCCAATCTGTAAAAATTTCGAAATATTTAATAATCAACAAACGCACAGCCTAAACGGCAAGAGTTATATATAGTTTTTATTAGTGTTGAGGATGAGCTCTAGAAAGCATAGCTCGTAAATAGTTCTGTACACTATTTTTAGATCGCGTTTCATCGCTGACCGAAAGAACAAAAACAAAACGGGCACGGGCTTTCCTTAACCGAATGTGTGCTGCAAACGCGCTCACTGTTAAGTGGCTGAGGCTGAACACACAGCAGTGATCGGGCTGCCTTCAACCGAATAACAGGCCCATATCAGTCAATCGGTCAAAAACTGTGTGTTTTTCGAAGACCGAAATGCAAAATGTTCTGTTCAAAAGGTTGCGAGCGCTAGAACTAAGCATAAGCAGAGAGAGAGAGACGAGTGAGCGCATATAGTATGTAATTGTCAACTAGTAACAAAACAAAACTGTCCTACACCTAGTGGTAATGCTAGTAGAATATAACTGGTAGCAAATTTTCTAGATTCGGGTGAGTTGGGATACAACAAATCGTAGCTTTCGAAGAAATGTTCATTTGAAATACTAATTTGAGCTAGTTGTAATCCAATTCAACTTTAACAAACGAATTGCTGATGAGTGAGTGAGTTCACTGACAGATTTCGATGTACTGTTACACTGAGCAGCGACATAAACAGACTGTCATAAGGTACACACACAAAGGTCAACTGGATTCTCTTCCGCCTATGTCGTTTGACATAAAACTGGTTGCAAAATGGTTGCTGCCGGGGGACAATTGTAAACTGCCTATGACATGCCTGTGTGAAATGGACGACTTCAATACATTGATTTGGATAGGAACGGCAACCAGTTGCAACCATAAAGCGACTGCTACATTTCTAGTTGTAAACTAGACACTTTCTCTACAGGGTAAGAGCAAGAATGCCTTCCGCTCTCAGTTCTGTAAGTGAGAGAACGAGGGTGTGCAAGCGAAAAGAATTGGAATGCAACGAATGGTACACTCAAAGAAAAAATCAATCCATACGGAATCAAATCAATCCCAATCGGTAATGAAAACAATGTATTTCCGGATATTCTTGACCAGATCCAAAAAAGATTTAAATTGATCCGAATCTTTTAATCCTAAAAAGGATTACATTTATATCGGGGTAATCTTAAAAAAGATGGAACTAAGCAAAAAATCCACAACAATTTAATCCCAATACATGATCATTTTAAGCTTGTTCGGGGTTGTTTTTGAGCTCGATATGTTATATTGATTTGATTCGAGGAAAGATACCTCACTTCTTCCTTTCCTCCGCCATATTCCATAGGAAGTGCAACCAGTTGCAAGTTTTTAGAGACCGGTACATTTCTGGTTGTAAACTAGACAGTTTCCCTGTAGGGAACATACAAAAAAGACCTTTTGAGTGCTTGAATTTTGCCAAAAGTGCCCAGCCAGACCTGAGAGGAAAAGAAAACCAAAAAATGTGTTTCCTCTCACAACCAAAGAGAGGCAGTGACCGCTGTTAAAAGTTGTTTAGGTTCCATATATTCAATGTGCCAGGCGGAGTGTTATTTTCTGACAAAGGCAAACGGGGGAACGATTTTTGCGAGCTCTGCTAGGAAGGGATTTTTGAAATTTTGAACCCCACTTACTGACTGGTTTTATTGTCGTCATCAAGGCTAAGCCTAAACGGCAAAAATAATTAAGCTGAGACTTGGACTAGAGTTTAATATTGTGGTAAAAGTGAACACTTAGAAAGGATTTTGAAAAATGCAAACCCCAAGTGGGTGAGTCATCAATGCACAGCCTAAACGGCAAGAGTTATTAATCTGGAACTTGGTATTAAGCTTGCTTGTGTTAAAAGTGAGCAATAAGGGATTTTGGAAAATTCAAACCTCAAGAGGGGGCGTAATCAACGCACAGCCTAAACGGCAAGAGTTAGTAAACTTAAACTTGAAATTTAGCTTGCTTTTGTGGTAAAATTGAGCACTCAGAAATCGAATTAAGTGGGCTGTGAACTCTTTTTAGCCCTACAAATCACCTGGGCCACATAGAATCTTTCCCGCTCAGCTTCAACAATCACCACCACATATAATTGCATGGGTTCAAACAAACTTTGTCTGCTGCCTTCGATTACAGTATATACCCACACTGTGAAAAGATATAAAAGTGGTTTTTATACCAAAGACAGGAAACGCCTCGCATGTCAGACCAAATGACTTCAGGCCGATCAGCCTATCATCTTTTCTACTCAAAACACTGGAGACACCCATCCACTCTGTCCCCAGCGCAGCACGCATACAGCAAGGAAAGGTCAACAGAAACAGCACTTCACTCTCTTGTCTCGAAAGTTGAGAAAAGAATATGCGCTTACGGCATTCCTCGACATCGGGGGTGCCTTTAACAATGTTCTCCCCAACGCTATCACCTCTGCCTAGACAAATCTAAATGTGGAGGCACCCCTGGTGGAGGTTCATCCGACTCATGATTACCAGCAAGGTGGTTAACTCGCAACTAGGAGATGCCTGCGCACGAAAATATGTAAGTAGAGGCACTCCTCAAGGAGGTGTTCTTTCGCTATTTCTTTGGGTGGTAACAGTGGCGAGGACACACGGTGATAGCGTACGCGGATGACGGTTGTCATAATCACAAGAGGCAAATTTCCTCACACTCTCTGCAATATGATGCAGGACGACACAAAGTGGCCTTGGAGTCAATCCAACCAAAACTGAACTCGTTCTCTTTACCCGCAAGTATAAGATACCAAATTTAACATCCCCACGACTAAACAACATACACCTAAAATTTTGCGATTCTGCCAGATACCTTGGTGTAGTGTTGGACAAGAAATTATATTGGAACGAAAACATAACTGAACGTATCAAAAAAGTCAAAACTGCATTTTTCTCGTGCAAACGTGCGCGGTTGGTCGTAAATGGGGATTTTCCCCTGAAATACTACACTGGCTGTACTACTATAAGGAATAATCATATGGTGGGCGGCTCTGGGGAAACCTTTCGTCCTCAGAACCATAACAAAAGTTAAAAGTAGCGCTGCATTATGCATGACTGGTGCATTGCGTACAACCCCAACAGATGCACTTAACATAATGTTGCACCTTATGCCTCTAGATCTTGTGGGTAGGGAAATCGCTAGGTTGAGAGAAAGCGGTACCTGGAAAGATAGTAACTCTGGCCACTCCTCTATACTTCTGCATCAAGTGGCGGTACCGCCAACGCTTGACTACTGCATCCCAACAATAACGTTTAACACCATACCGAGTCGACTGGACTGGAACTCAATGCCTCACTGCAAACCGAATGCCATAAATTTCTACACTGATGGCTCCAAACTGGATGGACAGGTTGGAGGAAAAGTCTTCAGTCCAGACTTCCTGACCATTGTAGTTTTTACCAAGCAGAGGTTGTAGCCATCCAGGAGGCGACCAACCTTCTGGAAACACTCGCAATCCAAGGAAGTAAAATATTCACTTTCTCAGATAGTCAAGCCCTTGACGGTTATATTAACAATACCAAAACTCTTACGGAGTGCCGCAGGTCTCTTAATGAGATGGGCTCAGCACTTCGAAATTAATCTTGTTTGGGTGCCAGGACACTGCAACATTGAAGGCAACGAGATGGCAGACCACCTCGCTAGACTTGGCACCACCGCCCAGCTCCTACCGGATAAGAGCAACATAGGGGGGGTGCCTCTTGCGAACTTTAAGCTGCAAACAAAGGAAACTACCTATCGAATAACCATAAATCGATGGCAAACAATTCACACATGTGAAGTATATAGGTATTACAAAATCTAGGGCGTTAGTCCGTCAAGAAAAAGTGCATATTTCCCTACTAGTAGGGGCCCTTACTGGACACTGCATAATAGGAAGACACGCCGCTAGGTTAGGCATCAGACACAATGACTTCTGTAGAAGCTGCAATTCAGTGGACGAGGAGGAGAGTGTACAACACCTCTTCTGTCATTGCCCAGCTCTTAGCAGAAGGCGACTCACAGTTTTGGGTCGTCCTTCTCTAAACGATCAGTCAGACATCTCTGAAATAGATCTAGCCTCTCTACTCAAATTTGTGATATTTTCTAAATGGTTTAACGGGGAAGACCCTCCTCCATCTACGATCGCAGCGTAGAAAGGGTTATATGGTAACACAACGGGTCTTCATTGGTCTAAGTGATGAAATGGGATTCTCCCATTTCAGCCATTGCAACCTAACCTAACTTAAGCAAGAAAATTCAAATCGCATATAGGTGCGTCATCAGCGCACAGCCCAAACGGCAAGAGCTAGTAACCTTTAACTTGAATTGTAGCTTCCATTTATACTCCAAGTGAAAGAAAATTTAACATAGAAGCACAATTTGCTGCGTCGACAACTTTTCACTCAAATAATTGTCAGCTGTTCGCTGTCATTTTGGCTCTATGAGTTATTTTTTTGACTCTCTGAGTCAGAGTTCCCCAGCCATAGCCCCTGGGGCACGAACATAATCGCCATTTCATTGCCGAAGTCATGCATCACTGTGTGTTAGAGAGAGACACAGTTACATTTTCGCGCTCTCTGATTGGGGAACCCTACTCTGAGTTATTTTTGTGACTATGTCCGTCTCGCTCTAACCACCATCTTCTTGTACAAAGAATAATCTCCTTGTCACAATGGAGTTAGAATCACTTTCAAATTTGTGCTTCTATGTTAAATCTTCTTTGCCCAAGTGGATGAAAAAGTTCGAAATATGTCTATGCTCTTTCTTATGCTACCAATTACACCTACCTGCCCGCCTGACTGGCCGATGGCATCGTTATAGACAGCATAGCATGCTCATGATATGCATCCAAAAGTGGTTGACGATTATCCGAATCGAATATGTTAAAGTATTGATCCAAAAAGGGGCGTACTATGTCAGCACCCGCAGCATCGCACAGGAAAGATGCCTTCGTCAGAGGTAGGGGGCTGGATTCATTCAAATCAAAGTTCACCTGTGGCTCTAGAGTTTCTCCATCCTGCACAAACAAGAAAAAAATTAAGTAGTATCATCTATTTGTATTTCGACTAGCAAAACAAGTCTTACCAGCTTCTGCAGTTTGGGAAACTTGCGTCGTACTTCGCTGTAAATAGTTTGGATTTGGAATGTACGCACGTGGTTGTGGATATTTTGTATGACATGATGTGTGGGACTACTAAATACTTATTAACTCTAATGTTTAGGATGAAAGGAGTAGGGGGTGGGTACAAATGCAATTGGCTTTTATTTTCATTTACTTTAGAGTTTCCAGCTGCATTGGCGGCAAGTGCAAGTGAACAAGCAGAGGCAGTTGGTTTAAAGGGTAAACTTTGTGGTACCCTGTTGAGGTGAAGATTTAAGTACAGCGGAAAAGAGTGTTCACTGTAGGTCTATTTTGCATTCTTCTTTTTTATTTTTCTTTTTTTTTTTGAGAAATTTGTTTTTCTTCTTTTTGTTTTTTTTTTGTTTTTTTTTTTTTACCTCAAACAAACGGTTAAACCGCTGGCAAAAAGCTGGCTGCTACGTCACTTCAGTACGTTTCGTTTCGTGTTACGTTAGGGTCTTCGCCTGCCATGCTTATTCACCATCAACCAACCAACACTAGCAAAACATGCTTCAACTCCATTTTAGTAGCATTTCGTTTTAAAATTCGAAATGTCTGGCAACAAATCGTAGCCTTAAAATATTGAAGGCTTTGGACGAATGTGCTTTTTATTTGCTGTAGGTGAGATAGAGTGTGTGTGTGTGGGCCGCTGGCTTTTAAGCATAGTCGTCAGGTCAGTCCGTCCGTTGTCAGCTTAAATGTTGCGCTTTCCGCCACCAACACCATTCGGCATTTGGTACTTCATCTTCTTCTACTCCAACAGCAACAACAAGAACAACAACAACAGCAACACCACAAAATGCATGTGTGTACTTGCGTTGGCTTGTATGTGCGTGTTTGAGAGAGCGGTTAGCGGTAAAAACATTTGTAGTGTTGCATGTAAAAAAAAAAAAAAAAAAAAAAATGCTGGACAGGCTCTACTGTGTGGGTCAGTGTGGTAATAGTTACGTTTGGTGAGCTTTTGCTAGGCGGTTTTTGGTTTGGGGTTTGTTTTTTTTTCTTTCTTTCTTTTTTTTTTGTCATTTTTTTTTGTTTTTTTTTTTAAGCGAAAACTCTGTTCGACTTGGCTGAGCGGCTTCTCTGGTCGCCAAATTCCAAACATTTACTCAAATGCCTTTGCCTGCTCAATTGCTCGGATATCAAACTAAGCCACATTACGTCCTGGTTAAGCCTTAGCCCCAACTCCAGTCACTTATTACAAAAGTGTATGTGTGTGTGAGTATGGGAAGAGGTTAAAGGTGGAGGAGGGGGAACAAACACCATCAATTGGAAATTTAACTAAAAAAATTATCCTGTGAATGTCCCTCGGCGACGTTTGTGCTTCCTCACTCTGGAAGAAGGTGGGGGTCACAAATTACAGTTGTTTTTATAGTATACCTGACAAAATGTTGGGCATCCTTATAGCGTGAACGGCAGGGATTGTTGCGCAACATCAGTTCCACTATGGGCAGATTGCGAAAGACCAACAGATGAGCCAACGAGGGAAGCTAGAAAAAAACAGTCAAGAATAAGTAAGATTTGGCATTCTATCACAGAAAATTTGAAAAATTTGACCGCGGGGTGGATGAAAATGTAAAAAAAAAAGAAAACAGTTTTTTACGGGGTATATAAATCAGCAATAGAACTTTGAGCTTACCCGTCTTTAGGTCAAAGCAATAGCAATTTGACAAAAGAAGAAAACTTAGAGGGAGTACAAACACTAAGGCTGGGATGACAAGAGCGAAACCGACGAATTTCACGCATACTTTAAAAAGTTATCAAAGAAAGTCCCCAAAACGCGAAAAAATGTTACAAATCTAGAATTTTGGATAATTTTTTTGGTATTTTGAAATGCCAGGGTCACACTCATCGTACGTAACAGCTAGTTTTAATTGCCTTTTTTACACACTGTCAGAAACGGTTGCTTTGTCTGGGACTCATCATCAGTTGATTATAAGAATAATCAACAAATATATCTTTTCTGGACATCCGCTGCAGACAACATCAATTCTGAATATGTGGATTCTGCATTTTTTATTGGCCGAATTTTGAAATGTTTGCCTAAAACTATTTGTGAACATAATATTAATTTTTTTTTAAACAACTTTCTTTTGTCTGCGCCAATACAACTTACGAATCCCCTTATACTGAAAAAGTCGCTTGCTATGCTCTCCCAGTCTTGAGCCTTATATAGTGCTAGAGATCTTTGATTGCTGGACCCTATGAAAACAACAACAGTTGCAAAGGAATAACAGTTGCGCTTTCAATTGTTCTCACGACATTTCTGCTCTGATGATCAACATGCGCGGGCGTCTACTTACAGTGCACGCCTTCCGACTTTTACCAAATTTTACAGAGCTTTTAGAGAGCATTTTATATATTAAAAATTGCTGAGTTTAAGAAAGCTAACACTGAAAAATTCATTTTCCGAACGGTCGATCCTAGATATAGTCTTCCGACTTTTACCATATTTTAAAAGCATAATTGCTGAGTTTAAGAAAGCTAGAACTAAAAACCGCAAGCATTTCTTACTAAAACTTATTTTCCGAACAATGATGTAGGATACATTCATCCGATCCTTGCGGTTCCGACATTAAACTTAAGCACTACTTTTAAAAAAGTACAAATCTTATTTTATTTTACATTTTCCAGTTATGACACTTACCTTATTATCGCCCAGATACAATATCTTAAGATGTGGCAAACGTTTATCCACGGACTTGAATGCCTCCATAGTGGTCATATTATTCTCATTCAAATTGATCGCCTCCAAATCAGGTATATTCTCGCATATAATATCCAATGCGGTACTCATCACATTTGAGCGAAATAATGGACAAAACATGCCCTTTAAATCTGGATCGGCATGGAAACGTGATAAATCCAATGCCTTGGTCTGTAGATTATAACGTTTGGCCATTGTTGTTTTCATATTTGCTTTGACCACATCATCAAGGACCACCAAAGGGATGCCACTGCGTACGCGTGGCATTAAACGAAAACCATCCGGTAGCTGTGCATGTCTACCCAATTGTTGTATACGTTCGGCTAGCTCAAAATCATCCGTAAAGAATAACACAGAGGAGCGATCAACGCGCCAATACTGTGGTATAAAAACATGCGGTGACATGGCCGCCAAAAGGGCACGCAACAGGGCCTCCTTTTCATAGATCTGTCCATTGTGAATCTGCAAAAAAAATAACAAAGAAAAAGAGAAAGAGTGAGAAAGGGGGGGAGGGATAGGAATGAGTCGCATTACATATCTGTCAAATTATCGTGAGACTACAATAGATAACAGAATTATGTCATATAACGCGAGCGTATGACAAAGACAATCCCCAAATTGGGTGCTGCTTTTTATTATTTGCTTTCGTTTGCTCCACTTTTTGTCATGGACAAATGTTGCCCTTAGATTGGGTATAGAAGACTCTTAAAGATAGTTTGTAAAATAGGTCCTTCGAGCCGGATATTTTGGACACAATGTTTTGTAAAAGAAAAACCTAGAATAGAGACCGTACCGAGAGTTAATAAATTTCACTTTGGAGATACTCGGTAGAGCCCAGAGGAATAAAAGCTTTTCTACTACGAGTATACTCAGTGGAGGCCAGATGAATATATGTTATTCTAGTGTTTACACTTGAACATGACACTCGACCATGATTCGCCTTAACCATTATCAACCTAGGCATAAACATATCACTCTTTGTA
Organism: Lordiphosa magnipectinata; assembly: GCA_037044535.1. Lineage (NCBI taxonomy): Eukaryota > Metazoa > Arthropoda > Insecta > Diptera > Drosophilidae > Lordiphosa > Lordiphosa magnipectinata. The sequence goes on along the minus strand of JBAMBO010002195.1, from coordinate 168,758 downwards.
ACATTAAATTTAATAGCGACAGTGACAATGATTTTTATAGCCGAGACACCACTTGAAGAGTACATTCGGTCTGAGCCACTTAACATGCTTTGTGTGGAAAACTACCCTTCAGACCAATGCAGATCACTTATACACACACATGTTAGTTTAGATTAGAGTTGAGGGAGGAAATATTTGGAATAAAATCAACATTACTAGCAAGAGTGATTCAGTACAAATACAAATTTACAACCATGCTCATTAAAAGTGTATAATTCTCTACAACCTTCTTTAATCGATACAGATCTGAGCCCCGTATAACCGGTTCAGACCTTGTGACCTTCCGAACCTAAACCCAAGGCCAACCCGATCTTTTTGGAAAACGGTTCGGTTTACTTTTCCAAGCAGAAGTGTCACAAAACTCTCTTCCAACTAAAAACCAATTCTCGGTGACACTGAAAGTTCTTTCTATTGGTTTCAAATCTCTCGTTTGTTGGTAAGAGATTTAGTTTGGGGCATCACCCAAACCATTTTAATAGGGAAAAGCAATTTTTGGAAATGCAATCAACATTTGCAGCGACTGAATAAAATATTTCAACGGCGAACACATCCTCCTAATAGCAGGGATCGGATGGCGGAAAGTGTGGTAACTCCAATTGTCGAAGGCTTCGGAGAACAAGCTGATTAGACCAGAAGATCTACAGGCTAGCTTAAGCTCGAAGGAACTTCAGGTGACCATTATCAACCGAAGCAACCCGAAAGATATGATTTCAAACGAAAAGTGGCTAATCCTGGAGGACGTTACATTGCAGGCCATTCACGATGCCATATCACGTAGCGAAGATCCGTTTCTAGATGTTTTTAATTACATCAAGTGGTACAGGGGAGCTAAAGTTCGTGGCCTTTGCCATCGAGGAGTCCCTAGGATATCTCATCGACACAATCTACGGCGTTGGTGACCTATAAAGAGTGTGATCTGTCGGAAAAGCAGATAAGAATATTTCCTGGATTTAATTGGTAAAACATTCTAGAACTGCACTACCCAACTGAATTCAATCAGCTGTTTCTGCCGTTCAAGTTAGCGGCGCCATGAACATTCCGATCGAAATCGATTTAGCTGATGTGAGAACTAAGCTTGCGAGAAATACAACCCTGTTTGATGAACACAAGCCTTCTGGTTAGGTTTTCCAAAAGTGTAGGGAGGAAATATTTAGAATAAAAGCAACATTGCTAGCAAGAGTGATTCAGTACACATACAAAATTTACAAACGCGCTCATTAAAAGTGTATAATTCTATACACCTAAAGACCAAGACAGAGAATTCTGAAGAATTCGAACTATCATAGAGGTCATGGATTCTAATTGGAGATCCTCAAAACAAACCAGAGTATTATAAACAATCTTGGAGGCCAAACAAACCAAAGCCACCTTAGCTACCTTAGCAAGAGGCTTTGCGGTGGAAATCACAAACAAGGGTTTCTACTATGAATAGCTCCGCCGTTGGAGTCCTCAGATTACCATAAATTGTAGTAGAAATATAGCGGATATATACGGATGACGCTCACAAAAAATTTACACTTTTTTCCAAATGATTTCATTAATTTATTCTGATCTCATTCATTTACCTATAATGTTTACCATAAAATTCTTCATCATTGTTGGCACCCATTTTCGTAGATAGTTCAAGAAGAATGCAAAAACTGCAGCTCTGTTCTTGGTCACTGAAACGTTTATTAACCTTAAACAACTTGACAGCTTATCTGTGCTTGATAAGAATCTATTAATTTCATTATACTCATACACTCATTCGGGGAAATGAACACTTGATCATGGGAAATCAGACAAAGAGCTTTTTGTTGTTGATAAGTTCAACTTTCAAAAAGAAAAAGATGGCATTCGATATAACGTCGTAGAGTGTACGTTTTCTTTTTGTGTTCAATTCATTGCAAATTACGTGCCATATAAAAAATATTTTTGTAAACAACTCACGCTATTTGCATAGCATTTCCGATTCTGCGTTGACTCGTTGTTAGTTTAGTTCTGTGTTTGAGAGGTGTGCGCTTATCTCCAAGTGTCTGTGTTTTAATTATGATTATATGAGGTGAACAATCCAACTGTATTTGCGATTCTCTATAGCATGTGATTCATGCCACAGCCTACAGATTCAAAGAAGGTCATCAGTATGGGTAATACTTGTGGGGGGGAGGAAGGAGATCTTTATTTTTTTCCAATTTGTAAGAAAAACAAATGCTGATTAGTCATTTTAATTTAGACAGAGGGCCATAGACTGCATGTCTAAGTTAATCGAGGGCGGGTATTTCTATTATTAACCTTGGCTGATAATAGCACAATCTTAATCAGAACCTTTTTTATTTGGTCATGATTTTTCAACCCAAAAGAATTTATTATACCTCCCAACTGCCTCTTTTGGCATCGCAAAACGTTAACTCTCTTCACCTAGGGAATAAAAAGTAGCCCTTAGGTGCTTAAAAACTCCGTCAGTCAAAAAGAATCTCTCCAGGTTTCCTCAATTATCCAAGAAATTCGAGCTAACAATCGTTTCTAGTTGACCGTTTTATGATATGGTAGCTATATTTTGGGTTTTTGAAAAGGAAAAAGTGACCATTTGAATACTGCTTCATTGTCAGAGAGTCTTAAAGTGCCCCATACACCACACAAATTTTTAAGATAGGTTGAAATAGGTCACTAACACACATTAGCGTTTTGCGCAACAATTTGTGTGGTGTATTCGGCGCTTAAGTCTTTATAAAACATTACACAAACATTTTTTCGAAATGATGATATAAGCCAGGGGTGCCCAAGCCCATTCAAGCCACGCATTCGCAGCAAAGTTATAGCAGGCGCGTATAGCCTTCACGCATGCCTTATGGCATCTCTATTTCTCCTTTCTCTCTTTCTTCCTGAGCGAAGGTTTTGTTGTTGGGGCGTGCAGACCTAAAACAACAACTTCATATCGTATGTCTCTGGCAAACTCAAACGCAACAACAAATGTTGTTAATAGTAATCGTAGGTTAGCGATTCGCTATTCACACACAAACACAAACATTAATCGAGTTGGTTGTTGCTGCTCCACGCGGTCGTAAGCTCATTCTGGGCACCCCTGATGTAAACAATCGACAGAGTGTGACTGTATAATAAAAAGTGTTCTGAATAAGATTGCCCTAAAATATGTGAAACTTTTTAATTAAAGTTATGAAGGCTTAAAATATAATTAGTGACCCTCGTACACGCTGATGGTATCAACTGATAACTATCAACCATTCATTTGTGACGCATTAATGCGATAAATATATTTATTATGGGGAATTAGTTTATTTTTTTGTGATTTCATTTACCACTTATTATGCCATTCGTACACCCCCACTTATTGGGGGCGCTAGCTTAAATAGGGGTCTTTCTTTTAGTCTTTGATAGCTTTATAATACCTCCAAGTGGGGTTTCATGTTTCCTTTTAAGATGCTTAGCTTCATTTCATTTTAATTTGTTAATGGTCAAATTTTATGCATCGATAAGTAAACTCAAAACAAGTATGAAAGTAGGTCAAGCCTGTATTTAGCAAAGTTTCTTATAACTGATAACTTCAGGGAATCAAACCGGAATCGTATACCGAAAAGAACCGATTAAAACTCAGAACCAGAACAGAACCCGGAACCCATATTTTTAATTTTTTGTATACCGATATTCTTGGAACCGAAAAGACCGTAAAGAACCTAAACATGGTACCGGTACAATTTCTGATTTTAGTGCAACAACTAGACTGCAAAGCGAGCACTTAGTTTTGAAGAAAATTTTACGCAATTTGGCTGAATTGTGAATTCATGACATTTTCTCGGGCAGATTATAATACTACGCTAACTTCTAAACAGAAAATTACTTGGGTAACTATTTCGGCAGATATGTATCAAGAATTACTGTACTTTAATACTGTTTTCATTCAAAATAAACGATTTTGTAAAAATAGCGTTTAAAGTTCTCAATGGATTCCACCCAGCGAATATAAATCTTTTACGGCCCTGTTTTTTCGAGTCCATTTTCGTTAGTATTTTGCAGTCGAATTGAATAACATTGTATAGAAGGTGTCTGCCTGTATGAACGCACAGATCTCAAAGATGGTAAGAGATAGAGGTTTGATATGTATGGGGCATATATTTCGTATACTTGCAGGCAGATGAACGCCCCTCCCGCCCCCACAATTTGAAAAAAACCTTATATCTCCCACAGTTTTGTAGATAAATGGTTCGAACCTTCTTAAGATATTTAGTAATCAAGATTATTATCGATCCAAATGATAAGGATCGGGGATGAACGATACTCAAGTTATGACCAAATGAATGTTACTTCCACCGCCCTGGCAGTAGTGGCGTCATCTATTGGTCAGTTTTGAAAATCCCTCATTGTTCAATGCAAACAGTGGCGGCATCTATTGTTCAGCTGGTACTCCAAGTACAGAGTATATTACAGTCGGGCTTGACCGACTTTCTTACTTGATTTGTTATGAATAATTGATGTTTTCCCCGAGATCTGGAATCAACTCTTACGATTATTGTTGAAGCATGTAAAGGTTACGAAATTCTAGTTAAGTCGTTCCGCACCTTTCAGTAGTATTTGATAAACACAAAGGGAAATAACCTGTTCAGAAAATAAGTTGATTTGCGTTTTTTCCCTCTGTGTAAAGATTTCCTTGCTGTTCAAGTTTGTGAGGTAGAAAGAACCCTACCCTTACTGTCTATTTGTGAATTAAGAGGGGTTATATGCAACCATTGCAACCTAACCTTACCCAACCAACCTTCTACTATACTCGGCCATTTTCTTCTACAAAGTGCCGACTGAAAATATTCTGTTATATTGATACCGTTAGTATACAATAGAACAAAACTGTCCAAAAATGAAGGCTTTTTCTCAAAATAAAGATGATGACTGTGTTTTATGGGAGATTTGGGAATGCCAGTCAAGTTGGGGTGTGTGTAGAGAGGTACATATGTGTGTGAGTGCGTTTGTTTATACAATATATAGAATATATTTATATATATAAATTCCACCATTGTATACCAGCACAATGCCGAAATATGAGCGCGCTCTGAGACATATTTCTAGAATTGATATGAGCAATGACGCCCGCTGCTGCGACGTCGACGTCGCTGTCATCGGTGGGTGGCTAACAAGTGCGCACCGACAACGCGCCATTCGCTGACAAACGGTTAAGCTTAAAACAACCCAAAGAAAAAAAAGACCGTCCAAATAACCAAAAATAACTATGGGTGGCTGTTGCTCCAAGGATTTAGATGATAAACGCTCTTGGAGTCCCGAGGAGACCAAGAATGGCGTAAGTTCAACTGTTATCTGCGTAAGTCTCGCTCCCTCTCTCTCTAATTCCCTTTTTTTCTTTTTTTAGAGTACCACCTCCACAATTATAGCTCAGCCCATAGAGGATGTGGGGAGCACAGGAACATTTACCTTGAAGCATACCACCAGCACAAGCACGCATCAGAAAACGGTGACAACAACAAATGAGGAACAGCAGGAGGGACAGTAAACAACAGTTTTTAAAACAGTTTTTTTTTTTTTTTTTGACATGTGTGTTTGCCTAAGAAAACTTCAGTGAGTGTGTATGTATGTGTGTGTGTGAATATTTATATACATAAATTAATCAAGCTAAGCCTGTTGACGAGTTAATTAATAATTGTGCAAAATTTTCATAAATAAATTTGTTAAAATCACAACCGGCAGCACCCTCCTCCTTCACTCTCTCACACGCAAAACAAATAAACAAAGAGTAGGCGGCTGCAGCAACGGTTGGGGGGGAGGCGGTGTCAGTTCAATTGCGGCAACGATAACGCATTTCTGGCCGATGACATCAGGCGATGCAGAAAAAGAGAGAGAGAGAAACGGAAATTGCTCTCCATCACATCACCTCTTGGAAGTACTTGAGAGTTTATCGTTGGCTTTGTTTTGATTTTACAATGAGAATGACTAAGAGTACCGCACGATCTGCACGTGTGAACAAGTTTAGCTGGCGTTGCCAGACAGTGATAAGTTCAATTGTTGCAAGTTGTAACGGTACTTGTTCTTTACTAAGCAATCCTAAAAGCAGGCTACAAAAAGTAAGGAGTTTGTTTATTTAACGAGAAGAGAACCCAAAACTAGATAAGATTAAAAAAGTATTTAAAAATAAAAAAAAACAAACAAACAACAAATCAGCACAAACATAAAGCGGGAGAGCAAGAGAGCAAAAGGGGCCAATGTAGATAAATTACACTGTACTGCACAAAATTACAAAGTGAACAAATCAAAGCCATCAGCAACCCACCTCCCGCCCAAAAGACATGTGACGCGAAACGCATGCGCAAAATAACAAATAAGAATTGAAGGTAACAAGAAAATTAATAAGGAGTAATTAATATAAGTAAAATGAAATAAAACTTAAATCTTAATATATTAAGAAACAGATTTTTTTTAACAGATAAAGACTACTCCGAATTGATTATTTGGTACACCCATGCTTCTATTTTCACTTTCGCAAAAGTTTTGGAATTAGAGATATCGGAATATCGATATCGAATAACTTTTGACGGTATTTTTGTGAATATTTATATTGATTTCGGCCACAAAAAGGGAGGTTTTCTGAGGGCATTTTCTTTGTTGCTGATGTTACTAATATTCAAGAGAATGCCTTCAGGCCGATACTAACAAAAATTTCAATTAAAAATATATTTCAAAAATTCATACATAGCCATATTCGACGGACTCATTTGGCAACACTATAACTTTTGATAGAGATGCCAGATCGACTAACTACATAGCGCGTAAAAGTAGATTTTTACCATGGAACAGTACACGCCACGCGAACGCTCTCAGATTGTTGAAATTTACATTCAACAAAACAAGTCAATTGTGAAAACTCAAAAAACAAAATCATCATGACCGATGAAGCTTATCTCACGTTGAACGGAATGGTTAACAAACAAAAATGCTGTATTTATGCAATTGAAAATACTCAAGAGATTCGAGTGGGTTTCATCTTCACGATGAAAAAGACACTGTTTGTGCTAAAATAGTTATTGGGCCGTTCTTTTTCGAAGATAAAGATGGCCAAACGGTTACCGTCAATCCGGGGCGTTATCGCGATATGATAACCAATTTGAACCAACTGTTCGTCGAAAGCGTATGGTTCACTACTTGTTTCAACAAGAACACACACAAGCCGCGAATACTTCTTTTTGTGGCGCTATTTGAAATCAAAGGTGTTCATCAAAAAGCCAAGGACCCCTGGAAGACCTGAAAAGCTATATCCGTCAAGAAATTGCCGCCATTCCGGCCAAAATGTTGGCCTAAACCAGTCATGCCCAAAAGCAGCATACGGCAGCACCAATACCACATGAAATTATTGTTGGCCAGTTTGCTTGCGCGCGCAAACGCCAATCAAAGAAGAGAACAAACCCGGTTTTTGTTCTACGCGACGCACACACACGAAATCGTTTGCATGTGTGTCGTTTTGTATACCTCGCGCCCTGCATGTATACGATCATTGATTTCCTATCTACGGTGCAATTACAAAAACAAAACGTACCCAAAGAGCATACGGCTGGGCATCGCTGGCCTAAACCATAAAAACCAGAGCTCGCAAATAACCCTAAACTCTTTTTTCAGTTCGATCAGTCCACTGACAAAACAGAAAGAAACAAAGCGTACTCGGTCTCTCACTGAGCAAAACACTTTTTTCCCCTCCTCATGTGTTTTCTGTTGAGCATTTTCGGTTGATCAAAACAAACGAGACGGTCTCTCAATAACAACTGAGAGGGACACTTGTGAGCGACGGCTCACGAAAAACTGTCTTCAAATGAGCAAAACACAAAAAGTGTCAGCAAAAAGTGCTATGTGTGTTGTTCGTGTGGTAGGCGTTGGGCTTATGTACAATATGTACAACGTACATAATTAAATAAATATGGTTTTTAGGCGTTAAGCAATTACCAAAAACTAGTATTTTCTGCATTTCATTTGATAGGTTAATAATAATACATTTTTCCATACTCCACATATGTACAAAGATCGTTGACTGAGACAAACACACTCACTCACACACACACACACACACACACACAGGCATCCCAGTCACAAAGACGCTTACATTTTTAGAAGACACTTTGGAAGTCGGCTCTCGGCAAAACGGTCAGTGAAAGACATAAGCAAAACAGAAACGAAAAAAGCCATCTTTGGTTGAGCGAAAACAGCTATTGAGCAAGACAGAATTGAAAGTGTCTTTTAGCAACCTCTTTTCGTAGTGTCTGTAACAGAACAGTTTTACACAGACACGCTGATAGTGTTAACAGTTTTTTGCGAGCTCTGATAAAAACACGTTTTTTCAAGGTTTTTTTTCAAACTTTAGAGCGCACCTTTACAAAATCCATTCTCAACGAGTCACTAAACCACAAAAGAAAAATTTAAATCCAAAATTTAAGACACTCTGACTTTAGAAAACTGACCTTGCTCATCCCATATAATCCCTAAGGGGAGAGATAAATTAAAGCCATGTGGTTCAGTGTAATTTTTGAATGATTCTACACACTGACTTTTCAATCAACATATATATGTAACATAGATAGACAGACAGACAGACACAAACAGTGATAGAAAACAGAGAAATTAGAGCGTCCAAGGACGGATGTACAAGGGACGTGGTGGCACAACCAATACCATTACAATTTCCACAATTGAAAGGCGTTGTTTCACTTAAATCAGCAATTGTTCCAGCAGTTTAAATGCAAAGCTTCACGGAATCAGACGGAAAAAAATATGAAATTTTGTACAAATCTTTTGCGTTGGGTGACCGTGTTGTTATTGGTGATGGCTTCGGCCGTACAGGCCCGACCCATGACCAATGATGAGGAGCATCTGGTGGCTTTGGATTCGATAGAAGAGCAGCAGGCACCACAGTTGCAGTCGCAGCCACAACCATTTCAATCGACACACATATCACGCATTGCCACCAAAGTGGAACAACCCGAGCAATTTAATACATTTGTGGAAGAATTGAAGGCAGCCGGTGTACAGGCCGCTAATCGTCAGGATTTGCAGACATTAAGCTATAAAGAGTTGACCCGCCTTTTGGGTATGTGGCAAATGTCGCAAGAGCGTAACTACTATGAGGCCAAACCATAAGAAAAGCAAGGGAGAGAAGAACTCCTGATCTACATATATATTTTCTAGTAAAGTATAAAGTTTATTGTGACATTTAAATAAAGTAAATACTAAAAATTAAAGCCGTACCCGTACCCGGAACTGATATTTCGATTTTTTGTTTTGAACTGTTTCGGTTCGGAGCTGTTTCCTTTTTGCAATAATATTAGCTTTTATCAAGGTTTTCCACAGCATAAAAAGTTTATAAAATTAGAAAGATGTTTCGAACTAAAAAAAAGGCTTTGTAAGCGAATACCAAAAGAATCTAGAACCTAAACCAAAACCTACATTTCGGTTCGTACCTGAATTGGAAACAATATACGATGCAGTTTAATTCCCTGATTATGAGAAAAACATTTTCAACTAGAGCACCATTTCTTAGATGTGATTCGAGTCCATCATAGACTTTACATTGTTTGCTTTTTCCAACTTTCTTTGAAGACGCAAACACTAAGGGTCCTTTTCTTATGTTCCTGTTTTTGCTCAAATCGAATACGACCTAGATTTAGCAACTAGGTGGTTTTTGTGCAATTGGTTGTCTCATGTAGGTTGATTATAAATTCGGGCATTTGCGCCACGGTCACACCGGGAGGTCTGGAAAGGTATAATACTAGATTGGCAGCACCTCTGCACTCGGCTGATTATTGTTTTTTTTATTGCGCGCCAATTTTAAAAATTAAAGCAAGAATTTTACAGAGAAGAAGAAGGTTTTTCTTTTGGAACGACTTGTTACTATGATGGGAGATTAAGCAGTAAAGCTATGCTCACACAGGCAAATAATTTTGACAAATTTTCATGAAAATTTGACTATATAGGCCAAATTGTGGAACTTTCCGGATATATTTGATCAAATTATTTGCGTATGGAACCATAGTATAAGTTTTGAATCCTGTAAAATCTTTAATTATGGCTATTTTTATTAAAATTTAGCCAAATTATTTGGATGTGTAAACTTAGCTTAAGCAATGAACTAGGGGAGTCAGTATGTACCATAGCTCGCAAATAAGTGTTGACACTTTTTTCCATGCGTTCAGTCTCACTGAAAAACAGAAACATTCAAAACACACACGCTCTGTCACTGAGCAGAACACTTTTCTGCTCTGCTCTTGTGTTTTATGTTTCGTTAGTTCGCTTGAGCAAAACCAACGAGTCTGTCTGCCAATAACAACTGAGAGAGACACTTTTGAGCGAGAGCTCACCAAACAACTGTCTGCAAATGAGCAGAACACTAAAAGTGTCAGCAAAAAGTGTTATTTGTGTGTATTGTGGTAGGCCAACTTGTTGTGTTTGTTTTGTTTGGCGGTGGGGTTGTGTATGTGCAATGTTCATATACATAGATATTATATGTACATATGTAAAAAATTAATTAATTATTAAAATTTAAAAATATTATTTAATTAAATGCGTTATAAGCTAGTTTATTTATGATTATTATTTATTAAGAATAAAGCTAAATAACTAACAAAAAATTTATTTTTACCGCACTTGGAGTGCTGCGGTTTTCATTTAAATTCATTTCATTTTATATTGATAGGTTAATAATAATAATTATTTTTTCCATAATTAATTAATAATAATTATATTTCCAAATGACGCTGATTATATTTACAAAGATCGTTGACTGAGAAACACACACACAGGCGCCACACACACATTTAAAGAAGGCACTTTTTACGCGTGCTCTCGGCAAAACGGTCAGTGAAAGACACGAGCAAAACAGAAACGAAAAAAGCGGTCTTTGGTTGAGAGAAACAGATATTGAGCAAAACAGAATTGAAAGTGTCTTCTAGCAACCGCTGTTCGTTGTGTCTGTAACAGAACAGTTTTACACAGACACGCTGATAGTGTTAACAGTTTTTTGCGAGCTCTGGTATGTACATTTGTGTTTTAAGCAATGTCTGCAGGTGTTTTTGTATATTAAAGGCACATCCAATATTTTTCATTTTTGGTTTACTTAATAACAATTCATACTTAACTGTTTTTAGCAGCAGTTGTTGTTATGTTTTCAAATATTTTTCAGTGTGACCATATGCGCACATACATAAAAATACTTAATATGGTGAAATCAATGAGGATGAAGTACATTGCTACACAAACACCTAGATGGTTAGCCTTGAGCAAAGCAAATGCAGCAAATCCACCTAGATTTGCAAAAACAGCAACATGAGAAAGCGGCCCTTAGAGAATTACCAAATTTTTATGCAATCTTCTTATTATCAAATATATGAACTCAGAAACTCGTTTCTCAAGATACTGCATAGTCGAAACTAAATTTAAGCTGCTTAATAGCCAATGCTACAATAGTTATTTATCTAGGATCAGGATGAATTTCTTTCGGAATCCAAAATCTTTCTACACCTTTGTAAATTCTAAACGTAATTCTTTCCAATTTCCTCCATCACTAGCTCTTAATAACATTAATGCAGACTCCGATACTAATATGGCCAATGTTCCAAGTTGTGTACTCAGGCATTGTGCTGACGGCTTGTTGCAACCCCACTTCTCTATTTCTTCAATCTCTCACTAAAACTTGGGGTCTTTTCTAGTTTTTGGAAGGACTCTCACATCAAAGACCGACATTGCAAACTATAGAGGAATATCTAAATTGTCTGCAGTTCCTAAGGTATTTGAAATGAGCAGTTACAGCATTTCTGCTTGCCAATTATTAGTCAGTTTCAGCATGGATTTGTTCCAAAACGGTTTTACAACAACCAACCTTCTTGAATTTTAATCCTTAGTAAACTCCGGTTTTTTTAGTGGTTATCAAACGGATGTAATATACACTGATCTTAGTAAAGCATTTGATTCGGTCAATCATCTTCTCTTTACTTGGTTTTCATCCCATCCTGCTTAGCTGGATTGGCTCCTATCTCCATATCAGAGAACTGCAAAAATCGCTTTTTTCTTGATTGGCTCATACACAAAAATTCTTACTAACATTTAATCAATCAACAAAACTCAGAGCTGAATATATTAAAGTCACAACGCAATCGCATCGAGCGTCGTTATGTGATCCAACGTGTAGGTTCATATTCATCGAACAAAACTCAGTGCTGAATATATTCAGCTCATACCGGCAGTCGCATTGAGCGGTTGAGCTAGAGTATTTTGGTCGGACGTTTATGTGTTCGATCGAACAAAACTCAGCTTTGACCGGCCACTTCCATCTCTCTATTTTTCATAGCTGTCAGCAGCGCCGCCTCTGCCTATGCGTCTTTGCAAGAGTTTATTCATACGAGGTGATTTTCGCTCACTCTAAACAATCGTCGTTGAGCCAAACTAACAATCAGCCGAACTGATTGGAAGGACGTCAAACATGATTATAATCAGAGTGCCAACAATTGGTTTGAATAAAACTCTGCTGCGAAGTGCAGAGATGCAAGTTTGATGAATAGAGCGCGAAGCCTGTTTATTCGGGTGTTGTATAATGTGTGAGCGTTTTGCAATCGAACGAAGCCGTTCTCTGCTCCATATGCTTTTTTAGTTCTGTTGTGTTTAGAACAGCACTCTCCAAATCTATCTCAGTATCTTTTTGTGTTAATCAGGGAAGTCATCTCGGACCGCTTCTGTTTTTTCTTTATTTATTAACAATATTCCATAAACTTTGACTTATTGTCGGGCAATGATGTATGCTGGCGACATAAAACTTAGCTTGTCGTATAATGACCCTGTCTCACCACTTCTTTTTCAGCAAGATTTGTCTTCTTTCAATGATTGATGGTCATTATACCTTCTTTCCCCTTAACTGCATCAAATGCAAACTGTATTTTGTTCTCTTGGCATTTCGGTGTGAATAGCGAAATCCCTGGTTTAAAGCTTTGAGTATAGTGATAGGCACTCCTAGGGGGGAGTGCGAGCTGACAAGCAATAACTGTGACACCGACCGCTTTGTTAATATAGCTATTGTATGATACAAGGCTGTTAATTTGCGATTACGATTAGTCATCAATTAGATTAAATATTAGAAAGAATTCTAATTATTTTATTAGCCGCTGGTAAACATTTTTGATTACTAATTGATTATTTGCGATTACCAAAACATAATAAAATATAATCAAAAAAAAATCCGTCTACTTTTGATTATTTTCAAAAAATGTCAAAAAACACTTGAAACTGGACAGAGCTCGCAATAAGTGATTTCTTTTTACAGGTAGTATAAAAAAAATAGCAGTCACCTTCGGAAACGATGAAAAAGAAAAAAGAAATGACATTTCACCATTGTCTTTTCTCAACGTGTTTTTTGCTCTTTGTGCATTTGTTTCCCTGAGACAGTTTGCTGGGTAGAATCTGCCGAAAGTGTCTTTTGCGTATGTATGTAAGTGTTCAGTTAACTGTAAGTGTGTATGCGTGCTTGCCTGCAATGAAATGTGGAACGCAACAACAACAAAAAATACACTTTGCGCTGACACTTGGCTCGTTTTGCTCAGTTGCTTATGCTCAGCTGCTGATACCCAAACGAAATTATTCCCTTCAAGCTGTTATCGTAAGACAGCTTAGTGCGTGTTCTCTTTGAAACAGAAAAGGCGAGAAAAACAAAATCAAGTGTTCTATTGAGAGAGAAAGCGAGTCTGTTAAATTATATATTATTTTAATAAATATAAATATTTTGCGTGCAAAAACAAAAACTTCCAAAAATTTTAGCAATAGGTTAGGTTAGATTAGGTTATCTTGTACAAGCCTCAGGGTGCCCATGCCTAGGCCAAATAGACTCTTAGCTAATTTGTTGTGTTTAAAACCATTGAGAGATCTTTGCTTTTATAGCAAAGGCCACATAAAGGTTCAGCAAAACTGAACTTCTCTGGGTTATAGATATGGTATAAGGCAGAGTTCTCCAGCCATAGCCCCTGGGGGCCGAGCGCATTCGGTAATTCACACGTTTAAATGCCGAATGTTTGACGAAGTCATTTCTCACTGAATGTCTAAAAGTCAGTCGCAGACAATGTTACAAGACGATCTCATCTGAGTCAGAATATTGCCGAGCAACACTGCTAAAAAGCATTAACACATTTTCAGTCCACATCTTCTTAAGAAACCCTGGTACAAGGATACATAAATATTCTTTTCGATGGTTTAGTTCACAGTCTCAACATTCATTTGATCTATTCCAATTTTAGATTAATCACAGAAGTAGCACAAATTTCTTTGGAATTGTGCAACTGTTTTAGAGGCAAATACTGATGCCATCCGCACACGGCTCGTATCGTCATTATCGCATCAAGCGTTTGCCGTGCAGTTACAATAACGATACGGCTGTTGATCTACACTACACGCAATTTTCCATCGTTCGCAACAAACGTTTTCGAACCAGTTTGAACCGGTTTCTAAATTTGGTGGGTAGGTTGATAATATGGCGTTTCAAATTTTGTGGGTTGCAAATCAGCTTTAACGAGAAGGCCAAGCAGTTTTTATACCATTGCAATTGCTAGTTTTAAAATATAAGAATTTAAGAATGCTAACAATAATATCAAAAAAATTTTCTTACGAAAATCCATTTTAAAACCGATCGTCATCCGTTTTTGATCAAATTTCGGGAATCTTTTTGAAAGTATATCAAATTACCAACGATAAAATTTAAAAAAAAATTTGTTTTCTCACAAAGACCCATTTTCCGACCGATCGTAATCCGATTTTGATGAAATTTTGGAAATCTGTTTGAAAGTATATCAAATTACCAACGATAAAATTAAAAAAAAAAAAGCTGTTTTCTCACAAAACCCATTTTCCGACCGATCGTTCCTATGGCAGCCATAAGATATAGTCATGCGATTTCGACCAAATTTTGCAAATCTGTTTGAAAGCATGTAATATTAACAGTGGCCAAGTTTTAGCACGCCAACATTGAAAACAAACAAGTTTTTCCCACTAAGACCCACTTTACGACCGATCGGTCCCATGGCAGACATAAGATATAGTCATGCGATTTCGAAAAATTTTGCAAATCTGTTTGAAAGCATATAATATTAATAATGGCCGAGCTTGAGGACGCTAACATTGAAAACAAACAAGTTTTTTCCACTAAGAAGCATTTTTCGACCGATGGTTCTATAAGATATAATCATCTGATACGGTCGGTTCCGGCAGCGCGCAGTAAAAAGAATACTCTGTGCAAAATTGCAGCTTGATAGCTTTAAAACTAAGAGACTAGTTTGCGTAGAAACAGACAGACGGACGGACTAAGCTCAATCATCTCAGCTCGTCGCCCTGATTGAGAATATATATAGTTTATGAGGTTGAAAGTTAATATTTCTATGCGTTGCAAACTTCTGGACACAATTATAATATCCTTCGCAAGGGTACATAAAAAGCTATGAACTTACAAATTCAGTTTGCAGGTTGGTAATGTGGAGTTGGATATATTGCTGATTCCGAACCGGTTCCTAAACAGTTTACCATATCTTACTAATTATTTCAGCTGTTAACTTGAAATTCAGTATGCAGGTTATAAATGGGTTCCAAACCAGTTTGCTTAAAAACTATCTCTCGCCTTGCGTTAGCTATGCTGCATATTAAATTTTGTGGACTTGACAAAACTCCATTGTCTGATGCTGCTCCCAAGGCGGCGCTTCACTGTATTGAGACTACAGGCTAGCGCCGCTATCTCTCGGTGGGCCCATAAAAACGCGGCTGGCTAGCGGCTACCCAAAGTCCTCTCTCTCTCTCTCGCTCGCTGTTTAAACTATTTTTATTTCCATCATTTCTTTGACGGCCGGCAAACGTTAAAGACGCGCAGCAACTAGGCATTCTAGGTGCTCCGGTAATTGAATCTCAAGTGGGGGCACTAAACCAGCAGCAGCAGCAGCAGCAGCACCACCACCAACCAACCAACCAACCAGCTAACCGCTTATCAGGTGGCAAAACTAGAGAGATTAGACAACACCAGCTAAGATGGCCACCTTGGGCGCCTGGGATTACACCATACTGGCGGTGGTCTTGCTGATATCCATTCTGATTGGTGTCTACTACCGTTTTGTGGGCGGTAAACAGAGTACAACCAAGGAATATCTATTGGCGGATCGGTCCATGGGCATTACGCCTGTGGCGTTCAGTTTAATGGCCAGTTTCATGTCGGCCATTACCATCTTGGGTGTTTCCATGGAGAACTATCAGTTTGGCACCATGTTTGTCATCATAAATGTGTCCTATGTTGTGGCCACGCCCATTGCCGCCTACATGATATTGCCCGTTTTCTATCGCCTGAAAACGGCGAGTGTTTACGAGTATCTGGAACTGAGATTTGGCTATGGAGCCAGACTGGCTGCCTCCTTGAGCTTCTCCCTGCAAATGATACTCTATATGGGCATAGTGGTGTATGCACCAGCTTTGGCCTTGGAAGCGGTCACCGGGCTCGATCAGATCTTCTCGATTCTGATTGTTGGCGTAGTGTGCACCTTTTATGCCACTTTGGGTGGCATGAAAGCGGTTCTGGTCACCGACATTTATCAATCTCTGCTGATGTTTGTGGCCGTATTCAGTGTGATCATCTGTGCCTGGATTAGGGCCGGAAGTTTGACGGAAATCTGGTCCACGGCTCAGCGAAATGGACGCATCGATTTCAGCAACTTTAGTGCGGATCCCACCGAGCGACATACCTGGTTTACACAAGTGCTGGGCGGTATGGCCACCTATTTGGCCATTTATGGTGTGAATCAGACACAAGTGCAGCGTTTGATGGCCGTGCGTAATCTTCGTTCGGCCCAGGCGGCTCTCTGGTGGTGTTTGCCCATTTTGTGCCTGCTCAGCATCAGCACCTGCTTCTCGGGCCTATGCATTTATTGGTATTATCGGGATTGTGATCCGCTGCTGGAGGGACGTGTCTCATCGCGGGATCAGGTGATGCCATTGTTTGTGGTGGACACCATGTCGGAATATACCGGATTATCGGGGCTATTTGTTTCGGGGATATTTTGCGCCAGTTTATCAACCATAAGTTCAGCCATCAGTTCCTTGGCTGCGGTGACGCTGGAGGATTATTTGAAACCCCTGGTAAAATGCTGCAAGCAGAGCACACTCAGCGATCGTCAGACCTTGTGGTACTCCAAGCTGTTGTCCATATTTTATGGTGCTTTATGCATAGGTTTGGCCTTTTTGGCCGGCTCCATAGGTGGACTTTTACAGGCGGCTTTGTCTATCTTTGGCATCATAGGTGGACCCCTATTGGGTTTATTCACGCTGGGCATGTATGTGGTCAAGGCGAATCAAAAGGGTGCACTGGCTGGTCTACTCATCTCACTGGGAATATCCTTCTGGATAGGATTTGGTCAACCCAAGCCGCCACTTAACAGTCTGCCAATGTCCACGGAGCATTGTCCCTTGCAGCAGAGTTTCGTCAGTGATATTTTTTTGCGAGAGAATGAGCAGCAGCAGGAGCAACATTACTTTTATCTCTATCGCATCAGCTACATGTGGTATGCGGCCTTGGGTTTTCTCATGTCCTTCCTGCTAGGATGGTTGTTTTCTTTGGTATTTGAGTGGCTACAGTGGGACAACAATAGACACATCTATCAGGATGCTGAATGCACGTTGATTAAGACAGATTTATTTGTGCCACCTTTGGCCAAACGCTTGCAGAGAAAACAAGTGCCAAGACTTATGGTGACCGCCACCAGCTCGGAAATAGGCGGCGATTGTACTACACCAAATCTGGAGGAAACCGAGGAGGCCATAAACAAACCTAGTCAGTTGGCCTAGAGTCAAAAAAAAACACTCCTTTTTATATAAAAAATATTAAACAAAAATAAAAATAAGATAAAAAATGTTCTCAATGTGAAAATTATTCAAGACAGAAATGGGTCCCCATCAAAACTATGTGTCTATTGTTGTAGCGCACTTTAGTTAGATTTTGATTAATCTGTTAATTGAACAAATTTTGAAAATGCTATATCAACTTAACCTTGAATAATACATTTTCCTTATTCACAATTCCACTAGAACAAGGTTTGATTCCATTCAAATGGGCAAAAACTTCATTTGTTTTTAAGTTATTGTTGGTCGGAAAGGTAATTTTTTGTTAAATCTGGTCACACTAGCCTTAAGTTTTACTCTGCCGAAATATATTTCGAGTTTAAAAGCCTCTATGGACTTGAGAAGAAAGTTAAGTTAACGCAGCGATGCGTTAAAGGACTCGGCATACAGATGATTCTAGTTTCTCGAAAGTTGTAGAGCATTTCGTACATTTTTCATTAGCTAAAAACAATAATCTTTTGACGCGCTCAGCCAATCGAAAACTTCAATTACCAGGGATACAAAGCGGTTTGAACCGCCGGTTTGGTTAATTACATAGTTTTTGGAGCTAGCCGAAGCTCACTTTTGGTTCGATTCAGCGGTTTATTCTAATCACGGTTGCCACACTTGGTGTTTTTGCACCAAAAATGGTGTTTTGTTTTCCTGTTGGTGCACTGACACTTTTTTATTGGAATTGGCGGCTCTTTTGCATGGAGCTCGAAAAGCACGTAGAAATTAAAAAAATTCCAAAACTGCTGCGAAGTAATGCTAGTAAATGGTATATCTTCGCTTAAGAAAATCGTAGAATTGTACCGTCCCATATTATTAGAGTCAAAACTCCCCTAAAAAGGTTCCAAATAGGCATTCTAAGTAACTTTAATCCCAAATTACCAAAAATCTAGACGGGATGGACCATTTTTGAAAACAGATTCGTGTTCAACACACGAAAATCATCTACAATCACCACCAACCCTTCAATATACTAAAAATTGTTGCATAGTGTAATCTCAATAACTTTTTTACACAATATTATAGACATAATTTGAAACTTAAGGGCGCTGTCCATGGCTACGAAATCGGCCGCGAAATTAAAAACTCCATATAAAAAAAACTGCTAAGGAATTTTTGTGTGTGGCCGTTTTAAATTCGGTTTCTACCAATCGCGAGAAATTCTTACGTTTACCACTACGTCTTGTTCAAGCGCTGTTAAGTGTTTTAAGTGCTGTTAACGCCTCTTTTTTGCCGTGACGTGAACAAAATAGGTTTTTATTCTAATTTGTGCTGCGAAATTGAATGGCCAAATTGAAAATGAAAAAAAGATTCCTGCAGAAAGCGTCGCCTAATGCCACTTTCTATGGCGGGCAAGCTGAATTTAATAAACGCCATGAAAGGGGGGAGCGAGGTGCGGGACTTGGCGGATAAGCTCGCCAGAGAACACCGGCGGACCGGAGCACGGTCTGCAACATCATGTGGCGTCTCCTGTCACCACAAACCACAAGCGAGGAGCTTAAAATCTATTTGGCCAGCATTCAAACACTTCACACTCCAGTCCCCTCAATCAGTTCGATTTGATTCGCCTCAACTATGTCTTCGATCACAGCTACCACACCAAAAGGACAATCATTGAACAGCCGCCGGTGCTCAATGATCGCGACAGTAAAACGGCCACAAACCAAATGCCCGCTCCCAGTTCAGTGGACAGCGAACTGCTGGCCTCCTATCAAGCGGTAGTATAGCGGATAGTGCAGCCTAAAATGACCCCTGAAGGTGACCGAGCAAAAGCGGATCGGGCAATGAGGATGTGCCCTACATCAATGCCAATTTTATCAAGGTAAGAAATGGGCGAACCAAACTTCAACTTTATAAATCAATTCCATTTCCTAACGTTTCCCTGACAGGGCCCCGACTACGTGGCCAAGTGCTATGTGACCACCCAGGGACCGCTGCCCAATACCATTTTCGAGTTCAGCGGAGCTATATTTGCCGCCAAGTCACACATGCTACAGCAGTACATCCAGAAGATCATCATGACCTGACCAACTTTACGGAGGCAAATCGCCAAAAATGCGCGAATTACTTTCCAATCAATATGAACGAAATCTTTGCCATGGCAGCCAAGTGCGAGGTGTTCGTTAAGTGCTGCTGCTCTACATCGAACTGTCATAATGATAACAATTAATTTATTATTAATTTCATTTAATAATAAAAATATATTAAAATAGCACATTAAATATGTTATATTCATAATCCTGCAAGGTGTTGTTGTTTATAAGTTCGCGGGCATATTTAACAGCGCCAGAGCAGCGCACGGTTTCTTTGAAACGTTTATCGACAGAGAAAATTGTGTTATCGTGGTATTAACATAGGCTTAGCAGACTCTGTTAAGAATATGCGGAATATCAACCTTTTCACAAGAAATTTTTTGGCGACCCGTGGATACCGCCCTTTAGTCACAATAAATGCACACAGAAAAAAAAGATCACGATAATTAGTATTATACGGGTATTTTGAGTATCGAATCGGCGTTCATCTGAAAAAAATATCAAGATGATATTATCGCATCCATATGTTTAGGTGGAAATAGTATCCCGTTGATATGAAAAATTGATATTAATTTGATATTATTGAAGATAGGGCTGATATTTGCTCTTTTTTTTCTGTGTATAGAGAGTGAATAGAGAAATCTACCATTTTATAAGTAAAGAAAACGGTGCGTGAGTTTTACTTGGAGCTGGTTTGGCAAATTGTTGCAAACTTGAATTTGATTCAGTTTCAAATATAATGCTTTGTTGTATAATGCTGAGTACGAGTACATAATACAAATAAAAATTAAAAATTACCTAACCTTAGAGATTGATTTATATATGTAAACAATAAAAATATTGACTGTTATAGTTTTTATAATGTAAAGAAATCTGTGGAATGAAAGCAGAAGTGTGTTTTCCATATTTTTCAGGAAGCAATTATTACCTTTAAGGGCCGATTTCACATCTTTTAAAAAGCACTAACTGTCGCATAAACTAACAAGTAACAAAGTACATTCTAAGTTCATCTGGCATATAGCAGCTATATAGCAGATGCGAAGTCGGCTCTTAACGAATATATTAATAAAGTGCTTGGTCGTAAAGTGGAAATGTTTTTACAGATTGGAGGAGTTATTTCTTTAAGTATACTCGTATAAGATATTTTGATAAGATCAAGTTGATATTTTAGTATTTTGACCTACAGACCAATACTTATTCAGTAATATATCTTTGTAACCAATCATCCGACTGGTGTGAAATTTCGACACAATATAGAACTAAAACCGAGGAAGCCATTTGTATTAAAAACTCAATTTTAACATAACTCGAGCTATGCTGTTATGCCTTATTGCCATAGAAATAAATTAATTCATGAAATATTTTTTGGGATTATTTGTACATTTAAAAATACTCAAAATATGAAATGGATGTCTTTTATTTAACGATTTTGTGAAAGAGATTTTTTGAATTTTATTAAATGAAAATATAACATGAATAAGGGTAGAAAATTTTGTTGGCTATTTTTTAATAAAAGTTTTTTTTGGTGTAATTTAATAATTTCAAGTGCCAACAGTGCTCTTAATTCAATATAATATGATTTCTATATGATAAATGAAGTCGGGCTTCGCCCATAAGTTGTAGTACATCACTTTGAAAACAGTGCAAGCTAACTTCGTTCTAGTCAACGTATAGTGTGACCAGACTCTTACGCAAATTCAATTAAATTTTGTCCAAACAATGCAAGTTAAACCTACTCGTTTTCAATTTAACATCAGTTGTTCGCTGTTCGATTTGAAAGTGCAAGAAGGGCGACGTGGCGTTGAGTGGCGTCAATATTAGTTCAACTGTTCAGAGTACAATGAAGCAAACAGCCATTTACATAGACTCCTCAACTGTGCTGTTAAGCTTAACATTAATTATATGCTCCGAAATCGTTACTTCTGCTTTCCTTTATTTACGTATAAAACTTTGCGTTACTTTGCAAGTACGTAGAGGCCTTAAGAAAGAAGAACAGGCGGCTGAGCGTTATATTTTACAGCGTCAGCAAGCCGAAATCAACAAACAAGCTTGATTGATTTACCAAAGCTGAGTGCTTGTTGTCTTTTGAATATCAAGATCAGCCATAAGTTCTGCCGTTAGTTCATCTTTTAACCGAATGTGTGCGCGCGAGCCATAAGAGTTGAATCCAAAAAAGTTACTACAAATAGTTAATTTTTTCAATCAGCAGAATAAACTCAGAGACTGTATTTTGTTGTCTCTCGCAATTTTAGATTATGTATTAACAAAGTACGTCGTGGTTTAGCACTAAATTCAGTCAAAATATTGGACTATCTGGAGCAAACAAGAATACGTGCTTTTTTGACCAACAACAGAATAGACTCAGAGGCTCAGAGGAAAAATGCTAAACCAAACCGAAAACCACAAAGCAAAACGGTTCACTTCGTTTCTGTTCACTGACGAGTTTTACCTTTAGATCAGCGGTGGGCAAGCCCTTGCTCCCATTGCTCCGAGATTTTTTTTTTTGGTAATTAGCGCCAGTCAGTGAACAACAACAAAGTCAACTCAAATCGCAGCACGGCGTCTACAAGACGCGCACACAGACGACCCAACAGATGCATTTTACACAATCGAGGCTCGCTGACAACGGTTGTTTTTCTGTTGTTGTGGTTGGGCTGCTTCCAAACTCAAATTAAATGCCCACCGTTGCTTTAGACAATGTTACTTGTAAATTGGGTCATTTTCATCGATGAATATTCGGGATTAAAACCGAAACGAATTTAGGTTCGGTCAATGCATTTACAATGCCCTAAAGCGTATTTTAACTGTATGGAAAACGTTCAAGCAACCTCTGTCCGATTTCCATGATATAGCCGCAACCAACATTTAGCTATTGGACGTGTAAGACACCGCAACCGATACGGAAAATCGTTTCGCTTTTACTCCCTGGTTGTCATAGAGAAGTTACCATTACCCGCTTCTTCAACTTAATCCAAAGTCGGGTGTGTCGCTATCTACTGTGCATAGTGGCCGCGACGTGGACACACCGACAGTATAAGCTCATCGCTGCTCTGCTTCACCAACAAATGAACTTCGTGTCAGTGGCTACACACACACACACACACATACCCAATGCCAAAATGTGATTCGTGTTTTTTAGCCGACCCTAACATTAGCCAGGAAAGTATTTTCTTGTACAATATAAGTATTTAGTGTTGTAAGGAGCACGGTACTTAATCTTTTCGTTCCTATCTGACATCCTTTCGAATAATGCACTGTTTTCAAAGTGATGTACTATAACTTATGGTCGAAGCCCGACTTCATTTATCATATAAAAATCATATTATATTGAATTAAGAGCTCCAAAAACTATGTAATGAACCAAACCGGTGGTTCAAACCGCTTTGAACCCCTGGTAATTTCAGTTTTCGATTAGCTGAGCGCATCAAAAGATTCATGAAAAATGTGAGAAATACTCTGCAACTTTCGAGAAACTAGAATCTTCTGTATGCAGAGTCCTTTAACGCATCGCTGTTGTTCTCTGGTCTGTGAGGCATGCAACAGGACATTTTGCCAGTATGCGCTCAAGTCAATATGCACACCAGCAGATATCATGACCGACTGGTGGCCCACTTTTGGAAACTGTTTAGAAATAGCTGCGGTAACCCGCAGTGAGAACTTAATTCTAAGTGAAATTTCGTAAGTAATGATGGACTATGAAACTCCAAAAGGTAAAGATTGGAACTAATTGCTGCTTTATGTAGCTTTCATGCGTTTACCCTAATTGAATTTGGTCACTTTCAGTTGCAATTACCAACCGAGGATAACATCAGACTGCTCTGACATTTCTTGGATAGATTGGAGAGTAACAAGGTCTGTATTGAGAGTTTTAAGTGAGGATCTCTACCTTGTAGATACTACAGTGATTCAGGGATTTGAAAGTTATCAATTAGGCTGAGTTCCCAATCGGTTGACAAGCCTTGATTCATCAGTTAGAACTAGTATAGAACCTTGCTTACCTGCAAGACCCTGATTCAACTCTTTTTTTTCTATGCAATAAAGATTTGAAGATGAGGTGCCAAATGAGCGTTACCCTGTAGGATCTGTAATGCTGAGCTTTGCTTAGAATCGTGTCAAGAGTGTTGCCTGGCGTTGTTCTAAGTGCTCCAGCGACACATATTTCATTCAAGTTTTGAAATTTGGTGGAACTATGGCTAATGGCTAAGGGCTTTTTGTAATTTTGGTTCCAAACGAGCTTCCTATATCAAGTCCCCTTAAATGTCAAAGGATTGTCAAATTGTTAATAGTAATTTAAGTCTCCGCTGTACCCCAAAGGCTAACAACTTTATTGTCGAGACAAGGCATTCCTGATAGCTGATAAGCAGTAAAAATCTATTTCTTACCGTCACTTGATACCAGCCAAAGACATTGGGCATCAGTTTGCCAAATTTGCCGCGGGGAATGGGCGAACCGCGTCTACGTGAGCTGGGGCGATCCTGCAAGACATTATTATTTTAAATGCAATGTCAATTATTTGTCTCTGCTTAATGCTTTACCTTCATCATTGAGGTGGTTTCGGCCATATCATCATCTTCGTCCCAAACGCGGCGAGCATCTTCAACACGCAATTTAACATCCTTTTTGTGTGGAAAAGGCTTAAAACTGACACGTCGTTTATTGCGATCCTTGCGACGTTGACTATCCTCCACCTCTGCAAAAGGGCAACAAATTAAAGTCAATGTTTGCAAATTTGTGCCATTTGGAAACTTACCATCGTAAAACTTTAGGGAAGAGTAGCGTGAGCCGCCGCCGCCACCACCTCCGTCGCCACCTCCTCCACCACCACCGCCATTGCCTGAATTGTTATTGTTATAGCGTTGTCCGCCGCCGCCACCGCGTTTTGGCATTGTTTTTGCTTTTCTTTTCTTTGGCTTAGCACGCGCACCACGTTCAGGTTACAATTTTTGTTGTATTTGTTATATTGCCAACGACCTTACCCAAAATGCGTACGAAACTGAGAGGCTTAACACTGCAGATAACTTTTTTAACAAAACGGGCTAAAATTATAACGAAAATCACTGGCCGAATTACAATATACAATGAAAACGGATGCAATTCATTTAATGGCCAGACTAGAGTTGTCAAAATGTGTGTCAGGTTAGCGTCGGTCGGCTAGTAACGAATTGAAACGTTGGAGGGTGGAACAGAAAGAAATTTGTTAAACGGAATTAATTCTATTAAATTTGTTTTACTATTTAATGCATAGAATTGTCGTTTTAATTGTCATTGCATATACTAAAAATATCAAGCCTACCTTATATCGGGTGAGGGTGATATACTCTATCGTATTTAAAAACCATTAATTTATGATTTTGTTAACAATTCCCACTTAGCATTTGGAAGATCATTTTAACAAGAATCACCTTCAGTCTTTTTCGATCCATTTTAATAATTAAAAAGAGATTAATTTAATGTGCGATTTAAGAAAGACTCAAATTCATTAAAAAAAACGACTGGAAAGTGTCGCAGAAGAGTCGAAACTGATCAGAAAAACGAGGTCTAAGCGAGTCTTCTCCCGACAAAAGTATCATAAATGATCAGAAAACGAGCGCAGATTTAATGAGATTAGAAATTTCATAAAATATTGGCTTGGATTTTACCATTTAATTTGGTTTGGTGTGAAAAATGGAATTTTAAGTTCCACTCTCTACCGTTCCAATTTAGCGCTAAACTTGCGCCGCTAGTTAGCTCAATTACGCTCACGTTTCTCGTGCGATAGTCGATAAAAACAGATATCGATTAGAGTATCACAGAATACGGTCACCCTTTAGGCCATCTCAAACATGACAAAGCGCCAGCGCAATTGTCCCTTTACCCAAATCCTAGCCGAGACGGAGGATAACTTGGTAAGCCAACTGAATGAACTGCTCAGGCGCTCTGCTAATCGGGCTCTACTATGCAAAAACTATTTCAGCATAGGCCTGTCGGGTAAGTGTATTAAGCAACACTTGAGTTGACATTGAGCGAAAGTCATCTATGTGCAATGTACAATGTACAATGTACACATACATATGTATGTATGTATTTGCAGGTGGCTCTCTGGTGCAGCTGTTGGCCAAAACATTGACCACCTCCCCACCTTTGGACACCACCCGTTGGCTGTTCTTCTTCTGTGATGAACGCTATGTGGCCTCCGATCACCACGATTCCACCTACTGGGCATATAAAACCCAACTACTGAGTCGAATTCCCAGCCTTAAGGAGTCGCAATTTGTTAAGGCAAATACTCAGAATTCACTGGATGATTGCGCTGCGGACTATGAGAAGCAAGTGAAGGCCAAATTGGGCAGTAATTTGCCACAATTTGATTTGTTATTGCTGGGCATGGGGCCAGATGGACACACCTGCTCTCTGTTTCCCGAGCAACCGTCCACTTTCAACGAAGTGTCTACGGAATTGGTTATACCCATACGCGATTCACCAAAACCGCCGCCAGAGCGTATAACTTTTTCACTAACACTGATCAATCAGGCGCATCATGTGGCCTTTGTGGTGACGGGTGCCGGCAAGGCACAAATGGTTAAGGTAAGGTTCTTTTACAGGATTTATTGACAATTAAGCAAGATTTCTCTTTTTTTCGTATTGCAGCAAGTGTTTGTGAACTTGGATAGACAATTTCCAGCCGCTTGGGTGGAGCCCATTAATGGAGAATTGACGTTGATAACTGATGCTGAGGCAGGAAAGGAACTATGTTAATTAAGGCAGAGCCAGGACAGGAACTATGTTAAATAAAGTTTGCATTTAAT
The DNA here is from genome assembly GCA_037044535.1 of Lordiphosa magnipectinata. Lineage (NCBI taxonomy): Eukaryota > Metazoa > Arthropoda > Insecta > Diptera > Drosophilidae > Lordiphosa > Lordiphosa magnipectinata. The sequence goes on along the minus strand of JBAMBO010002195.1, from coordinate 142,036 downwards.
TTTGAACTGTGCGCGAACCTTATTTTATAGATAGCCATCGATTTCGATATATGTAAGTCTGGTGTCCTTGTTGAGGAAGAGAGAGGAAGAGGGAGCAAAAGTGTAAGGCTTACTAAAATGAAAGAGACGCAAGATAATTTAAACAAAAAAAGAAAAGTTGAGAAAAGTAATTTTGTAACTGCGGAGGTGGGAACTAAAATTCTTAAGGAGTTTCATTAAGTGTTACCTTTAAAGGGCATAAAAAGACCATGAAAAGCCGTTTAAACTGGTTCGTAGCATTTATAATTGATGAGAAATGGCTGTAAAACCAATTTCAAACCGGTTTATTGACCTGAGAGAGACTATTTTTCGAAATCCCACGAACAAAACTGGATTTTGTGAATTTTGTGGGACTGTCAGACCTTTGAAAAGCACGTTAACGCTACTTTCTTGAATCTATGTGGAAATTTCATCTTGTCCCCAGCACAAAAACAGATTTTGAAAATCAGAAATTCAGAAATCTTTGAAAACCCGAAAAATTTACTTTTGAAGCATAAAATGACCGTTTTAGGTTATTTTCTTCAAACTATGTTCAAATGTATCCTAGCCCACAGCACCAAATTAGATTTTGGAACCTTTTAGGGGCTGCCAGACCTTTGGAAAACGAGGGAAACTACTTCCCAAGCAAAAAATTACCATTTTAGGTTTAATTTTTCAAACTATGATGAAATTTGACCTAGTCCCCAGCACCAATATCGATTTTGGAACTTTTTAGGGGCTGCCACGCCTTTGGAAAACGCGGAAAATTAATTTTCAAGCATACAATTACCATTTTAGGTTACTTTCTTAAAACCATGTTGAAATTTGTCGTAGTCCCCTGCACCAAAATGGGTTTTGGGACTTTTCGGGGCTGCCACCCCTTTGGAAAACGCGGAAGATTCACTTTCCTAGCATAAAATGCTCATTTTAGCTTTCTTTCTTCAAACTATATTGAAATGTGACCTAGTCCACGGCACCAAATTAGCTTTTTGGAACCTTTTAGGGGCTGCCAGACCTTTGCAACACTGCGTAAACTACTTTCCAATCTTTGTATGTTAGTTTCAAGCTCTTTTCTTAAACCTATGTTGAAATTTGTCTTAATCCCCAGCACAATATGAATTTAGGGACATTTTTTGGGGGCTGCCAGACCTTTGAAAAACGCGGAAAATGTTGTTTCCAAGCCAAAATGGATTTTTGGAATTTTTAGGGTCTGCAAAACCTTTGGAGACCCGGGAAATTTACTTTCCTAGCTTAAAACGTTTATTTTAGTTTACCTTCTTAGAACTAGTTGGAAATTTGTCGCGGTCCCCAGCACCTAAATGGATTTAGGGACTGTTTTAAACATGGAAAAACTCGGAAAATTTACTTTCTAAGCATAAAATGTTAATTTCAAGCTCATTTTTTCAACTTATGTTGGGATTTGACCTATTTTTGGTATTTTTAGGGGCTGCAAAACTTTTGAAGACCCGGAAAATTCACTTTCCTAGCATAAAACGTTCATTTTAGTTTACTTTCTTCAAACTATGTTGAAATTTGTCGCAATTCCCGGCACTAAAATGGATTTAGGAACTGTTTTGGGGGCTGCCAGACTTTTGGAAAGCCCGGAAAATTTACTTCTCAAGCCTAAAAGGTTCATTTTAGCTTACTTTCTTTAACCTATGTTGAAATTTTTCGTAGTTTCCGGCAACAAAATGGATCTTGGAAGTTTTCTGGGGTTTTAGTGTATTTTCTTCAACCTAAGCTAAAATTTCAAGAAATCCCTAGCATCGGACTTTGAAAAATGCACTTTTCAATCATTAAGATAAACTTGGAACAAATTCGAAATGATTTGTAAGCTACTGCTGCTTTTAGGGCGTTTCCTTAACCAAAAAAAGGCCATAATCAACAGCGAAATCAGCAACATCAATTGAGAGACAAACGATCGATCATTTTAGCAAAAATTTCACTCAACTTTAATGATTGGTTTTGTTGGTGTGTTTGGTGTTTCTCTTAGAGGGGACTTTCGACAATATCGAGGAAGGGGAAAATTAAGTGTTGATGGTACAAAAAATGTGGTTGTTAGCTTTAAGCTTAATTGACAATATATTGGCTGAACTCAGGTGTTGTCCGTTTCCAATGCTTTGGAGGCAATTCCACCAGGCGGTGATTTGGACGCATCCAGTGCAGCTAGTAAAGAGGAATTTGTAAGTAATTCCTCTATGCAGGCGGCTCCAGAGGCCAGTTCCTTGCGATTGGGTGACTGGGATGCCGGTGAGGATAATAATGACACTGGTGGCGGTGGCGGGGCGGGTATGGCAAAAATATCTTCATTACGCTGGCTGCGACAGAACTTGTAAAGCTCCACATATTCCGTATAGAGGCGTTGCCATTGTACATGCGGCTTTAGGGTGTCCAGCACGCACTGCATCAGCTCGGGTTTGGGCACAAACTAAGCCAAAAGATTTGATTGTATTAATTCAAGAGAGAGAGAGAGGGGGACAGCAACTAATATAACCACCTGGGGCATATCCGGTTCGGGACTACTGAGCAAGTCATCCAGAAACATGCGCAGTCTCTTCTCGGTGCCATAGCTGGCCAATTGAAACACCATCATCATGTGCCAATGCTTTAGCTCCTCCGCGGATTGCAAAGCTTCGCATAATTTGATTTGATTCTCGATAAACAATATTTTGGCACCTTGTTGCCAGCTTTCCGTGTTGCTAAATGGAAAAAACGAAAACCAATTAACAAATTAGCAGGTAGATCCCTAAGCATACTCACATTTCAATGGCACTGCTTAAGCCTAGATAATTCTGACAGCTGGCCTGCATACTAAGCAGCGGAAACTTATGATTCACATGATCCAGATCACGAGGCAGTGTACCCCTAATGCCATTATACATAATGGCATCCTTGGTGGCCAAAACTAGCCAAGATTGCAGACTATTGGAATAGGAATAGGAGGTGCCATTGGGGAAACCAATCAAGGGCATGCCCCGATCTGTGATGGCGTATTGTGTGGCTGTGCCGTGTTTATTTAACAATTCTGTGCAATTGGCCGCCAAGCGTATGACCCTACGGACTATGTCCCAAATCCGTAATAGGCCACATTCGGTTAAGACACCCACCAGGCGATTGTCCGGACTCTGTAAAGATAAATTTAAATTTTTTGGTATCAAAATAATGAAATGATTTGTAAGCTTCCTCAAAGGACATGAAATGTAAAAGTAGAAAGTCTTAAAAAAAAAAGGCTGCAATGGCTTAAAAATGCTGCCCAACGTTAGGTTCGGATCCTCTTTTTTTTTTTGTGAATTTTGAGAGAATCTAAAAGACTTGCAATATTCCGGAAAATTCACCCCCTTGGGGGAAAATGGGTTGTATGGTCGAAAGTTTAGTTTACGAAAGTTTAGTTTAAAACAAAAATATGGAATGCGTCACTTTTAAATTTTGGAAAATCTACTTTCAAAGTCGGAGAACGGGTGGAATACTATTCACTGCCACTTTCCGTTTTTGTTGCCTCGAAATTAACAGTTTCTGTCACTATTTTGTCGCAATTTGCACCTTAAGAACTTTTTTTTGCAGGTGCTAAGGTTTTGGTGGGGCTCTTAAGGCAGCAAATCTGGGTGATAAATGCTCGAAATGCATGCTCAACAATTGTACGAATTTGTGTTCACTGTTTCGGCTACAAACCTAAGCTATTAGATCAAATTCAGGGAAACCTTCCAGCTGATCGCCTACGGAAAGGTTGGCCAATTTGAGTTTGAGGTGTAGACTTTTGTGGGCCATTCCATGTGAGCTACAAAACGCGTGGAAGGCCTCCAATTAAAAAAAAATAGAGGAAAGTTAACTTCGGCTCAAACGTAGTTTATATACCCTTGTAGCTTGTATAATTTATATAAATTAAGGTTTTAAATGATTTTCGTCGAACATTTTTAGCTGAGTTATTTCCCAAACTCAGCAATAGATGGCGGCACTACTTTGACCATTTGCTTGCAGGTTTCTTATATGGCAGCTATATAATATATTCATCAGATTTTGACCAAACTCCCCAAAAACTGTGTGGAAACCCATAATGTTCATATCTGGAAAGTATAAAGACGCTACCATTGAAAACAAAATAGGTTTTTCTCACTAGAACTACTTTTTCGACCGATCGTTCCTATGGCAGCTATATTCTTTAGTCATGCGATTTGGATCAAAATTTGCAGAATTGTGTGGTAGCATATAATATTGATCAATAACAAATTTGGAAGCGATAGCATTGAAAACAAAAAAGTTTTGCCTACTAAGACTTTTTTAGAACTATCTTTTGTATGGCAGCTATACTACATAGATGTCCGATTTTAATAAAACTTGGTGAAATTATGTAAAAGCATAGAGAACTAATAAATATGAGGTTTGGTGAGGTTCACGTTGAAGACAAAAAAGTTTTTCTTACTAAAACTTCTTTATCGACCGATATTTTCTATGGCAGCTATATGCTATAGTCATCCGATCCGTCCGGTTCCGAGAAATGTGCAGCGTCTTAGGTTAGGTTAGATAAAGTTTGGTTAAGATTGCTTTAAAACTGACGGAGGAGATGGCATAGAAACAGTCCGTCTGTTAATGTCTATTAGTTTTGGGTAAAGGTTGTTAATTTCACTGAACATGTTCACTTATTCAGCTGTTCAGTTTTTCACGAGCCGTATCAAGATCAAGAGTTGTGCTTTCTGCATATATAGCGATTGTTTCCAAGAATGCAAAGCGGGTATCCATCTCTGTAATTTGAACAGTAACGAGTTTCGCCAAAGATTCTTTTGTAAGATCCAGTTTCATTCTGTCCATCCGTTTTTGGAGAACTCCGGCCTACACAATAGCTTTAGATAAAGTTAAGTTTTTTCAGCGAAGATTTCGCTGTTAATTTGGTAAAATGGTTTCAGTGCTGCTAATAAGCCCTCAATTACTTACTAAACGACAATTCGGTCAAACATTTTATTCGTTGAGTTCCAATGTGTAGTCACATCCTAGCACAACTTCAAATCTGGTAGGTTCAGCAAATGCAACAGTACCTCGATTAAAGTACTCCACAATCGCTTTGGCTTTGAAGCGGACATAGTTAATCTGTTCCAAAGCTCTTTGAGCGATAAGGTTCAACGTATGCGCAAAGCACGGAATATGGGGCCAATTTCCTAACTTAATGGCAGAACCTACATTGGACGCGTTGTCTGAAGCTATTGCTGTCAATTTGTTTGCGATCATCCATACGGCGATCGTTTTTTTTTTTTCAAAATTACAAAGATTAATGGCTGTATGCTTCTCGTCAAACGCCGCGCATGCAGCATGCAAGCATGTATGATGTGAGCCCCGATGACTCCTTTACAGCTAAGTAACTTCAAATCACTTCAAAGTATCATACTATTTCTTTGATACATGCTCCTGTATCATGACACCTTATATTGGCTATCATTAGAGTTCAGTCAAAAGATTATTGCAAATTTATACTTGATCAGGCCACAGAGCAAGACAGACTGAACAAGACTCGCTGAACAAAAATGAACAATTGAAAAAGAACATGTTCACTTGTTGAGTTGAAAGAACAACTCAATTTTGTTCACTCACTCTTGAACAACCCAACACTAATGGCTATATCAACTCAGCTCGTCATGCTGATCAAGAATATATATACTTTATGTGATCGTAGATGCTTCCTTCTATGTGTTACAAACATCTGGACAATTTTAATATACACTCTACAAGAGTAAAATGATGTTGCTGTCTTCCTTTGCTTCGCTTCAAAGGCAGTCCATCTTGAACTTGTAGCTGACTTAGGAATTGATTCCTTTCTTCCCAGCAAGCAATATGTGCGTTTTCTGACACTTTTTTGACACTTTTTAATGAGCATTCACAGTCATAATGTGCACAAAAAACGAGTCCGGAATGAGCGTTTTTTTCTATGAAAGCGGTCGCACTTAATGTGGAATTTCTCTGAGTTATAAGTGCTTTCACCCTCCCAATGAAGCATAGAAATACCTCATAAAATACACATAAAAGTTACTTTTCTAGGCACTTGAAGGGCTACTGAAAGGTTCTTTCCAGAGACATATTGGAGTGCAGATCCGAAAATGCTCAGACTTAAGTGCTTTTTATGCGCCCTTGCTTAGAGAGCCCTGAATATATGCTCCGAAAACCCTCAAATTTATGTGTTTACTCCGAAAACGCTCTTAAGTTGGGCTCTTTTCAGACACATAATTTGGAGCGCTCCGAACTTGGTTTGCTGGGATCTTGAGGCGCGGACTGCCAGAGAGTGTTCAGCGACAACGCTACCAATTTCGTGGGAGCGAAGAACGTTCTGGCAGAGCTGCAAAAATCGTTCGAAGAGCAGAAGGATCAGTTATGGGTGTTTATTCCGCCCAGGGCAATGTTCATTAGAGGACAATGGGAGGCAGCAGTCTAGGCCGCCAAGCATCAACTTCTGCGAGGCGTGGGCAACGCCAATGCGACGCAGGACGAGCTCAGCACTCACCTGGTCAAAGAGACCACTATCAGCTGAGAGCAACGATCCCAACTGCTGCTGGGTTAGCAGCTTTTTATGCTACCGCAAGGGTAAGGGCCAAAAAGAACCAGCAACAAAGCCACCTTCGCGTCTTTGAAGCGGTGGCGACTGCTGTCTGAGCTCAAGCAGCAGTTCTGGCACAGTTGGTCTTAGGCCCTACCTGTTCAATCTTCAGCAGCAAAAGAAATGGGCCAAAGATGTTTCGAATTTGGAAGTAGGCTGCCTCGTTCTCGTACACAAGGTCAACTTACCCTCCAAGAAGTGCGAAACGAAAGTTATGCCGTTTCTTGAAAGGAGAGTACGAAAGATGTGCCCTACGTGTGTTAAGTGGCTTCCGCACAGTTTATAAGGAAGCCGCACCCCGCAGCTGGCAAGGGCATACTGCTCAGAGCTGCGCGCATCAGCCCTTGACCTGCTGATACAGCTACGACAAGGCGGGATTATAGACGAGGTGAATGTCTACAACCATTGACAGCTGGACAAGTAGACTAATAGCGAACCTATGGCCTTGAGTGGCTGGAAAGCACGGACAAACAGACTTTATAATTCATTTCATGTATATTTTGCGTGTCGTAGATTCACAGTCGATGACTTGATGGATTTCCTGCATAGCTTGTATCACGCTCAAATCAAATTTAAAAATCCTAGAAATTCTGCTAGTTAAGGCCTAGTCCATGTGTTCATTAAGTGAAATGTTGAAGCTGTTGGTGAACAAAATTCAGTTACAAACTACAAAAGATGAAGATGTCGAGAGAAAAAAAGAGTTTTGGGGCTTAGTCTCTCCGACCCCCCTAATCCCAAACCTTGTTTCTATATCTAAAAGATTTCTCAAATACTCACAAAGGCGCAGTGGATCGCTGAGCTGGTCAGCGACATGGCTGGAAATACTGGACAGCCCGTGTCCATGGTTAATAGTCGCATACTCCCATCCAAAGAGCAAAGCATCACATATTTCTCGCACAGATTCACATTGATCACCGGTGAACCCACATAGCATTCCCACAGCTGTTGGCTACCCAATGCCTTGGCGGCCGTCACCTTGGCCAGCATTCCCTGGCTGGTCTTCAAGTGTCCATTCTGTACATGAATCCGTTGATTCTGGGCCATTTTCACAAACTCACATTTGCTGCTGGTTGTGATATTAAGTTTGGGTGCCAAAGTGCTGGCCTGATGATCATCTGGATCCGGTGTCTGATTCTTACGCGGTGTTAGGGAGCGTGGAAAGTCTGATAATTGATTGCGTTCAAAGTTCAAAGGTTTGACACGACGCTGATCGGCTGGCAACAATTTAAGACGCGAATCCAGGCGACCCTCCACCTCCTTACTGACTACAACGGGTTCGGGTGGTGGGGTTGGTAGCTCAGGATGCGTTTTGGGAGCCCTAAACATTACCTCCTCCTCCTCATCGAGTGGTATGAACATGGGTGTGATTCTTCTTTTGCCATCCTTGGTTCTGGTTTCGGTTTGCTTGCTAATGGGTTTCTGTGCGGCCACTGCTCCATTGGGTACGGGAAACTCTATCCGTCGCTCCGGCCTGGACTCCAGTTCACCTTTGCCCAACACCGGCGCCGCTATCTTGCCATGGTTAAGCAAATCCGGATGCTCGATTAAGGTATTTGCCGAACTGTGACCCACACCAAGGCCATTGCCCATGGCCTTGCCGTAGATACGCTGCATTATGGAATTCTTATCGTCCTCCGAAAGTGGTATACCCAACTCTTCGCCACCAAATTGTACACAAGCTATGCTACCGTCTCCACTGCAGGCCATCAGCAGACACTCCTTGGATCCCCAGGATAAGTCCAGCACGCTGTCATCGAACAGCTCTTGTATGACTATCATGGGTCGCTGCAGCGCCGTCATCCAGACCGACACCGAGCGATCTCGGGAGCCCACGGCCAGACAACAGTATTGCAGTGGTTTGCTGGGACTGCCATCGGCCACCTGACCCTTGAGTATCGAGTTATGAAAGCGCACACAGGTCACCGCCTTGCGATGTCCCACAAAATCCTTATCACACTTCCAGCCCTCGCGTTCTATAATCTGGGCAGTGGGTCCGCCGCCATTCATGGCATGCGCCGATACCAAATACTGCCCATCGGGTGACCAGGATAGACGCAATATGTGTGTGGTGCCACCGCATTCCTCAAACGGTTCGGTTATGGTGTTCGCACAGGTCCAATCCCCCGTATTCCAAATCTTGATACTACGATCGTCTGACTGTGAGGCCAAGAATCGTCCCACCGGATCCCAGCTTACCCCTTTGACCAGACCCGTATGACCCTTCAGCGTGGTCAACATCATGGGAAATGAACGCGCATCCCAAATGATCACCATGTTGTCTATGCTACAACTGGCCAGGTACACATCATTGGGCGACCAGGCCAAGTCCAACACATCGCCCGCATGGCCACGCAGTGTGTGATAGCATTTCCAGGATTCGTGATTCTTTTGCATGCCGCCGGTGCCAAAGACACCGCTGGAACCTTGCGATTTGCGCCAAATCATAATCAGCTTGTCATCCGACCCGGAGGCCAGGAGCAGGCCATTCTGCGACCAACGCACACAATTCACACAGGCCAAATGCTGATCCATCTGACACAGCATTTTCGGCACCGATGCATCCTGCTCGTCCTTAGCGGACAACACCGGTCGCAGATTCCAGATGACTACACGGCCCGAATCATTGCCCTGACCACCAGTGGCAAATTTACTGCAATCCTGATGTACATCCACTGAGAAGATTGGCTTTTCTGCAAGTACACAAATAAACATTGCGGATGTTGTTGTAGCTTGGCGCGCGTTTTGCCGGCAAACTTTGTCGAAACTCACCATCGTGATGCACCCAGCCCGGCTTAAGGAGTCTCATGGATTTTGGCTAGCGTACCTCTAGGGAAGAGCACTTAAGAGCTAAGTTAATTAAAACTACTTGAAGAGTTTTCGCCGAAGTTGCGAATTATGTTTCTTTTTTAAGGGGCCAAATCGCGGATTAGTGTGACCGTTGATGGTCGAGGGGAAAAAACCTTGCTGCTTGCAGAAAAATGTGCGAACGAATTATGTGGGTGTACACTTCGCTGTAACACTGAATGTGACACAGTGTACACCCAGCATTAACCCATTGCAAAACGCGCAAAATGACTGTATTCAAAATTGAAGATAAATGAAAGTAAAATAAAATTATGCAACCGACCTGAACTTGAATTTTGCTGGCTTGTTTAATTACTTTATTTCCGAGTTTAATAAAATTTTCTCAGCTTAAATTGTGTGAAAAAGAAAAAACTAAAATTCAAAAACTCTCGAAAATGTATGAAAAAATTTAACTTTTGTATGGGAGCTATATCTAAATGATGTCCGATTGCCTTTAAACTTGGTGGAAATATGGAAACAACTAAAAAAAATAATTTGAAACCTAATTTACACAAATAAAAATGATTTTCAAAAATATTTAAAGAAAACTCGAATTTTTCTATAAAAAGTATGAAAACATATTGATTTTGTATGGGAGCTATATCTAAATGATGTCCGATTGGCTCGAAACTTAATAGTAATCTGGAAACAACTATAAAAAATTAAGTTTGATAAAAATTTTGAACCCTACACTAATTTTTGAGGATTTCAGGTGCAATAAAGGTAACACCAGATGTGAAATTTTTAATAATAATAAAGACTTGTACCTAAAACTTGACCGATTAAATCATAGTTTTGAAAAATCAGCTGAGCATTACCTTATTAAGATTCTGACCAAAAATCAGCACCCTAGCTTTATTAATATGGTTTACAGGTGCCTGAAAGGAAACATATTTTACGAAATTTTGACTTTGGTGCTCTATAGCTCCGGAACTACTAAATCAATTTTAATAAACTCTAAACTATATACGACCTCAAACAAATAATACTTGTATTCAAAATTTTGAGCGGTTTAAAAGTTACAGAATTTTGTCCAACGCAAGACGATTCTGGACCACTGTGCGTTGGTTCAACTGCGATCTGAAAAGAGTAGGCAGTTGCACAGCTACCTGGCGCGAACCAACCTAGAGGTCACAGACATGTCCTAAATGCAATCAAAGCCCCCACGATACACTACATCTTTTTAATTGCCACTTAAATCCCATCACTCTCATCACAAGTCGACCCTGCCGTTACGGCCAGTGCGTTACAACCAGGATTGGCTCTGCTCAAGTATTGTCAGTCTTTGATGTGTGATAATGGTTAATTCGCAAGCTCGTAAAGCTTCGATACTAATATGTACATTAAAATGTCATTATAAAATCAAAGGAATACCAATTGCAGATGTGAAAATATTTATTTGCAAAAGCATATAATCAATTAAATTATAAGCAGTCAATTATATAAAATTAAAAAATTGTGTCCTTGGAAAATGAATTATTCCGGAATCAGAAATTCGTGTGTTTTCATAAACTTGTAATGGCGGAGCTTCGCTGGTGTCCATTTATAGGAAGTAAGCTGGTTTTCCAAATCCGAAGATGGGGCGCACCAGAAATGCCAGTTTGTGTGTGGTAACTTGTCGGCATCTAGCTCCATGTTGTCATGTATGACATGTAAGTAGTCAATTAAAATTAAAATTGTGTCCTTCTAGGAAAATGTTGATTAATATGTTGATTATTTTGGAATTAGAAATTCGCGTAAGTGTGTGTAAATATAAACTGGTGTAAAGAAATCCATTTATAGGATGAAGTAAAGTTGGTTTCCCAATCCCGCAGATGGGGCGCGGTTAATGCTATGTGCAGGGAAATCCATTTAAAGGAAGTAAAGTTGATTTTCCAATCCCGCAGATGGGGCGCGGGCGGTTAATGCTTTGTGCAGGGGAAATCCATTTATAGGAAGTAAAGTTGGTTTTCCAATCCCGCAGATGGGGCGCGGTTAATGCTTTCCGCCACCAGAAATGCCAACTTGTGAGCGTATTGGCATACAGCGGGAACGCGACAGGTCCCCGACCAATTGTAATAGAGATGGGTCATCTTATATGTCAGCTGCTGAATTTTATCAGCATCCAGCCCCATGCTGTCATGTATAACATTGTAGCTGGTTGGCGACACTGTGCCTTGACGAACGGCCTGCGACACCAAAAAGAAGTCGTATCTCTCGGGCAGTGTTATGATGTCATCCACAACAGTGCCTGGTGAAGGATTTCTCTTGTTCACGAAGTAACGCGTGTTGATACGCTTGGAGACCACAATGAATGCGAAGCGGCAGCCTGCCTCCTTGCCCGCCGACTTGTAAATATCGTCCAGCTTGGTCTTCAAGACTCTCAGTTCGGTGTTTACCACCTGATGGAGCTGGCCATCACCAACACCATCGCGGTAAAACAGAATGCGTTCCGGCAGAGTTCCATGATGCTCACGGTAGGCTTTGAGAGCCAAGGTCATGTTCAATGCCATCTGATCCGATAACTCCTGGGACTTCATGTGCTCATTGACCGCCGAGAAGTAGCGGAATGATGAGCGCATATCCATTGTAGCCACCAGAGCGCCATAGCTCTTATTTTTGTCCTTCGATGAGTGGCACACGTCAAAGCCGACAGTCATCATGCCACGCAGTGGCAACTCAATCATCCAAGGGGCTCCCATCAGCTTGGCATTCATCTGAATAACCACCTTGGTGGCAATGGACATTAAACCACCCATCTTTTCCGGACGCGGAGCAATCACTTTCAGCGTAACGACCTGGGACGGCACCGGACGATCCACACAAGTACGTTTTTTTATGCAGCTGTATCTGGAAATGCAAATAAAAAGGAATATTCATGTCAGTCCGCAGCAGCAAAATTCAATTCAATTCAAAACCTACTTCTCCTCGTTGGGGGTCTTTATGACCACCATAATTATTTGGGGATCTTTCGAAGTCGCATTATCGATCGCCTGCGAATAGGTTCCGTTGCGGTCATCTGGCATCTCTTCACTGTAATAAAACATAACTTTAGTTCCAAATCCTCTTCCTTTTTTCGAAATGTGTTGGTACGTACTATCGGGGCTCGGATATTAGCATCTTCATGCCATGGGCCGCACGGATGCATGTTCTCACAAAGTCCTGGGCCTCGCGCAAATTGCGACGTGGCGTTATCACGTACCAGCGTCTGATATCAATATGCGAAAACATGCTGCTGCTTCTAAATTCCGATGTCCAATCAGCACGAGTGTCGCATAGGAACCGCTTATTGTCCCCAAACACAACCCGCTCGGGTGGCAGAACGCGACCAGGTATCTCAACCAAGGTTTTATCCAATTCGATGTTCCACGAGCTAAGCATATTTGTGGCCTCCCTAGAGCCCTGCAGGCGGTGATTGAAAACACGCAAGCGCTCAATGCGACGCTCGGGAGTCAATCTTGTGTGCTCACTCATGGCCTTCATCAGTCTGAAAATTAAAAATTAAAATTAATGCCAATAAAGTGTAAGCAGCTTAGGGTTGTGGTGCACTTACTTGAAGTTGGAGCGCATTCCATCCGTCATTCCAGTGGCACGGGCAAGCTCAGGGACCAGCAATATTAACTGATCAGTTCCACCGCGAATGTTCTTTTCGGTTGGACGTGAGACAATCAGTGGTTGCTTCAAATCTCTGATTATGAGATTATATTTCTGAAATCAAATGCAAAATGGAAATGAATAATTGTACTACAACCACGTCGTGTGGCAATAAGAAATCCTTACCGTCCTATAATAATCAAAATAGGAAATTTCACCATCCTTCGTAGAGAATTTAGAGCGCGGCGACACCGTAAAATCCACATCATCGACGCGATAGGTGTTGTTGTTGTAGTCGGTCAGCACCACCATACCTAGAGGAGGAGCAGGGGGTAAGCAAAAGCTTTAGTAAAATCATTATAAAATAGTCTTTGTGATCACCAATCCACGCCTATACTCTCAAGTGCAAAATTAGAGATACATATATGGACAGGTCTACCCAGAGTCAATTTGTAAAGGTTGTGCGAGAAAACAATCGAAAAAATTTTGAACAAATAGGCCACAACATATTTACCTTTAAGAATTTGTTACTTTACTTTGTACTTTTCTACTACTAGCAGCACACAGCGCCAACAATTTAAACTTATTTTTTAATAGTTCATGATAAAAATCTATAAAATTCAGCAAATGCGGACAGGGTCCTTGGGAACGCAATATAAAAAAATCCCCTCAATCGTACAATTGGTTACACCTATGGTATACCTATACCTCCGCTATATGGCCGATCTATATAAGACAGTTTGGCTAGATTTTAATTATTTTAGTATTATTCGTAAAGAGCGAAACGTGCGTTTAAAAAGCGGAAAGCCATAACACGCATTTGATGGAAATGGTAGTGACACCAGCATAGTTCTTAAGTGCTGAACTGAAAACATAGTTGGTACGTCGTTTCGTGGTGAAAATTCTACAAGGGATATAAACCTAAAACCAGCAGTGTTACCATATCACTCAGGAAATCCAAGGTGTTTTAAACAGGTCTGCCAAAAATCGGCAGGGTTTCACTCCGCGGTTCGAATCCATCCGGGCTCACAATGTCGCTGAACCTAGGTTAGGCTTCGAACAGGAATAATTTTGTTTTTCGCTAAATTCAGAAAACATGCAAGTAAATTGAAACAAACTGCAACAAACAAAGCTGCTGTGTCAGATAAGCTTACAATTTACTCTGCTATTTGTAAGTTTATGTGACATAAGCTCTTTGTAGATAAGAAATCGGCCCTTAATCATTTTATTCATTCATAGAAGTTTAGAGGTTTGGATCATCGAACGTTTTAGCAGGCTCCAGCTCAAAAAGTCAGGGAGCAATGAGTATTAGGGATGAAATGTACACTGCCTCTCAATTTTGTGTGGTGCTAAGCGTTAATCCGCATTGATATTCTAATTGTCCATCAGTGTGTTGCCATTTTAGCTATTTAGTTACTAGATCTAGCAATTTTGAAAGTGGAAATGGTATTAATTATTTGAAAATGCTATTAGCTACAAAGCTGACAATATTTAAATTATGTTTCGCTATCTTTTGCTATTTTGTTACTTTTGAGTAGTAATGCAAAATAGTGCCTAATAATTTCGTATAACACCTAAGCATTCTATACTGAAGAACTTCCCCTCAGTACAATAGAATTAGGGCATTATCATTAGAAATTCAAAAAAGTTCCAAATCAGGGCTTATTTTAGTACTAAGGCCCAGGGTTCAGACACTACTGTGGTCCAATGAATACGTTGAACTTGGTGAGGACTAAATTGCTCAACAGAATTCAGCCAACTATTGTTTTTAACTTCGATTCGCTTAAACCGACATTGGCTAATGGTAATGGTTCGCAAAATGTTAGTTTCAAATATTTTAAGAAGGGTTTTTGGTTCGATCTCTGGTTCGGTTCAACTTTAAATTAAATAGAAACGAAATTTATGTGATTAATATTCAAAATGCTATTCAGAATTTCTGTACTTTTGATCAGACAAAATAAGTTTTAACGCCCTAAAAACTAAGAATTCATTGGATGGTACTGAAAGACAGCTAGCGCAATAGCTTTAAATTGTTTCATGTTCGATTTAGTCGGTTCCCTTTTATATGAAACACTTTGGAAAGCGTCAAAGTCGGAGATTTAACTTTCGCCATCTTTTGAATGTGTAATCTGGTATCTAAAAAAGAAAGCTTATTGTGGGTGCCGATTTAAACGACTTGTAAGAATTTGTAATAAGAATCAACTATACTTTCGTGACGATTTTGATTATTTGTCGCATAATATTGAACAGATAACAACAATTTTTCAAGATGACTTTAATTTTGTTGTACCGAACCGAAAAATAAGATTCGTAACAGGTTGTGGTTCAGCATTTTTTCTCTACCTTGGTTTCGTTTAAGATACGATTAACAGTTTAATAAAGTGGGAATTTTGGATTCAAACCGGTTCGGTTTATAAACGGTGTGAAGACCTGTTTTAAAGCATAAGGATGGTTGGATGGAAAGAAATTTTAGTTTTTTTTTCATAATTTAATATTGTTTTGAAACAATGAACTTACGCATATATAACAAATGATCCCACTCTTTGACTTCTCGGCAACATTTTAAGCTTACATTTTAGCGAGCCAAAAATTCACAGAAGATGCATTTACGAAATCACATGCAGAAATCACAGATCTTAACTCCTTAATAAGTATTTTTTTTTAATGTTTTTATTGGAAATTATTTCTAAAAACAATCATTTTTGTAAGTTTTGACTTTTAGCAACTTTTTTTTTTAGCAATTCTTTTTATTTTTAGATATTTCTAGCAATAATTTTTTGCAAATTTAGCAACTTTCGCACCACATATTCTGGCAACACTGTTGACCATATAGGAAATCATAGTGGTTAGACCTAGACGGGCATATTCCCAAATGCACTCATAGAGCGTAAGTGAGATCGAATAGCTGACTAGTTTCTGACGGAAGCGGTGTCGACTGCGCAACCATTCAGTCTTATATATTTATGTTTGTTCATAACTTTTAAAACAAAACACACACACACCACAAAGGAAAATGGTCGACTGTACAGCTTTTCTAAGAACCTCCCTACTATTCCATTATCGGTAGGCTTTGCCTATCTTCTGCAAGCCGGCAGAGGACGTTGCTATGACTGTTTGAGAATTCCAAAGGCAGCACAACTGCAAAAACTGACAACAGACAACCCCAAATTGACAGAAGACGACTTTGTGTATGTGTTGTGCACACTGTGCACCCATTTCGACCCTGCTGTATTAGTGGGGAAATTTGGTATAAGTTAATTATTAGTGTGTCTAACAGCAATCTTTCATTATTACTCCCAGCAAGTCAAGTTCAAAGCGCTCCAAATTATGTGTCTGTCTGAAAAGCCGAGCCTAAAAGCGTTTTTGGAGTAAACACATAAATTGGAGGGTTTTCGGAGTATATTCAGTGCTATCTAAGCATGGGCTCATAAAAAGCACTTATGTCTAAGCATTTTGGATCTGCACTCCGATATGAGTCTGGAAAGAGTCTTTCAGTAGCCCTTCAAGTGCCTAGAAAAGTAACTTTAATGTGTAGTTTATGATGTTTTTCTATGCTTCATTGGGAGGGTGAAAGCACTTATATCTGTGTCAGAAAAGAGTCAGCTTGGACTCAGAAATCTTCCACATTAAGTGCGAGCGTTTTCATAGAAAAAAACGCTCCGGACTCTCTTTTGTGCACATTATGACGGTGAATGTCAGAAAACGCACATATTGTTTGCTGGGAGGCGATTCAGTAGCCCTTCAAGTGTGCCTATAAAAGTAACTTTTTTGTGTCTTTTATGAGGTTTTTATATGCTTTATTGGGAGGGTGATAGCACTTATATCTGTGTTAGAAAAGAGTCAGAAGATTAGACTGAGGAAACCGTTTCATAGAAAATAAATAGAGCTAACTTCGGCTCGACCGAAGTTTATAAACCCTTGTAGCTTGATGGCGCCACTACTTTGAGCATTTGCTTGCCAGTTATATGGTAGCTATACGATATATTCATCCAATTTTGACCGAAATCCCCTTAAAATTGTGTTTAAACTGATAATATTCACAACTGGAAGGTATTAAGATGCTCCCATTGAAAACAAAAAAGTTTTTGTCACTAGAACTACTGTTTTGACCGATGGTTCCTATGGCAGCTATATAATACAGTCATCCGATTTGGATCAAACTTGGTAGAATTGTGAAGTAGCATATAACATTGATCAATAACAAGTTTGGAAGCGATAGCATTGAAAACAAAAAAGGTTTTCCCACTAAGACTTTTTTCAGACCTAACTTTTCTATGGCAGCTATATTATATAGTTGTCGAATTTTCAAAAAAACTTGGTGGAATTATGTGAAAGCATAGAAAACTGATAAATACGAGGTTTGGGGACGTTTACGTAGAATACAAAAAAGTTTTTCCCACTAAAACTACTTTTTTGACCGATGGTTTCTATGGCAGCTATATGCTATAGTCATCCGATCCGGCCGGTTCTGACAAATGTGCAGCGTATTTGTACCAAAAGGCTTCGTGCAGTTTGGTTAAGACGGACGAGATAGCATAGAAACAGACGGTTAATATACCCTCTAAATGGGTATAAAAAAAACCCTCATTCCAGACTCGTGCACATTATGACTGTGAATGCTAATAAAAAGTGTCAGAAAACGCACATATTGCTTGCTAGAACAGTGAATTGGAGAGCCAATTTTATATTCACTCACTAACCACTTTATATAGGCCATAAAGCAGACCTAAAAATGGACCGAACTGAGTTTTCAGTTTTACCAACGAAACCTCGGTTCGAGGTTTAAACGCATTTCTGTACTAGCAATCGCCTTGGAACAACATTGACCATTTAGGCTAAAACCAGCATTACCATCATCACCATTATAATAGCTCTAAGCAAAGGGGCTCCCTGCCTATAGTATAAAGGCCCTATACCAACTGGTTACTTAACCAATTATGAACTCACTTGGCTTGTAATTTATTTGTAAAAATTGTGAAAGGTACGTAACAAACACCAGGGAATCAAAACGAAACTTCTGTTTCGGTAAAAGGTTCTGTTTTGGTCCTATTTTATTTTGGTATTTGGTTCCGTATCGGTACCTAGATTTGTATTTCGGTATACCGGTACGTACCGGTATGGACAGGTGAAACTCAACAGGAAACACTCAAGAACGCAAGCATTTGATGTACTGTTATAGTATTTCACTTACAAAATCCAAAGCGTTTTTAAAGGCTTAAAATTCGATAAGAAACGATGAATGACTAAGATTTTTTTCGGGGACTGTTTTAAAAAATGCTTTATTTTAAGGAAAAGAACTTAAACATCAAGGTAATGCTCCAGGGTACCCGGTTAGTTTACCCGAATTATTATAAGATGTGGAGATTGAGTACCTTCTTCTCAATAACACAGAAGTATCAACTTTCAAGGCTTATTGTTTACGCAGAATTTTTCGTAAACTTTGTCAGCAAAGCGTTGCTGAATCTTTGATAAAACAATTTTGCTAAACTATAACATCAGAGATGCAGTGTTCAGCATTAGCGAATCATGGAATAAATTAAAATCAACTACAATGAACCATTCTTGGAAACAAATATGTCCAGAATGCTAAAAATCATATAAGTATGAAGATGATTCTCTTCCTGCGGTTCGAGAAAACATTTTGAGTTTAGCAAACGATATTGGTTTTGTTTGGTTTGTTGGTTTAAATTTAGAAGACGGTAATTTGATTGACTTGACCGATGCTGACTTTTAAACAAGGAGCTGATCCAGTTCGTAACCAATGAGGAGGCCGAGTCTGTTATATCTAGGCAGCTAACAGCAAAAACCTTAGCAAATGGCAAATGTGCTCTCTTATTTCAAGAAGGGAATGAACACATTCTTTTTCAATATGAGAATTAAACTCGGCCTTTAGCTGCTGCAAAACATTGCAAAAAGATGCAGAAAGGTATGGCGAAGCAGGAAAAGTTGGACGAAAATTGCAAGTGAAGTCAATCAACAACAACGGAAATTGACAACGGCAGCATTTTATCAGATTAAGAAAGCTTCCAAACATTTTGTAATCTGTATGTATGTGATTAAGGTCTCTTTAATGTTTCATTTTGTTATTTTTGATTAATTTGAACCGATCTAACTGAAGTTGTATGGAAATATTTGATCGGGACGGGATCGAATTGAAAATTTGGGTTCGGGAACGATTTTCCTTCTCACGCCTATCTCTAGTGTAGATTACAGACTCATTTGGAAACACTAAAGGTGTGAAAAAAGGATCAAATACTTAAGGCAGCAAGCCAGCAACAGTTCTAACCTCAGCTAACCAATGATGAAAGTGGCAGAAAGCTGTCCAGAAGGAACGATGTTACTTCCTTAAAGGCGGAAGAGAAAAACCGAGCAGCTGCAATTTATCAAGATTTATCTGGAGTTTGTGAAATCTTTTCTCCTCTTAAGTCTTTTAGTGTCTTAATTAAAATAACAAAACAGTTCGACTTCTGCGCCTGATATATTAAAATTGTCACTCACCGATTACTTCACGCTTGAATGCGCCTTGATAGTCGTCATTGTCACGAATTGCATCCGACAGAATATTATACAGAGTGTCTGTCCTCATTACCTTGTGGGTAATTTCAGTGCATAACAATATGTCTGACTCATGCTGACGAATAGAAGTCAGATATCCTGGCCAGAGCTCCATGCGGTAATTCTCCAGTTTTATCTACGTAAATCGTATAATTAGTTGGGTCACTTTTATATATTTATATATTAAGTACCTTTGCCTCAGGATCAAAGAAATTGCGCGAAACCTGTTGTAGTTTCAGCCCCTCCATGGCTTTACGCAAGATCAAATTTAGAACTTGAAATTGCTGATTATCGGCAGCTTCCACAGTTCCCACCTGTTTAATCATAATGCGAATTTGATCGCCTGTACGACTCTCGGTCATCATCTCCAAGCAATTCTTGCCATCGGGCAAGGTCTCGAATAGGGTGGAACAAAAGAGCACGGTTCCATCGAAAATGTAGCCGCCTAAGATATCGCGAATACCCCATATCAAGCCACGACGCATACGTGTGTTGTCGATTTCTGGTTCAAAGTCAACACGATACTGATAAATGGTCCAATTGGGGCGCTTCAGTACCTTAAAGTAGTTGGTCTGTACTGTGATTTTGTTTCCAGTATGTCCACACTTGGTGGCGAGTCCTTGGGGACGAGAGTGCACAACATCCGTAATGACGCGACGACCACGAACGGAACCACGGGGTTCCCCTGGTAATGAAATCAAGATTTTTATTTTGTCTCAATTAGTCATAAGAAACCAAATTAATATACCTTCGGCGGCATCGGTAGTGGAAGGCAAATGCTGCGAAAATGCCCCATCCTGACGACGTTGCGAAGGTGCATTCGCTGCATCCCGTTGGTTACCGGACGATGATGCCACTTCCACTCCACTCCTGGTCGATTGAGATGACTGGGATTGACCCTTTTGAAAAGTAATTGCAAAATTAGTAATACATTTTTTTCAATGAATGTGCATTAATTAATGATAAAGTGAGAGCAGCTTACTCTCCGAGAGTCGCTTGTAAGGTGGGATCGTAAAATAAAGTTTCTAAGGTAAGGAAAGTCTGAAAAGTTGTTAACATTCAATTTCAAGACCTCCCTTTCACATTGCGTCACCTTGTTATCTAAGGAGTCATTTGTAAAGCGAGACGGAAAAAAAAACACAAATTGCACTCCCAGAAGGGCACTTTTTACTCTCTCAGCTATTTGTTGCAAAGGTTAGGCTCTAAGATCTAAACTGTTGCCTCTTTCCTCACTTTGTTGTTCCACAATGCTCGAAAAAAAAAAAAAAAAATCCGTATGTAACTGTAATAGGCTTGCGGACAGTATGTTTATGTTCATGGTTAATATTTTTGTCACAGCATTTTAATAAATGGTAGCATTCATATATATGTATGTGTGTGTGTATGGATGTGTGTGTGTGTGTATGTATGTATGAGGGGACGCCATTTTTCGTACAAACGGAATACATATTTACATATTAAAGTATATACACATAAATAAGTATGAAAAATTACTGAACATGGTCACTTTATAGTTTTCCACAATTAGCCATAACAAACTCGTTCCTTTTTTAAAAATATTTTTCGCACGTCAAGACAACGGAGAGAACAAAAGAGTAACAACCGAAATTTTCTCGCGTCATTTTTGTATTCACATACATACAGAGTATACACACATACAAATATATGGACGCTTGTATGAAAATGCTTAACACGATAGATCTTGCTATAACGGTATCCGACGTGAAAATAATACTTTCATACATATATGTATGTGTTATTTTTGTAAATGCACATTTCTTTGATAATTAATGAAAAAACAACTATAATATAAAATTGTATAAAACTAATTTGAATGTAAAAAATTTTTTTTTTTCAATACAAGGACAGATCGAAAGAGTAACAACCGAAATTTTCTCGCGTCATTTTTGTATTCACATACATACATACAAACAGAGTATACATACATACAAATATATGGACGCTTGTATGAAAATGCTTACAAACACGATAAATCTGGCTATAACGGTATCCGACGTGAAAAATAATAATGGCTAGCACTTTCATACATATATGTATGTGTTTACAGATGAATGCGTACATTTTTGTAAATGCACATTTCTTTGATAATTAATGAAAAAACAACTATAAAATTGTATAAAACTAATTTGAAGGTAAAAATTTTTTTTTTCAAGACAAGGACAGAACAAAAGAGTAACAACCGAAATTTTCTCGCGTCATTTTTGTATTCACATACATACATACAAACAGAGTATACACACATACAAATATATGGACGCTTGTATGAAAATGCTTACAAACACGATAGATCTTGCTATAACGGTATCCGACGTGAAAATAATACTTTCATACATATATGTATGTGTTTACAAATGAATGCGTACATTTGTAAATGCATATTTCTTTGATAATTAATGAAAAAAGAACTATAAAATTGTATAAAACTAATTTGAAGGTAAAAATTTTTTTTTTCAAGACAAGGACAGGACAGCACAAAAGAGTAACAACCGAAATTTTCTCGCGTCATTTTTGTATTCACACACACATACATACAAACAGAGTATACACACATACAAATATATGGACGCTTGTATGAAAATGCTTACAAACACGATAGATCTTGCTATAACGGTATCTGACGTGAAAATAATAATGGCGAGCACTTTAATAAATGTAAATATGTGTTTAACAGATGAATGCATATTTTTTTTTGATATTTACTAAGCAAGCAACTGTAAAATTATATAAAAGTAATATGTTTGTAAGATTTCTAATATTTTAACACAAACCAATTGCAGGCCCAAACCACGATTCTGCTCTTCCTTCTTTTTGTTTCCACGACCGCGGCCGCGAGAGTGGCCACTGTTAGCTGGCAAATTATTCATTTCACTTTTCACTTTTTCACTTTTATTTGTTATTAAAATTTGATTTGTTTTAATTATCTCTCAAGTCAGGAGCAGTACAACCGTCCAGCTCAGCGAGTCAATTAGAAAGAACGTACCAAAGAAATCTTGCAGACGACTAACCTACGGACGGCTAGCTAGCTTTGTTATCGATTGTCCTGCAGGGGTGATAAATTTAGAGGTTACATTCAATGTACTTAATCAACTCGTAGTTGCAGTAAGCTAACAACAGCTTACTGCAGCTTCAAATTATTCCATTTTGTTCCAGTCGGAATCTTTACCATTATAACAAAATAAAAATGTATTAAATTTAACACAATGGAAGTATTAAAAATGCAGATTGTCAACTTGTGAAAGTTTAAAAAACTTCAGCAGTCTTTAAAAATTAAAAAAATAAATTTAAATGTTAAATTTAATATACATAATTAACTTGTATTTGTGTTAGCTTACTGCAGCTTCCAATTATTCCATTTTGTTCCAGTCGGAAACTTTACTATTATAGCAAAATAAAAATGTATCAAATTTAAAACAATTAAGCTGTTACAAGTGCAAATTGTCAAATTGTGAAAGTTTTAAAAACTTCAGCAATCTTGAAAAATAATAAAAGTAAATTTAGAGGTTAAATTCAATATACATAATTAGCTTGTATTTGTTAGCTTACTGCAGCTTCCATTTTGTTCCAGCCGGAAACTTTATTATTATAGCAAAATAAAAATGTATCAAATTTAAAACAATTAAGCTGTTACAAGTGCAAATTGTCAAATTGTGAAAGTTTTAAAAACTTCAGCAATCCTTAATAATAATAAAAATAAGTTTAATTTTGAATTTATTTCTGATCTATCGCAGCGCAATCCGAAATGGTTGTCATGCATATTTTGTGAACGTCCTAAAGCCGCTTACCCAGCAGCCAGATTAGACCTTATCATTGTGGCTTTTCACCTAGTAAATCCACCACAGACCAGACAGATATTCACATTGCAACAAGTTCTGGAGTAGAGTTATAACTATCTTCTTTTTGATTATAGTACATAAAGCCGCAAAATTATAATGACCGATTTTTTAAGCGTTTGTTTGAAAATTTAAAAAATTTTCCACTAGTGAATGATATATTTATTTGGAGCGATACATCAATGCCTGCCATTTACTTTTTAAAAATTATTTAATGTAAATGTAATAGGTGGTCCATTCCACACTGGTCCATATGCGAAAAAATTTGGCAGAAACTCATTTTTTATACTCTGTACCAGTGATTAAACCCGTAACCGACACCGTAACTTTTAACCGCTAAAAACACGACAATCTTTAACCGAAACCGTAACCGAAAAGAAATTTTTTTTTTAACCGTAACCCTATAACTTTTGTTAACATAACCGGTTATCAGCAACGAAACAGAAATAAATATATCGGTTAATTTCGGTTTCTCCTCTTCTAGTAAAAATTTCAATAAACGTAAATTTATTTGATGTAAATAAAAATGAACATTTTACATACATTTGTATTTATTCACTTAAATTTGCTGCTTATTGATTTTACACCGCATTGTTGCTAATGTGCACAAAGATAAGAGAGCGATCGAGAAAGAGAGATAGCAGCTAACTAAAATCTTTACCTTTACAAGAAATAAAAGATGCCTGCGTTTTGATGTGTACAGTGGATGGCAGACCATTTTCAGTTGTAAATTACGTTTGATTTTGGAAAATCTTACATCTAATTTTCAAGGGCAAGGGATGCGAAAACTTTATTAACCCGCAAAATGTTAGGCCTTCTTGCAAAGGACATTCAAAAAGAGATCGAATGGAAAGACATACAAGTTCTCCTGTACCACTGATAACAGACGCAATATAATTAATGAGCAGAGATGCCCAAGCCCGTTCCGCAAGCCACGCGTGGTTGTTTTACACAAGGGTATACCAGGCACGCATTTTCTCTCTCTTTCATGTCTGTCAGAGCTGGCCAGCCCATAGCCAGCTCTCTTGCTCACCCATACAAGCACTTTTCTGTCCTCCTAATTTGGCCGGCCCTGGTCTCTGGCCAACTCGAACGCAACAACAATGTTGCTTATACGTAGTAAGTGTAGGTTAGCGATTGGCCACGATCGCCTCGCTCGCAGCGGCCGAACGTTTTTCGCTATTCACGCCGACACACACACAGACAACAAAAATCTGTTTTTTCTATCTATTTCTTTCTTTCAGGCGGCCGTAAGCTCATTCTGGGCACCCCTGGTCTAGAGGATGAGGGCATCGATTGTAAAGAAGATGACGGCCTTGCATTCATCAGTGAGTTTTCCTTTGATTTTAAGAGATAGGTAAAGGATTTAACAAAAAAAGGTAATTCATTTGATTAATATTGCGTGTTTTCAGAGGCTCGATGTGCTGCCTGAAGGGTACGCAATTTTAAAAAAGCCTAGAATCGGCAGCGCTATACTTCCGTATAAAAAATTTGAACTTGGTACATTTACTGAATAAATTAGACTCCAAATGGGTCCGTTTTTGTCTGCATAATATGTCAACGTGATATTTTATACTAATAACAGTAACCCTACCCGAAACAGAATAAGGTTAATAATCGTAACCCATATTCCACAACCGTAATATAACCGTAACCGGAAAAAAGCGATCGGTCAAAACAGTCCCCGTAACCCCAACCGTTATTCGTTTCGGTATTAATCTCTGCTCTGTACCAAAGGTACACAGAGTATATTAAGTTTGTGCAAAAGTATGCGACAGGGAGAAGGAATCATTTCCAACTCTATAAAGTATATATATTCTTGATCAGCATCAACAGCTGAGATCAACGAAGAGATCTCAGCAATGGTAAGAGATAGAGGTTTGATATGTATGGGACACATATTTCTTTTACTTGCAGGCAGATCAAGCTCATTTTCAATTTTTTCCACGCCCCCTCCCGTCCTGCAATTTGGAAAAAAGTCATGTCTCTAACACAGTTTTGGAAATAGATGGTTTGTACCTTCTAGAGCTCTAATAACGTCTCTGACTACAATCGGCTGTGAATAGGGGCATAGCTGGCCGCACGGGCAAATAAAATACCCCCACCGTGTCGGAGTCGTTATTAGTTTATTTTGTAATTTTATTAGATATTCTTTGATAGGCTTCCTTAGCTCATAAATTTTTTTTTGTAACGTATTTATACTTTTGTTGACAGCCTTTGTTTGTCGACTCTAAATAAAAATAAATAAATAAAAATAGATATATTTAGTAATCAAGATTATTTATCGATTTGCCGAAGGACTGATAAAGATCGGATGAACTATACTCAAGCTATGACCAAAATAAAGGCAGCTTTGAAATAGTCACAGTAGTGACACCATCTATTGGTCAGTTTTGAAATTCAAGTAGTGGCGCCATCTATTAGTCAATCTATGACCAAAAGAAACTTCGGTGAACTTTACTTTACTTCTTTACTTACTGCAGGTATAGAGTACAGTCGGGCTTGAGCGATTGTTTGTAAGAGTTATGCAAAAACAAAATTTTTTCGAATAGAGTTATATCTAGGGCAGATAAAAATCATAGTGGTACAATTGAAATTGAAACACTTGACTTTGATTGCAATGCAAATAAGAGCACATTTCAAATTAGTATACAATAAAATGTACGTCGTATATTGAAGTATGTCAAAATGAAAAAAAAGCTGCGCTTGAGTCAACCTCGCCTGACAGTAACTTATGAAGGAAAAGCACACTAAGGTAGATCCTTCGATTATTCAGGGATGGAAGGTCCAATAAGCGTCGTCTGTGCTCGTATGATGATAGATGCCTATTGGGATTCAAATTTAAGCCACGCAGGGCGAAAAGTAAGAACTGTTTTTGTACAGATTCGAGTTGATCCTGATATTTTTGGTAGTGTGGAGACCATAGACCATAGAAATGTATAGTTGTTGTGACGTAAGGGTCATTAAATTCTTTAGACCATCTTTTGATGAAGCCAAGAACTCCCATAGCTTTAATAGTAATAACCGATATATGACCATTGAAACATAACTTGGGCACGAAGTGTATTCCCAAGTCGTCGACTTTATAGATGCGCTGAAGTGGCTTATCCTCAATCATGTAGTCATAGAGATAAGGCGTATTGCGATGAAAAGTTATATTTTTAAATTTCTCATTGTTGAGTGGCAGACTGCTAATCAGGCACCAATTATTATTAGAAATCCAAGAGGATCTTTGACGTTTTGGCACATGCCAATAGTTGTTTCGGAGACTTCCTTGCCGCCTCTTCAAGAGAGGTGAGAATAGGGAAGTGTAGATATCTTTATCTTGTCTTAGCGATCGCTGGGCAGCTGCAGATGAGGTGTTCCAGAGTTTCGACGACTCCAGATTTCTTACATTTCCTGCAGGTGTCCGCTGTCGTGATGCCTAGCTTTTTCGCTTGAGCAGCTGCTAGGCGGTGACCAGTTAGTATACCTACAAGCAGTCTACAGTCTCTTCTTTGGAGCTGTAGCATAATTTTTAAGATTCTGCAGCCGGTGTTCTTCCACTTTTCCTCAGCTTCTTTCTCCGCTATCTCCTCCATCTTGCTGTATAGCGTCTGTACGGAAATAGATATGTTTAGTGTTGCTTCTTGGCTTAATGCGGTTCCGGCTTTTGCTAGACTGTCAGCCATTTCGTTTCCATCAATGCAATATATATATATTATATGTGTTATCATGCATTACTTGTTTTATGAGATTTTTCTTTGTTTATGCGGTTTTGTAAAGTTATGTTATTAGCAATTCTAACATCAAACTTGTTGTGTTCTGTAGGATAAAAGTATGTTGGATTGACGTGGATTGATGTAACTATTAACGCTGTATTATTCTTCAATATGTAAATTAGCGAGTTTAGCTGGCTCGCGGTCCGAAAAAGGTGCGTTTGCTCACAGCTATGAACAACTTATGCATTGTACACCAAAAAGAGCTGGTTGCCTATGCAGCACTGTTTCATCTACCTCCCGGCTGAATCTTCAGTAGGCTTTATGCTAACGAATGCATGATTGCCAACTGTTTCTCCTTACAATCATTGCCTTAATCAGTTGGGAACTGCATAAGCAACAATGAAAGCAAAAATAGACAAGTAATGTCAGTCACACCAAGCTTGGCAATGGCTTCCCGCACCTGGTCTTCGCATCTCAGTTGCCTTTTCTCCCAATGTCTTTCTTCTTGAAACTGTACACCATTCTTGCTGGAGCTTGTTCATCCATACGGGTAACATGTCCAATAGAACGGGCGGATACAGCGCAGCCGCTGTTGTTTTATGCGCTTGGCTAGACTGGTGTCCCCCATAGAGCTCATAAAGTTCGCGGTTTCTTTTCGGATGCGAAATTCACCACGAACTTTTAAAGGTCCATAAATCCTCCGAAGGATCTTTCGCTCGAAAACGCCAATCGCCGCCTCATCCGCTGCTGTCAATGTTCATGCTTCTGCGCCGTATTGCAGGACTGAGATAATGATCGACTTGTGTAGCGCTATTTTGCGTTTTTCGAAAGAGGCCTCTGCTCTTGAACTCCCTACTGAGCACGTAATAGCATCGCTTTGCCAGAGTAATTCTTCTTCGGACTTCCAGATTGGTGTTGTTATAGCTGGATATCATTGTTCCGAGGTAGACAAAATCTCTTACAACCTCAAAGATGTACTCTCCCATTGTAACAGATTGTCCACGACGCGTAGACTCACTGCGCTTGGACACTAGGTACTTCGTCTTATCCTCCTTTACCGCTAAGCCTATCAGTTTAGACTGCTTCTCAATCTCTGAAAACGCCCTGCTTACCGCCCGTTCGTTTTTGCCGATAAAGTCAATATCATCGGCATATGAGAGTAGCATTTAATCGATACGAAAGATGGTGCCCGATCTGTTGACATTTGGGCACTTGCGCAGTATATACTCCATTAGCAGATTAAAGAATTCGCACGATAAGGTATCACCCTGCCTTTGGTATTAAATGGTTCGGAGAGGTTACTTCTTATTTTGACGGAGCTTCGCGTGAATCCCAACGTCATCATGCAAAGTCGAAACTACTTTGCTGGTATACCTAAGGTAGACAGGGCTTCAAATGACCTTGACCTTTTCGTTGTGTCGGTCTGTGTCTCAAGGGTGTTCGCCAGGATTTGCCGCTGTGTGAATATCTAGTCTGTGGTGGATTTACCAGGTCTAAAGCCACACTGATAAGGTTCAATCAGTGTGCTAATAAGCGGCTTCAGACGTTCACAGATAATACACGACAGAACCTTATATCCAATGGGAAGGAGACTGCTTCCACGATAGTTGGCGCAAATTGTCTCCTTTTTTAAAAATTGGGCAAATTGCACTTAGATTCCAATCGTCGGGCATACTTACGACGTTGTTCTTTAGCCCTTTTACGGCTAAACAGACTTCGTGATGGTCCGGTGGGTCTAACTCTATGTTGTCGGTTGGTGGCATCGCTACTTCTCTAGAGGGGGCATTGTGTTCTTCATCGCCTTTCAGCAGGATGGAGAAGTAGCTTCTCCATTTGCCTAGTACCAATTGCAAATCTGTTACCAGATTCCCGTTCGTCCTTGCATTCTGTGAATCCGGGCTTAAAACCTTTGGTTAATGGCTTAACCTTTCGATAAAATTTTCGCGTCTCGTAATTTATTTGGCGACCTTTCTAATGTTTAATTAGTGTGAGTTGGCTGGCTCTAGGTCCGAAAAAGTTGCGTTTGTTCACAACTTGTAAACAACTTATGCATTGTACCACCAAAAAGAGCTGGTTGCCTTTACAGAACTGTTTCATCGTTATCCCTAACGACTCTTCAGTAGGCTTTTCGCTGAAGAAAGCATGATTGCCAACTGCCTCTTCATACAATCATTGCTTAGATCAGTTGGGAACTGCTAAAAGCAATGAAAGCAAAAATAGACAAGCAATGAGTGCTTTCATCTTTCTGGTGGTAATGCTTAAGCTTAGGGCTGAACTTTTTAAGTGCAAAAGCTTGAGCTTTTGAGCGAACTTAGAAGCGCGTCTTAATAATGCCGAATGGCAACTTGACTTCCTCACTTATTCGTCTTTCTATAAAGGAGCTTCTCTTATCTCCTTTCTTTCCCGGTATCGCTCTTTATCAGCTCGCGTTGCTCCCGACTGCAGAGTTCTCCTGTAGGCAGCGTCCTTCTCTGAAGTAGCGCTGCGGCACTACTCATCGTACCAAGACTGCTTTCGATCTCTTTGGCTGCCGTACTCATGGAGTGTGATATATGTTTCCACAGTTCGCAAACACCCGGAGGGTATGGTGAGATTTCCCTGAGCAGTTGGGTGAGTTTAGCTGTGCAAGCTTCAGAGGTAACTTGTGTTCTCCTAACTTAGCTTTCGACGTATGATAGAGAGTGAGGCATGTGCCACACTGAGACGCTTGCGTACTTTGGCTGCAATAAGGTGATGATCCGAGTCTATGTTGGCACCTCGAATCGCATTCACGTCTAGAACACTCGATGAGTACCTTCCGTCGATCACAACGTGATCAATCTAGTTTCGCGTTAATTGATCAGGGGATTTCCAGGTCGCCTTATGGATTAAATCTGGTACTACTTATGACCATGTGCCTGCCCGCGGCAAAATCTATTAGCCTCTGTCCATTACCGGAGGTTGTTTCATGAAGGCTAAATCAGCCGACTGTCGAGCCAAAAATTCCTTCTCTCCCAATTGTAGCGATAAAGTCGCCAAGCACTATCAGGAGAGTGTACAGATAAGACTAATATTTAAATATTTAGCCTTACGTCTGACTGCGGCTAGTCGCATGTCAACTAGTATGAAGCTGATGACAGAGCGACAAAGTCTTTCACTGACTACAAAGCTGCACCCAAACTCTTGCTAGGAATGGTATGTCCGCTGTGGTAGATCTCCCAGGGTGCATTGGTTGTGGATGATGTTCTCAACTTGCGCCGCTGTCCAATCCATCGCATTTCCTGAAGTGCGGTAACGTCCGATGAATACATATCGAGGATATCTACCAACTCTGTTGAGGGTGCGAACATTCCAAGTGCTTATCCTCAAATCGTGGTCCTTATAACGTTTGCTTGAGTCGTCGTCATAGGGGGTTGCCAGCCTAATACATCCTGTTTGGGTCCACTTTCACAGCTGTTACTAAGATTGGATTACAATCGTTGGTTTAGTGCTGGTCCTAATACTAGCTCAAGAAGATAAATCATCTTAGAGCTGTAATCTTGTGATATCTTCAATGCGAAAATCGTTTCTGAATTCAAATAAAGTTAATTAATAAGTTTTTATTTTGTATTTTACACTCACTTACCTTAAAGTTAAAATATGACTTGTCGGTATTGTTCTCGGGATTTCCATATTCGGAAAGCTCCGAAACTTTATCCATATTTAAAAGTGTGGCTATCTGCGATAAACGCTTCATATTATCCCTGACAGACCAGGATGTGGCACCAGTTAAATATGTTCCCAATACACGCACTTTCTGATCCAGCCCAATTCTACCCAGCTAAAAGCAAGCATTAAAATTAAAAAATGTAGCTTATTTAATCTTTACTTACTCGATTAAAGCTGGATTTCTTGATGGCTCGCTTACCAGTTTGCCGTTTATGGATTGAGTGGTCAACGAACGTCGTATGCATTGATTTGCGTAATATGAAGAATACATTGTCGAGTATAGACGAGCATTGCAGTCCAGCTTCAAAAGTGTCAAGTCTAATGGCTTTGAGTACACTATCTTCCATCAAAAATCTGTAAAAGCAAATAAGATGAGATTTTGTAAATGTTTTCTCTCCTCCTCCAATCCGATTTCAACTCTCTTCACACCTGGTGCTCGGTTAATAGGCTTCCTCTTAATCTCAGCAATTGTAAATGTATGACCTTTAGTCGTAATCAACCATATGAGTTTGATTATATGATTGATACCAGCCCATTGGAACGAATCTATGAAGTAGATGATTTGAGTTTTAATAGTCATATAGCGGTCATCGCAAACAAGGCAATGGGAGTTCTCGGGTTCGTCAAACGATGGTCCAAGGAATTCAATGACCCCTACGTCACTAAGCAACTGTATGTTTCCCTAGTGAGACCAATACTTGAATATGGGTCGTGTGTCTGGTCTGGAACCAAAAATATCAAGATCAACTGGAATCGGTTCAGAAGCAGTTCTTAACTTTCGCTCTGCGAGGCTTAAACTGGGATCCCTCCACCCATCTTCCTCCTTACGCCTAATCAACCTGCCTTCTCTTAAGAACCACAGAACTTGCCATTCCTTTTTATTCATAAACTTTATTATACTCTATTATAAGTCTTGCTGTCCCACAACGCGTTACTAGAAACTTTTATACTATTTACCTATAGCCTTGTGGTGCACAGACGGGTCTTTGACACCCCAAGGAGCTGGACTTGGGGTAGCAGGACCTGGAACGAAAAGGTTTGAGTCAATGGAAGAACTTACAAGCATATTTCAAGCCGAAGTATGTGCTATCAACCGTTGCGCAGACCTTAATATGGGGAAAAACTACCATAATAGAGAAATTACTATCATTTCGGATAGCCAAGTAGCGCTCAATGCGCTTAGCAGCAATAAGTTCACCTCTAAGCTAGTCTTAGAGACAAAGAACAAATTGGACCAACTAGGTAGCAGGAACAACTTGTCCCTACGCTGGATAGCGGGACACAAAAACATCCCCAGAAACGAAATGGCTGACGAACTGGCACGCAACTGTGGCATAGACCAACACACCATTTGGGAGCTCCTTAGAAAGGAAAAGAAAACGCATAGAACTGCCTCCTGGGTAAACACCAGGGGCATGAGACAAGCGAAAGCATTATTGGTGGACCACAACCTGAAAAGGTTCCAGAAATTAATCCAACAGGGTAAGAATGCCCTCAGGATTCTGACAGGGCTCTACACGGGCCAAGCAAGCTGGGAATAGTAAACACCCGACTATGTAGATACTGTGAAGAGAAGGAGGAGTCTCAGAACATATACTAGCCCACTGCTAGAGCCCATGCTCTAGCGAGGTGCAGATTCAACAGATTTTGGGAACACAGCTTACGCCCCAACAAGATAAGTAACCTAGAACCCACGAAAATCCTGACATTCGAACAGGAGAGTTGTAAACTAAGTATGGGGGCACAATAGATCAGTATTGGTCGCAGTGCGCTATTCCCCAATAACAAACTAATACCTATAGCCTAGCCTAACAAAGTTATAACGAACCCTTTCGAAACCTTCGATTAAACTATAACTTGTCGTTCCTTAGCAGGCCTTCTTAAAGTTACAGAACATTGTTAAACTATAAACTAAATAAATAAATAAATAATCCTTTTCATATTTCATTCCGGTCAACAATTGGGCTAACAGTGCAATAGTTCAAGGATGCAAGCCGATTCGAAATCTAACAATTTGCGCAAAGTCTACCAAGGATCCCAAAGCTGAGAAGTAATTATCTGTTTGAACTATTTCTCCGTGAAAGAGTAGATCAAAGAGCTAATGTCCAAAAAGGCTTCTGGATAAAATGGGATCAAAAACAGGTTGCTGAAGCCACCCCCTGACAAAACCATACTCTTCCTAGTCTTGATCTACAAATCAGTGTTGCGTCTGGGAGGGCCTGGAAGAAGGCCCAGATCGACATGATCCACAAGGCCCGTATGAATCCTTCAGGGGTCGAATCATGCCGGCCAATCAGTTTGCTTTCGTCGGTGTCGAACATTTTTCAGAGATGCCTGTTGAGCAGGATACTTGCCTTGGATGAGCTCAGCTTAACGCTTTCCGCCTTTTCAATTTGGGTTCAGAATGGAACACGGTACTCCAGCATAGTTAAACAGGGTAACTAACTTTACCCTGGAAGGGTACCATGCAAAGGAGCAGTATTCGTTGACGTGAAGCAAGCGTTCGATCGTGTGTGGTACGAAGGATGGCTGTGCAAGCTAGCTACACTACAGCTCTTTGATTTGGTGCGCAGCTTTCTTACTGCCAGGAGGTTTTTTTGTCGTCTTTGATGGAGCAGGGGAGCGCCCTTGGTCCCACGCTTTGCACACTTTCAACCATGGACAGGAATGACCCCTCTTTTTCTTTTTGGGCCCGATATTTGCAGCACAACCGCTTGACGGTCTTTGCCTCTGCTATAAATGCCCTCCTGTCGCTTCAGCTTCGTGCGAATTGGCACCAGCTGTTCACACCAAGGTTGAAAATGTCTTCCCGCACCTGATCTTCCCATCTTAGTGGTGGGCATCCTCTCTTGCCTTTTCCTCCAAAGTCATCCGGCTTCAATTTGTACGCCTTTTTTACTGGAGCTTCTTCATCCATCCGGGTAACATGTCCTATACAGTGCAGCCGCTGTTGCTTAATGCGCTTGACCAGACTGTTGTCCCCATAGAACTCATATAGTTCCCGATTCATTGGAATGCGGAAACCATCGCCAACTTTTAAAGGTCCATAAATCCTCCGAAAGATCTTTCGCTCGAAAACGCCAATCGCCGCCTTGTCCGCTGCTTTCAATGTCCATGCTTCTGCGCCGTATTGCACGACTGGGATGATGAGCGACTTGTATAGCGCTATTCTTGTTCTTCGAGAGAAGGCTCTGCTCTTGAACTCCCTACTGAGCCCGTAGTAGCATCGGTTTGCAAGAGTTATTCTTCTTCAGATTTCCAGGCTGATGTTGTGGGCGCTGGTTATCATTGTTCCGAGGTAGACAAAATCCTCTCGACCTTAAAGTTGTACTCTCTCATTGTAACAGATTGTCCAAGACGCGTAGACTTCTTGTCCGTGGATACTAGGTACTTCGTCTTGTCCTCACTTACCGCTAAGCCCATCAGTTTAGACTGCTTCTCAATTTCTAAAAACGCCCTACTTACCGTTCGTTCGTTTTTGCGTATAATGCCAATATCATCGTCGTATGAGAGTAGCATTACCTCTTTATAAAGAATTGAGCCAGATCTGTTGGCATTTGGTCACTGGCACCGTATATACTCCATCAGCAGATTAAAGAAGTCACACGATAAGGTATCAACCTGCCTAAATCCTTTTTTCGTATCAAAAGGAATCTTTCCTATTTTGACGTGGCTTTGAGCGCTTCTCAACGTCATCATGCAAAGTCGAACGTAGTTTGCTGGTATACCAAAGGTAGACAGGGCTTCAAAGAATCTTGACCTTATCGGTGTGTCAAAGGCTGATTTATAATGCACAAAAACATGGTAGGTTTTGATATCTTTCTCATAGGTCTTCTCCAGGATTTGTCGTAATGTTAATATCTGGTCTGTGGTGGATTTACCAGGTCTAAAGCGTCGATTGTGGTTGGTCGTGGCGTACCAGTTGTATGTGTGGCTGCTGGTGCGGAAGGTTGTGGGTTCTATCCCGCCTCGGACCATCTAATAGAAAAAGTTTTTTCTTTCTTAAGAAAAAAGCTTTTACACACCCGATCACCTTCACCAGCTACTGGCGCCAGCTGTGAAGTAACTAGCCATGAAAAAGCAAAAATTCTCTAACTATTGCCGTTCGGATTCGGCTTTAAACTGTAGGTCCCTTTCTCTTGTGCGAAAAATTATAAGCACACACGCCAAGAGATTGAAAGAGCTTGGCCCTGACCCTCCTGGAGGTGCTGTTTGAGCTAATTTTACTTTACTTTTACTAAAGCGTCGATTGTTGGCATTGCTACTTCTGTAGAGGGGGAATTGTGTTGTCGTCGCCACCCAGCAGGTTGTCGAAATAGCTTCTTCATTTGTCTAGCGCCACTTGCGGATCTGTGACCAGATTCCCATTTTCGTTCTTCCATTGTGTGACTCTGGGTTTGAAACCTTGAATGCAAATCAGCACTCAGACTTATTGGTCACTGTGTTAGCAATGGAGAGGAAATCTCTCTCACTAGCATTGTAATACGATTGGGGACACACCCACGTACAAAGGCCACAGACAGCTCGGCTCTGGCTCGTTGTGTTTGTTTTTGCTGTTGAGTCGCATTGAAGTTCCCAAGCGATTACGGCTTTACAGTCATGAGGAGGGAGTTGTTTTTAGATTGTGGTTTAGGTAAAGATCGCTGATGATTTGGTGGAGATACCAATGAAACAGCTGTACAGTCAACTAGCCTTCTTTGTGACGTGGTGTGTCCCTGTTTTAAAGTTATGTACAAACATAGCAAGACCTAGAGCCGGCAAAAACTTGAAGGTTTGAAAGAAAAAAACTTTTTATTAGATGGTCCGAGGCGGGATTGAACCCACAACCTCCCGCACCAGCAGCCACACACACTACCGGTGCGCCACACCCGACCACGGGTGGACATATTTTGCGAATTCTAACGCACAAGTATCTTTCTTGCTAAATAAATCAGCATCAGATCTTGGGCATTTTGGTATATGGGCATTTCCACAGCTATGAACGTGACAATCGTACGTATTTTGTAGCCTTTATTATAAAGAAAAACAAAGAAAGAGAATTTTACTTTAGTAGCACTTTATTTAATGTAAAAGCTGAGAGTTGTAGACAGTAAGGTCCCAAGATACAGGCAGACAAAAAGGCATACGCAACGTGACAGAGTACGGAAGTGCGTATTGTCTGCTTTCACAAAAAAACAAAACTCTGCGGAATGCGTTCGAGTTTTTTAATGCAATTAACTTTAATATGATGTAACTATATAATTACTGCTGATTCGCTCAAAAACAAATGTTGTTTTTTATATTTGACTCATTATGATACGTAACGTTTCATACGCTGCTTCACAAGCCTTTCTCAAACGCCGTACTTCTGATGCTTTTTAAAAATTTATATATGTCGTAATCAGAAAAAACATAAAAATTTTGATTCAGGAACTTATATTGATATGCATCAGAATTGTTAACTGCATAAAATGAATAGATGTTTTCAGTTTTTGGTTGACCTTTCTGTGGAAATGCCCATATGAGCATTGGTAATAGCGATAAAATTGCTGCTCGAAATTTCTGAATAAATGTAGGTAAATGTTTAGTATAGGTCCATCATGGGCTAAAATTTTGAAAAAAATGTGCCACGAATTATGAAGAATTTACGTGCAGAATAGGCATGTTTTAGTGCACGATTTTTCTATTTCGACTTGCTCCAGCCTCTCAATCTGCGAGGTTGGGTAAAAAAATGCGTGAGCCAAAATATTTTGTGGGTGGGGTGAGGGGAAGTGATCCCGCATCAAGGTCAAAGTTCATGAAAAACGGTCAAAAATTGATATATGAGGTCATAGTTGCCCAGGGGTTGCTTCTAGAGGAATCAAATGTACGAGTGACCCCCATTAATTTTCCCCCCGCAACACTTTTTTCCTTGACGCCTACCCCCTATCTCTCCTCCCTATGGGGGTCCCCATACAAAAATGACATTTTTATAAAATTGACGCCAACATCTTTAAAACTCTTCCTAGGAGGATAAAATGTATGACCAACTCCCATTATTTTTCAATTCCCAACATTTTTGTTCTTGGCAAACACCCTGTGTCCCCACTCCTTAGGGGGGCTCCCATACAAAATTGATGAAAAATTCATGTTTTTTTGATTTCGTACCACTGCCACTTGACTACAACTCCAAAAGTGGGAAATAAAGGAAAAACCCCAACTAATTTTTCCTTCCCTACATTTTTGTTCTTGGCACCTACCGCCTATCTCCCCTCCATAGGGGGTATACGATTTGTTGAAAGAGTGGAACATTATTGACCGCGTTTAAGCTATTTCGTTCGACACCAAAGACTCATACACTGGTCAATACCAAAAAGCGTCATCATTATTGAAGCAATTATAAGAACGAGATCTGTTATATTATATTTACCATGCACTCCCATTGAGAGAAGTATTCGAAGCCAAAATTGGTATAAATTCTGGCCCAGGAGTGCTTTTATTTTCGCGCTTCAAAGAAAAACGGGAAGAAATAAAAGACAAACCGTACTGCTCTGGTACAAAGGATGACCAAGTCGCTGCCAAAAAAACAGCTTCTTCAATACCAGCAACTTAAGACCTGCAGGGGCCGTCGGTCATGCTCGATGGATTTCTAAGGCTATATATATATAACGGCATCCGTGATGTTTGCATTTTTATTGTCACGCTTTACATGAAGGCACGGTATAGCAGCACCAGTGCTATCGAGGCTCCTAATCAGGATTTAAATTTTTTTCAAAATCGGCTGCGTAATATTTCGATTCAATTGTGTCGCAGGCGTTATTGGCTTAATTTTGTGGGCATCTTTGGTACATCATATGTTATTT
The DNA here is from genome assembly GCA_037044535.1 of Lordiphosa magnipectinata. NCBI lineage: Eukaryota > Metazoa > Arthropoda > Insecta > Diptera > Drosophilidae > Lordiphosa > Lordiphosa magnipectinata. The sequence continues at coordinate 104,412 of JBAMBO010002195.1, read as the reverse complement.
GATCATAGTGTTCTTTTTGACATCAAGCGCAAAATTGCAAAAACGTTTCTTGAATTTGAAAAAGTCAAAGAAGAAAACGAAGAAAACGTTTTTGACATTGAAGAGGAGATGGATAAGAGGGATAATTCAGGTAGCGATTTCGAAGAAGGTGAGAAATCTGACGATAAGCACGGCGATGATGACAAAGAAGTTAGTGAAGCACATTCCCGTAAAGGGCAAATTGTTGGCTATAAAGGAGTTAAAAGAATTTCGATGACAACAAATCAAGTAAATCAATTCATCATGAGAGATTTTTGCGATTTCGTGAAGTGTAAAACGGCAAGATTTTTCAAACGTTTCGAATTGTCTACCGATTTCCTTTCAACCGATGCAGAAACCTGGGCAGAGCGCGAAGACTACCAACAAACCCAAGAGATCTTACACAACTTACATTTTGTCAATGATACAGCTGAAAGGGGCGTAAAATTAATGGAAGAAACACAATATTTATTGCAGGTCGTCAGCGCCAATCGGAAGGCATTTCCGCTATGTTATAAAAATAATCTAATTTGATTTGTGAATCCATTTGTGAAGAATGCGTTTAATAACATGAATTAAAATCACATTTAAATTAAATTTAAATTTGTGTATTCAATATGGGTTTTGTACTTTTGAAGTAATTTGTAAGTGTCAGGTATATTGCCATAACATTTTATTAATAAATCCATACAATCATGCATTTTTCATCAATTTTGTATGGAAGCCCCCCTAGGGAGTGGAGACAGGGGGTGGGTGCCAAGAACAAATACGTTGAGAAGTGAAAAATAATGGGAGTTGGTCATACATTTCACCCTCCTAGGAAGTGTTTTAGGCTGTTGGAGGATAATTTTATAAAAATGTAATTTTTTGTATGGGGACCCCCCTAGGGAGGGGAAATAGGCGGTAGGTGCCAATGACAAAAATGTCGGGAAGGGAAAAATAGTTGGGGTTGTTCTTATTTTTCCCATGGCTAGGAGGCACTTTTGGAGTGGTAGTCAAGTGGCAGTGGTACGAAATCAAAAAAAAACATGAATTTTTCATCAATTTTGTATGGGAGACGCCCTAAGGAGTGGGGACACAGGGTGGTTGCCAAGAACAAAAATGTTGGGAATTGAAAAATAATGGGAGTTGGTCATACATTTTATCCTCCTAGGAAGAGTTTTAAAGATGTGGGCGTCAATTTTATAAAAATGTCCTTTTTGTAAGGGGACCCCCATAGGGAGGACAGATAGGGGGTAGGCGTCAAGGAAAAAAGTGTTGCGGAGGGAAAATCAATGGGGGTCACTGGTACAATTGATTCCTCTAGAAGCAACCCCTGGGCAGCTAAGACCTCATATATAAATTTTTGACCGTTTTTCATGAACTTTGACCTTGATGCGGGATCACTTCCCCTCACCCCACCCCCAAAATATTTGGTTGCAATGTTATGCAACCTCGCAGATTGAGAGGCTGGAGCAAGTTGAAATCCCATAGCTTTAAATCTCCATACATCACTAAAACATGCCTAGTGCAGAAACAGTTGGCGGTCACCCGCGGTTCTCTTGCATTTGAATTTCGAAGTTTGTATTTTTGCACATACAAAATATGTGTAGTCGCATGTGCTTTTCGAATTATGTGTTTGATTTAAAATAAATTTCGTGCAAACAAGTTGGATATTTACCCTCTTTTAATCCGCTTCCGCCTGTGAAAATGGCGCACGACAATAGATGAAACATCTCTGAACTATTTTCCACACCACCAATTTGAGGTATAGTTCAAGGCGCGTTTTTTTATGTGGTTTTCCCAGAAGGCCTAGTCCACATGTGCTCAACAATGTGAGATGGTCACTGCAAAATTAATGTTATTGCCATGTAAGAACAAATATAATTTTACGCTTAATACCCTTCTACTGCGTCCTCCTCATAAAATCCTTTCTCCTCCTTCTTCCATCCTCCCACCGCTTCCTCTTCTCCCTCTTCCTGAGTAGTTTGTTAAATGTTATAGATGCACCACATACGAAGAACCAAAATTCCGCGGTTTTGCGCCGCAGACAAAAATTTAAAAAAAAAAATAAAAAATCGCTCAATTTATTTTAAATCAAATAAATAATTCGAAAAGCACATGCGACTATTATCATTTTAAATCAAACACATAATTCGAAAAGCACATGCGATTACACATATTTTGTATGAGCAAAAATGCAAACTTTGAAATTCAATTGCAAGAGAACCGCGGGTCACCGCCAACTGTTTTCTGCACGGAAATTCTTCATAATTCGCAGTACATCGAGCATATTTTTTTCCAAATTTTAGGCCATGATAGACCTATACTAAACATTTACCTAAATGTCAATTTGGTCCTGTATGTAGAAGGTGGAAAGATCTGCACTATGTCCGGAATGGGGGGGAGCATCATTAGCCTCCATGTGAGGCGTTTTCAACTGGTTTTCTTTCCGAATTAATATATAAAATTAAAAATTATAATAATACATGACAAGTTTCTCTATCATTAATTTAATGAGGAACTTGTCTAATACAAACCTTTTGCTTCAAGATGTTATATGTTTGCTCAGTGGTAATAGCCTATTATGAACAAACTTTTTCAGACAAAAAAAAATTATTTCAGATGATTAGAAAAAAGTTTTCACACTTTTATTCGTCATGTTTTGCTTTCGCACCCGTTCCGTCAACTGATTTAGATTTGTTTTCACGAAATCTAAATCACTTCCAGGAATACCACCAACATTTTGATTGTTGAAAAAAAGGATTTTGTAAATAGTAAAATAATTTTAACAGGATATTCCACATTTTATAATTTCATTTTATCTTTTTAAATTTATTTTATACGGTTTTATTTCGCACAAAAATGTGTTCTTAGGGTATTACAAATTTTCATTTTAATTATTCTATTTTTTACATTTAACAATTTCACATGGCCATTTCCAATCTGACGTGACGTGACATTGGTACGGAACCATAATTTAAAAAAATATGAAAAAATTGGATTGGATTAGAAAGATTTTTTTTATATTTGCGTAGACATTTAGTAGCACTAAAATCAGAAAAAACAATGACATCAATCGACTGTAGACGTTCGCTTGTTCAGCTTGTAAAATTAAAGTTAAAAATAAATAAACACAAGAGACATCTTAATCTCCTTAATCTCCACAGATCCAGAATTTGCTTCCTTCTTCCCTTTGAGTTTAAAAGCGTAACGGCTAAAAGGAAATCCGTTAGATGGCAACTCCAATTCAAATTGGACGCCTCCAAGTCTGGTCACACTCAGCGCGTACTCGCTCATATTTTGATTTTTTTTTGCGTATTTTTCCGCTTGACTTTGGCGGTCACACTTAACCCACACCTTTGCAACCATAATTGATATGGGAATTCGTGTATTTTGGCATTGATCTAACCCCAGCTGGAAGCCTTAAGTGAGCAAACAAAATATAGGCCTTACAATAAGTGAGCCTGTTAAGTGCGTGCGCTAAACAATAAACAAACCACCGAGTGGCAAGAAGCCTGGACAACGACTCGTCGTTGTCTGTGTGTGTGTGAGTGTTGTGGTCGCCCTGTGTATGTGCGCGTGTGTGTGTAACCCATATCAGCGAGAAGCCCGAGAGAGTCAACAGTAAAAACAATAACAATTTCAAAACAAGCAACATGTCCACACAGGAGCGTAAGCGTTATCACAAGGATAATGCTCCAACGGATGACATACTCACGCTGATTAACTTGGTGCGCCAGAATCCGGCCCTATACAACTACAAATTGCAACCCAATCAGAGAAGAAGATCGGATATCCTTAGTGGATGGCAGGAGGTCGCCCAGCAGATAGGCAGTGAGTATAAACCATAGTTGGGATGCTAAATGTCGCCTCTAATCTCAAAATCTTTCAGATAAGTACACGGTCCAGGAGGTGAGGCGCAAATGGAAGAACCTGAGGGACACCTATCATCAGTATCGTCTGCGAACCCCCAAATGCATAGAGGGTCGCCTGTCCAAATGGCGCTATGCCAAGGAATTGGAATTCCTGTCGACAGTTTATCAACCTAAATTGAAATCCCATCGAACTCAGAGTTACGAGACCATGGGTAATCCGGCTGCTCCGATTGGCACCATGCTACAGTTGAAGCATGACCCACAGCAGAAGCAGGATCTGGTGGGCGACGAGGAGGACGATGTGGTAGATGATGATGGTCTCTCTCATCACGGCGCCTCACAGATCACCTTGGTCAGTGACGAGGCAGAGACTTTTATATTAACCGCCTACGAGGAGAGTGTGGCCGATGATCATCATCATGGACACCACCATCAGCAGCAGCAGCATCATACGCACCACCAGCACCATCATCATCACCACCATCAGACGCAACACGACGGCAGCATCTCCAGCATTGAGCTTTCCCAGATTACGCACGACGACGACGATGATGTGGTGGACGACGACGAGGTGGATGATGTGGACGATGAGGTAGATGATGGCCAGGTGGTGGACATAGTGAAACATGAATTGGACGAGGATGGAGCCACCGGGGCCGAGGTGGACTATGAGGAGGTTTGCCTGTACGAGGAGGCGAGCGGTGCCCATGTGGACTGTGAGATGGGTGTGGACGGGGATGGCAGCGATGTGGCCGATAGCAAGGGCTTCCACTACATCGATGCGCATGACTTTTGCATCTCGGACATTGAGACGCAGACGGTGGCGGTGCGCACACAGCATCATGCCTATGCAGGCAGTGGAGGCGGCAGCAATTCCAATAGTGTGCTAGCCGGTGGCACTGTGGTGGCCGGTGGCACTGTGGTGTCCGATGGCAAGCTCAAGAATCTCACACTGGTAACCACTACGGGCGGAGTCACGACCAACTCTCGCCATGATCCCAGCGGCGGGGTGACGCAACAAATCGCGTTAGTGGATGTCACCGAGGCCACTAGCACCAGTGTGACCATTTCCAGTACTGCGGCGGTGTCCCTTAATGCAGCCACTGTAACGACGACGCCCACCGCAGCCGCCGCCCTGTGCAATACCACATCCTTTACCACGCCCACGGCCACCATACTGCAGCTGCCCTCGCTGACATGCGGCAGCGGTGCTGGCAGTGGTGCTGGCACTCCTCTCACCGTCAGCAGCACCCTCATCAAGGATGACGACCAACACCAACAACATCATCAACATCATCATCATCAGCAGCAGCAGCAGCACGTGGCCCAGGCTTTGGCCAAACGCGATGAACTTGATCTCTTCTTTGATTTCCTCAAGAAGAAAATGCAATGCTTCAGCAAAACCCAGATCACGCACATCCAGATGGAGTTCCTGAACTGTGTGAGTCGGCAGGAGACGGCCGAACAGGATGCCAAGGATTAGCCATCGTCGTCTGCCCGGAGAGAAAAGTAGTTATCATTACGGATTTGATTTATATATTTTTTTTTTTGTCAAATGTCTTAGGCTTAGGATTTTCGTATCGTGTTTACCAGTTGCAAGTTGTCCTATCCCTGCCCCACCCCCCGAACCTACCTTAACCTGGTATGTATAACGCTCCCTAGATTCTATAGATCGACCATAGTTAAATAGGCGTAGTGTATGGTTATCCCAAGTGTAATGAATGTAATTGTAAAAAATAAACCTAATCGATTCTCGATCAAAATTGAAGGAACATTGTGTCACAATTTGGGATTGAGAATGGAAGAAAGGATCCCATCCTTGAGTACGCCTTGAGTAAATTGTAGCTTTACGTACACCATAAAGGAAGGATTCATATAAGGCGAGTAGAACGAACATTTTAGACACATTACACATTTCGGAAAATGAGTTTTGCTCAAAATCTGGCTTGGTTCACTATACGCAATATTTGTCCTTTTCCTGACTTTTGGGGCATACGGCGTTTCAAAAACGCATTTCTTGGTTTGGATCGCCTGTAAGTCCGTCGAATCTCTACGTTTGAAGCACTTGCTTAGGGATAACTTGCCCGTTTTTTTTTAAATTTGTACGAAAATTACTTTTTCTGGGAGTTTCAAAGCCGAAAAAATGGCATAAAGTACTTTTACCGGTTTCTATGTACCAAGATCGCCCTTAATTGCCTTGAATTTCAACGTTTAAAGTCCGTCGTCAAGAATAACGTCCGTGCTTGTTCTAAAATCTTTCCGGAGAATACGGTTTTTTTTAACTTTCAAAGCTAAGGCAGTTCGAAAAACTGCCTAAATGTGATTTTCCCGTATTTTCTGCTCTAAGCTCGCTTGTAATTTCATAGAATCTTAACTTTTTATACCACGCGTGCACGTTTTTTCTTAAATCTGTACGGTAAGTACACTTTTTCGGAATTTCAAACCTACAACAGTTCGAAAAAAATGCCGAAAACCCATTACTGTTCTTGGGACGCCCTTAATTCCGTCGAATCTCAACTTTTTATGCCCATTCATAAGAACTACGTTCCTCCTGGTTCTAAAAACTACCCGGAAAATACTTATTAGGACTTTTAAAGCTACGGCAGTCCGAAAAAATGACAAAAAAAATGTTTAATCCTGATTTTCTTCTCTAAGTTCGCTCTTAATTCCTTCGAATCTCAACTTTTAAAACTCGTTCTGAAGAGTAACTTCCACGCTGTTCTTTAAATCTGTACGGAAAGTACTTTTTCCGGACTTTCTAAGCTACGGCAGCTCACAAAAATCCCAAAAACGCATTGCTGATTTTGAGTCGCCCTTAATTCCCTTGAATTTTCACTTTTGAGGCCCTTCTTTAGGGCGCTTGTTCTAAAATCTACCCGGGAAATACCTAAATGCAATTTCTTCTCTAGGATCGCCCTTATTTCCTTCGAATCTTAACTTTTGAAAGTCGTTCCTAAGAATAACGTCCACGCTTCTTTATAAATCTGTGCGGAAAGTATTTTTTCCAAACTATTAAAACTAGGGCAATTCGAAAAACACCATAAAGTACTTTCTCAAGATTTTCTGTTCTGGGATCGCCTTTAATTCCGCCGAATATAAACTTTTGAGACCCGTTCTTTGAAATAATGTGCTGCCTATTTCTTAAATCTGTACGAAATGTGTTTTTTGTGGACTTTCAAATATACGTAGTACGAAAAAATTACAAAAAATACTTTTGTTTTAGAATCACCCTTAATTCCGTCAAATTTCCACTTTTGAGATCCGTCCGTAGAAGTTAAGTACCCACTTTCTCTTAAATCGGTAAGGAAAATACTTTTTCCCGGAGTTTCTTAACTACGGCAGTTCGAAAAAATGCCCAAAAGTACTTTTTTCTTATTATGTGTTCTAGAATCGCCCTTAATTCCATCGAATTTCCACTTTTTAGATCCGTTCGGAGGAGTAAAGTCCCCACTTTCTCTTAAATCGGTAAGGAAAATACTTTTTCCCGGAGTTTCTAAACTACGGCAGTTCGAAAAATTGCCCAAAAGTCCTTTTTTCTTATTATGTGTTCTAGAATCGCCCTTAATTCCGTCGAATTTCCACTTTTGAGATCCGTCCGTGGGAGTAAATTCTCCGCTTTTTCTTAAATCTGTAAGGAAAATACTTTTTCCGGAATTTCTAAGCTACAGCAATTTGAAAAAATGCCCAAAAGTACTTTTTCCTTATTATGTGTTCCAGAATCGCCCTTAATTTCGTCGAGTTTCCACTTTTTAGATCCGTCCGTAGGAGTAAAGTCCCCACTTTCTCTCAAATCTGTAAGAAAAATACTTCTTCCGGAATTTCTAAGCTACAGCAGTTCGAAAAAATGTCCAAAAGTACTTTTTTCTTATTATGTGTTCCAAAATCGCCCTTAATTCCGACGAATTTCCACTTTTTAGATCTGTCCGGAGGAGTAAAGTCCCCACTTTCTCCTAAATCGGTAAGGAAAATACTTTTTCCGGAATTTCTAAGCTACAGCAATTTGAATAAATTCCCAAAAGTACTTTTTCCTTATTATGTGTTCCAGAATCGCCCTTAATTCCGTCGAATTTCCACTTTTTAGATCCGTCCGTTGGAGTAAAGTCCCCGATTTTTCTTATATCTGTAAGAAAAATACTTTTTCCGAAATTTCTAAGCTACAGCAGTTCGAAAAAATGCCCAAAAGTACTTTTTTCTTATTATGTGTTCTAGAACGGCCCTTAATTCCGTCGAATTTCCACTTTTTAGATCTGTCCGGAGGAGTAAAGTCCCCACTTTCTCTTAAATCTGTAAGGAAAATACTTTTTCCGGAATTTCTAATCTACAGCTGTTCGAAAAAATTCCCAAAAGTACATTTTCCTTATTATGTGTTCCAGAATCGCCCTTAATTACGTTGAATTTTCACTTTTTAGATCTGTCCGGAGGAGTAAAGTCCCCACTTTCTCTTAAATCGGTAAGAAAAATACTTTTTCCGGAATATCCAAGCTACAGCAGTTCGAAAAAATAACAAAAACTACTTTTTCCGATTTTCCCTTTGTAGGATCGTCCTTAATTCCGTCAAATCTCACTTTTAAAGCCCGCCCCAAAACTCCATTTCTATTGTATTTTGTGTATTTTTTTGGTTTATTTTAGGTTTTGTATTCAGCCCAGAGGCTTCGTCTTCCGCATTCAACTAAATAATTTGTTTTTTTTTTCGTTTCGGGCAGCAACACAACAATTCGACGACTTGTTCAAAATGTATAAACAAAACTTAAACGAAACACTTAAAGACTACAGAAAATTTAGCTGGTTTTTTGTTTTTTTGGGGCCCAAATTTGGTTTGAGGCGGGGCGCCAATCGTAATCATAAATTTGTACACACACACACACTCAGGCTTAGAACAAAAGGACTAGGAGATGTAAGGGGCACGTGGCACAATCACGCGCCAGGCGTGGGCGTGTTCGTTTCACCCTTCAGTTTGGCAATATGCTCCGAATTAAAGTAAATGATGGTAATGGTGATATCATCGCGATACATGCGCACCACATCCTTAGGAAGGGTAAGATAGTAGGAGATTTTTGAGTGCTCAATGCCATAATCGGTGGCACCCAAGGCATGGCGTATCAAATGGGTGGCGGCATTCGAATCCACGGGTTTGCGAGTGAGGCCAGCTCTGAAAAGGGGCAGCGGCTAGATAGAGAGAGAATTCAATTCCGCCTGCTAATAAAACTCACTTGCGTTCGGCCAGCTGCTCGGAGATCTGCTGCAAAGTGATGTCACCCTCGGGCAGACGCATTGGTTCCAATATCTTCTTCGAGTTGATGTGCTCCCCCACCAAACTGACCACCTCGCTGGGTGACAAGAAATCCCACAGTCCGTCGCTGGCAATGACTAGAAACTTGTCATTTGCGGTCAACTCATGCTCCTGGACATCGGGTCGTGCAGTCAGATATGGGGGAGTATAGTAATGCGGCGGCATAGCCTGCTCACCCAACAGGGGCAGCACAAACTTCGCCATGGTGTCCAGCGACCATTTATAGCGGAAATCACCGAATGCACGCAATGGTGCCAATTGACTTAGTAGCCGACCATTTCGTATCACCGTTGTATGCTCCTCCTTGGGATGTTCATTCAAAATGCGTTTCACCTCCTCCCTGTTATCCACATTGTGCTCCTGATTGAGTTTTTTGGGTACCCATTGATTGGTCTTTGGATCGAGTATGCCCAAAACGGCGCCACAATCTCCAGTGCTGGCCACATGCAGCTTAAGACCCTCCAAATGCACCAGGCAGGCCACGGCGCCTGTTGGAGAAGAGGATGCGCATTCGGCAATTAATTAATTCAACAACGAGCAGTGCAACACCCACCTGAAATGGCCACATTCATGGTGCGTGCATCCCTTATGGACAGTGCCTCCTCCGACAACGATTCATCCAACTGCACAAAGGCATGCTGCAGTTCACTGCCCACATCCCGCTGCGGTGTCTTGGCCAGCTCCTTAATGTACTTCTGAAAGGCTTGCTCATAGATGGGCTTAATCTCGCTGACAAAATCCATATTATCGTTATGACACTTGAGGAAGGTTTGACTGGAGCAGCCCTGTTTCAGTTGCTCGCGCAACACTTGCCGTGGCAGCGTAGCAGCCGAGATATAGCGCAACAGTCGCTTGGATACCACTTGACCGCAGGAGGCTCCGCCATGACCATCGAAAATGCCACAAATAAAACCATTACGAAAGAGCAGGCTGGCCTCGGTGCGTGAATCCTCGCAAGGGGAATTGGAGCCCAATTGATTTGTCTCATAGCTGCGTATAATGCCATCCACGGGGAATTGGTACACAAATTCGTTTTCCTTAAGCACCACGTTGACCTAACAAGAAAATAATTGATTACCCCGTGCAGCTGCACCTTTGACATGGCATGTGGTTGGTACTCACATCATAGGGACTGAGCTGCGGCAATTGCGGCAGCAGGCGCAAGGCATTTAAACTGAAATCTCGTACATTGCCGCGCACAAAGGACAATGCATCGTTAAGCAGGAATTTCCACATCTGTAGTCTTATGTATGCATGTAAAATGCAAAAATTAACGGTTAATAACAGTTAGTTCGATAACCTCGCGGCGCGCACACACACACGTTGTGTTTGACCGGCAAACACTTTTTACTGTTAGACCAACGATAGGAGAAAATAAATTTTGTTGTTGACTCTAGAACGAACGGAGTTGCAATAAATTTGTAATTGAGGTTTAAATCCAAAACGATTTTGACATTAAACTAAATTTGTAATAATAAAATAAAGATGTTAAATCTCTCTCTCTCTCTGTAGTATTTTTGTGCTTCTTAGTTACGGTTACACTCTCAAAGCCAAGCCAATGGGGAACAGCTGTTGCAGAGTGTTGCCGGATCGACGAGACAAAGTAACGATAGCAACCAGTTTATACGAAATCAATTCGTGTATTCATAATTGTAATTAGTTAAAAGCACTGTTCAAGTGCAAAAATCACACACAGCGGCTTAGATCAGCGGTGGGCACAAATAAAAAAGCAAATGGCAACTGCTGCTACAACCAAGGCTGCAATCCTGTAAATTTTGTTAAAATCAGATGATTTCTCCTATTAAAATCTTCAATAATTATTATTTTCTGAGAAAAAAACAAAGTCCTCATCAACTGTTTTCCGAAGACTAATAAAATCAAAGTCTTTAAATAACCATTATCTGTGGACTTTTATAATAAAATTTGCTCTGTTATTTGTTAGTTTATGTGACTGATAGCACTATGAAGAAGATGAGAAATCTGCCCTAAGTAGAGATCAATTACAATCATCCTATCTAGAAAAAGATTTCAAAATATCAGTAACATCGGCTCACTAGTTTTTTGACTTCAAAAACACGATCAAAGTTTCGGGTAGACCATTGCTGTCCCTCTATTTTCTAGAGAACTTTGATACAATTTTCTAGACATATTGTATTGTCATTACTAAATATTTTTTCCTCTTGAAACCAAAAACATCACAATCGGCAAACATCGTGTAAACATCAAAGTCAAAGTGCAGATAACCGAATACGGCCACTCTGTTTCGAAACAAAACAAGCAGGCAGCTGAGAATTTTGCATTTTACAACCAAACATAGAACAAAAAAAAAGCAAATAGTATTTTTTACAAATCACGTAGCCAACGAGTGGGTGCACATATTGAAAGTGCAATTGAATCTGGTGTTTTTGTGTTGGCAGCAAGTGTGGGCAGGCCCCTCCCCCCCAAAATCAACATTAGGACGAGACAAAAAGTGCAAGGGCACAACACACAAAACAGTAACTGCGTCTTAGCTGTAAAATAACAAAAGCATCCTCCAGCTGCTGCTGCTAACTGCAACAAAAACAACAACATCACAGAGAGAGATATGGTGGAGCCAATTTTTGAGTATCAATTCCGTTTGATACTCATCGGCGACAGCACAGTGGGCAAAAGTTCCCTGTTGAAATTTTTCACAGATGGAAAATTTGCCGAGGTGAGATAAAGTGCAGTTAATAATTTATACGCACACACACACTCACTCACATTGCATAATCTCTCCTTATTGTTCTCTCTTTGTTAGCTGTCGGATCCCACTGTGGGTGTAGATTTCTTTGCCCGCCTTATTGAAATGAAAGATGGCACACAGATCAAACTCCAGCTTTGGGACACCGCCGGACAGGAGCGGTTCCGTTCCATTACCAAATCCTATTATCGTAATTCTGTGGGCGTGCTTTTGGTATACGATATCTCGAATCATGCCAGTTTCGAGCATATTCCACTGTGGATGATGGAGGCCCAGCGACACATTGAACCGCATCGTCCAGTTTTCGCCTTGGTCGGCTGTAAATTGGATCTCGTCAATGCGGGTGGACAGCGCGAGGTGTCCACGGAGGAGGCACAAACATTTGCCAAACAACATGGTCTGCATTTTGTTGAGACTTCCGCCCGTACCGGGGCCAATGTGGAGGAGGCCTTTCGTATGGTCACCCAGGAGGTCTATGCCCGCATACGATCCGGGGAATATAAAGCCGAAGATGGCTGGGATGGCATCAAGTCGGGATTTGCGAGGCCAAATAGTTTGGATTTCAATTTGGTTGTGGCCGAGCCGGAGAAGTCCTCCTGTTGTTGATTTATTCGAACGTAATGTAAACATACAAGATTTCTGTTTAATTTTGTCTATTTTGTTAAACCTTAATTAAGCTAAAAAACCAAAACGAAATCCAATTAATTTTAGATTTGTTTTTTAAGTGTGTCCAGTCAATTAGGTGACTCATTTGTTTTGGGTTTGCTTTTAGTTTTGTAGTACAATTTGTTTATATTTTTTTTGGTTGTCATACAAGACAAGATTTACTTCTTACTCACACATACATCAGAATACATACAAACAAAGCATATATACACATATATACGTGTATATACGTATGTATATGGAAAAAACATACATAAACTTATACTTGAAATATAAACGTTTTTATTAATATGAGAAAATTGTATTGTTAAAATCGATTTTAAACAAAAGGGGACAGCTACAGAAGCTAATCACATTCAATGAAACCTTGAAAGGTCAAGAAACTTATCACTGAACCACACATTGACGTCAGAATATGACAATACTAGTCTTAGTTTGACCTTGGAGTCATTGGAGTCTCTCTGACAATAGTGTAATAACAAAGCCAATATATATAGAAGTAGAACAGGTTCTATTTGATAAGAGATTCTCCTTAAAAAAGTTTGACAACCGACTGTTTAGATATACATAAGTATACAGTGTCGTATTTATGGTCTCAAAACAAGCATTTCCCGTTCTTGGGGGTGGATTTTTATACTCTGTACCAAAGGTACATAGAGTATATTAAGTTTGTGCAACATCAACAGCCATGTCCGTCCGTATAAACGAAGAGATCTCAAAGATGGTAACCCATGTATGGGACATATATTTCTTATACTTGCAGGCAGATCAAGTTTACTTTCAATTTTAGCCACGCTCCCTACCGCCCCTGCAATTTGTAAGAAAACTGTATATCTGCCTCAGTTTTGTAGCTAGAAATTTAGTACTCAATATTATTTATCGATTTGCCGAAGGAATGATAACGATCGGATGAACCATACTCAAGTTATTTGATTAAAAAGTTGCTTAATTTACAAAATAAAGTTGATAGAAATATGTATTAGGGTTTTAGTGATATGTTATTGATTTTAGTCAAAGTTACAGCTGGCTAGCTCGAGGTCTTTGGTTGAGTATAAATCTTTATAGCCAACACAAATCAACAGATATTAATAACAATATTTTGGAATAGCAATTGGGTATGTCCGTACAACGATCGCTGTTTCGAAAATAACCAAATTCACCCATCAGCGGACTTTTTTTACACTTCAAACAACCATCCAGTTAGTATTTAAGCATCTTTCAATCGGCGAATAAAGACATAGGAATTCCTAATGTTGTAAATTCGCAGCCCGAATTTCGGTTATGGTTTTTTGTTTGAAGGTGTTTGTTTACCAATTTGTTGTAATTTATTCTGTTGCTTATGGCTGCTGCTAGGTGGTTGGGCTATCCGTCCAATGATCCTTAGCAGGCCGACGAGTTTTTTGTAAATACACAAGGTATTTTTTGCTTGTTTTATAATAGGGAAACCGTTTTTTTTGGTTTTTATTACAAACATTATGGCGTACTGACCATTATTTATATGTATTTTAGTCAAAGTGTTAAATATAAAGATTAATACTCAACCAAAGACCTCGAGCTAGCCAGCTGTAACTTTGTTGATAGAAATAGCTGAAAATACTAAATTAAAAAGCACAGTGGTCAGCATGCCCAAAAATTTGGCATAAGGCCCGATATTTCACGTTTTTATATCTCGAAATCGAATTGATTTGATAGTTTTACATTCACAAAATAAGAAAACTCTGTATTCAACAAAATTTTAATGTCGTCGGTTAAATTTTGGAGTGCAGTCAAAGTCAACTGTCCTGACTTATCGAAAATCGGTGTCAAATATTGACATACATATTACATACTTTTGCACAAACAGAATATATTACTTTGTGTACCTTTGGCACCAAAGCTCTTTGATGATCCGTATTTTCTGTGCCTTTATCGAGAGCTCAAGAAACAATGAATTTAAATTATTTCAAAAGGTCTCGCAAATTGTCGATAAACAAATATGACTTATCGGCTGCAATTTTAATCATTTTCTCATCAATTATTGATCGCAATTTTTAAAGCAAGTTAACCTAAGTTCACACAGGCAAATAATTTGTGAAACTTTTTTTGAAAATTGAATGAAAATTTGGCTAAATTGGCCAAATTGGCGAACTTCTCGGCCATATTTCATTTAATTATTAGTAAATGGAGCCATAGTTTATGTTTTAAGTCCTGCAAAATCTGCAACCATAGCTAATTAGCCAAGTTTTTATCAAAATTTCCTAAAAATTTGTCGAATTATTTACCTGTTTGAACTTAGTTGTACAAAAAACACCGTGAGACTTCAACCAAATTTTATAACTGGCTATAAAATGTGAATTTAATTCTTACTAAAGTGTCAGATCATCCCAACAGGCCCTATATCCGGGGGTGGGATGTTATATTATATGTCTGTATATGGGATTATATGTCATATAATTTGTTCAATTTGAAGCCAATGAAAAATTGTAACTTAAAATTAGACCAAAAACAATGAACCGTGCAATGTGCAGTGATTGGAAAGGTACTAAATTTTCTTACCTAGGTAAGGTACAAGGTAAATGTCAAAAAATATACCTAGGTAAGGTAAAAGGTATACGAAATTTCCAGTATCTAGGTAAAGGTAAAGGTACAAAAAGAGGTACTTTTTTAATGCCTTTTAAAGCATGGTTTATCCAATACTACCTACCCGAAATGTTGTGAACTGAATAACGTGAACTGTCCAACCAAAACTTTGAGGTTTCATTGAAATTTCAACAAAAGTGTACGGAAAAAGAACAAAAGATTCTCAGGAATCAGTACAACAAATCTGTGTTCCGAGACTCCCAAAATGTCTACAGGGACATACACTTTTTTTTAGTTTTAAGTCAGAAAATATATTTTTTATTTTTTACAACGCAAAAGTTTTTCACAGTTGTGAAGAAACGTAACTTTTTCGGACCTAGAGCCAGCTAAACTCACTAATTAAACATTCGAAAGGTCGCCAAATAAATTACAAAGTTTATTTTTTTCTTTAGGCTAGAATTCCTATTATTTGAATTTTCGACATAGTTTTCAATATATATTTTTAAAAATTAACATTAATCATTAAGTTCCACATTCGCGTCAACTTCACAAATGGCTTTATCTACATATTTAATCTTGGTCTTGGCCTTGATACATAGGAAGTAAAGAGATATGGACAAGTTTTTAAAACTTCTTAAATAGTAAAATTAGCGACCTAATTATTTGAGCTGATAGCAAAGTCTACTGGTGATAGGGTCCTAGAATATAATTTGGTTTGTTATGTGTTAAATAAAACGTGTCAATCAACTCTGAATAGCAATCGCATTTTGAAACCATTCAAAAGATAGTTCATGTAGCTTATTTCCATGCTGGTTGTGCGACAGCTTTCTGTATTTCCTTGAAGGATCAACACAGTAATTAGCTCAAGACTATGTTATTTTAATAGTCACATCGACAATCAAATTAATAGAATGAATAAATTAGATTAGTTTCCCACTCAAGCTATCATTTGAAATTAAATTCTCATTCATATTAAAGCCTAGTACTGAGGGCGTTCGAATTTTCCTTTCGTCACAGTATTTCACATAAATAGAAACACTTTCTAAAAGCACATGAGCATCAAAGCAAAGCCAAGGTGTTTCTAATAATACTGTGACGAAATGAAAATTCGAACGCCCTCAGTACTAGGCTTAAAGTACCTTATACCTTACTTTTTGACAAGGTAAATGAAAATTAGGACCTATTTGAGGTAAAAGCTACTGGAATTTAAAAATACCGAGGTAAGGTGAAAGGTACACAAAATATGTATCTGGGTATGTACCTAGGTATTTGTACGTAGGTACTTCCTAACACTGGCAATGTGACCATATTATATGCATACATCTTGCAATCTGGTCACACTGTCCCAAAACAAAAGAATTGTCACTTTTAGTATTTTTGTTTTGGCTATACCAAAGACCCCTGTGAGTTGGTTGAACTTTTGCAACACTATGTTTTATGCCTCAATTCAACGGGAAGTAATGTGACGATCTGGCCACATTGCACCATAACAAACGAATTTCCAGGCACAGGCAGGAGCTTGAAAATTTTTGTAACTTCGCTGTGAAATGGCACTCAGGACCAACGGGCTAACTGTAAACGAGCTATGCTGCGTCTGCATGGCCATTCCGGATGCTAGGAAGGACACCAACTGGCTGAATATTTACACCGACTTGGATGCAGGACAAAACTTGAAGTTCATAATAGAGGAAACGACAGGCCGACAGGTCAAGCCCGCTGAGGATCTACCTGGACGCATATGCGCCACGTGCTTGGCAAACGCGAAAACTACATTTAATTTCAAGCGGCGATTCGAACAAAGTCTGAAGTGCTTTACCGGGCAGACGGAACGGAACGAAACCACATCCAACTTAAAAGCGGTAATCAGCGTGGATGGGCAGCATTTCAAGCCAGAAGAGAACCTCCAAAGCGACACCCCAAGCGACGCTTTAACGGAAGACGAGAACTACAAGAGACATGATGAGTTGCTGAAACGACCCCTTACGTGTACTTTTTGTTTGAAGAATTTCAGCAAAACGGGCAATCTAAAAGCTCACCAGTCTATTCATACAGGAGATCGGCCCTATCCGTGTTCCCACTGCTCAAAAACCTTTAGACAAAAATTCTGTCGAGACAGACATCAACTCACGCATTCTGGCATAAAACCTTACAAGTGTATGGAGTGCTCAAAGTCTTTTTCGCAAAGTTTTAATCTAAGAAAACACCTACGTATTCATACTGAACCACGCTTTAAATGTTGCTACTGCTCGAAGATCTTTGAAAGTAATAGCTCTCTGGAGGAACACCTTCAAACGCATTCTGGCGAAAGACCTTACAAGTGTACGGAGTGCTCAATGTCTTTTGCACAAAGCGGCAATCTTCGCAGACACCAAGTTACTCATTCTGGCGATCGATCCTTCAAATGTTCCCTTTGCGGCAAGTCTTATACGCGTGGAGACGCACTGAAGAAACACCTTCGCACACATACAAGAAACAAAGGCCTTTAGCACTCTTATAAGGAAATGAGCCTTCAAGTTAACAAACTGCTTGAAAAACTTTAGCCTAATGTAGAACTTGTGCTGGAAGACTGTATACTGAAAATGTAAATTGATCAATTATATTAAATTATATTAACTAGTTAAAATCCGTATTTTCACTGGGTAATGCTGGTCTGAAGAATAAGAATGCAGTCACAGAAGCAACTGATATCGGCACAAGGTAGTAACCCACTCAAAGAGGCTGTTGTTGGGCACTGCTGGAGTTAAGAACCCTGACTCTGACTGCTGGAGTGAAACAAATTTCTGGCGAAGCAACCGTTAAATCTTTCGCCGCGTGCTCGACAAACCCAAATTTGACAGCCAGCAAAGAAAATTGGATTAAGGCAGGCTTCCCCAAGCAGAGAGCGCGAAAATGTGACTGTGTCTCTCTCTAACACACAGTGGTGCATGACTTTGGCAAGCATTCGATGTGAATTGGCGAGTATGTTCGTGCCCCAGGGGCTATCGCTATGGAACTCTAGATTAAGGTAAAGAAGCAGGACAGAATTTTGAGAATATCGTCCCGTAGAGCAAATGGGATACTCACACAAACCAATTTACAATTTCGATGGGCAATTGCAGATGGCAAGTCATTCTTAGAGGCTACTTCAACTTGTTCGGTCTATGAGTGGTGAAACGGTGAAACTTAATTAACCCAAATATCGGATTGTACTTATTTTAGGAAAACGATTCAAATTCACAAATTTACAAGTATCATTGACTGAAGGAACTTCGGTCCAGAATATCGAATTCCGGCCCTTAAAGACCGCCATTTAAGAATTTATTTTTTTAAGACTCAAAGTTAAAGAATTCTGTTAAATTTTGCAAATCTCATTTCTGTTTTTGGAGCCGCTGGCAACATTTACATGAAATCATATTTAAAAATTGCAAATTTTCTATTTTTTTTCTAGTTCTGTCACTTAATTGTTGGTCCTTCGAGCCGTATAGCTAGATATAGATCAAGCATCCATTGGGTCCACTAAAGTTAAGGTCCCATAGGCAAATGAATTGCCCAAAATCAGAGCTCGAAAATAACCCTCAACACTTTTTCCAGTGC
Organism: Lordiphosa magnipectinata; assembly: GCA_037044535.1. NCBI lineage: Eukaryota > Metazoa > Arthropoda > Insecta > Diptera > Drosophilidae > Lordiphosa > Lordiphosa magnipectinata. The sequence goes on along the minus strand of JBAMBO010002195.1, from coordinate 85,727 downwards.
GATCAGCCCACTGACAAAACATAAAAAAACAAAGCCGACTCGGTCTCTCACTGAGCAAAACATATTTTTTTCCCTTCTCATGTGTTTTGTGTTTCGCATTTTCGGTTGATCAAAACAAACGAGACGGTCTGCCAATAACAACTGAGAGGGACACGAAAAAACTGTCTTCAAATGAGCAAAACACAAAAAGTGTCGGTAAAAAGTGTCAATTGTTGTGGTAGACGGTGGGGCTTATGTACTATATGTACAATGTACATAATTAAATAAATCTGTTTTTTAGGCGTTAAGCAATTACAAAAACTAATATTTTCTGCATTTCATTGGATAGGTTGATAATAAATTTCTCCATACTCCACATATGTACAAAGATCATTGACTGAGACACACAGACACAGGAATCCCAGTCACAGCCACGCTTACATTTGTAGAAGACACTTTGGAAGTCGGCGCTCGGCAAAACGGTCAGTGAAAGTCATGAGCAAAACAGAAACGAAAAAAGCGATGTTTGAAACTAACATTTTTTTGCAAGCTCTGCCCAAAATTTGATGAAAATTTGTCTATATAGCTCCAAAACCAGGTTTGAAATTGCAAAAGATTTGCAAAATAAATTACTGAAATTTTCCGATTTTTTTCGAAAAATGTTTGTTATTATAAACTATTGTCTATATATCATAAACTATTTGAAATTTTACTTTAGTGACTTTAGCAATTAGGTAGCTCTTAACCGCGCCTACAAAACACAAAACAGTGCTTTGTACCAGCTAAAAAAAAACGCCTTTATTTAATCACAAACATGTAAAAAATATCAACCTTATTTCATTGATTTTTTTACAATTTAGTATTTATTCCGAGAATGTAGATACGAAAAAAAGCGATAATCTATGTACTTCTACTCTACATATAATATAAAACCGTTTGTCCTGGCTGACTGATTCACTGACTGACTGACTGATTGGCAATCAACGCAGAGCACAAACTGTAAGAGATAGAATTCTGAAATTTGGACAGGAGTTTCCATTAGAGGTACTATGACGGGGTTTTGTAAAATTCAAACCGGAAAAGTGTCGGAAAAGTTTGTATGGGAAAAATTTTGATTTTCATCCGATTGACCAAACATTTTTTTGTAAGCATAGTTCGCGAAATAATTCGACAAGTGTTTTCCCGATGTTGGAAAACCCGCCCACGAGGAAATTGGCCGGAAAATTCTGCATGAAAAAAAATTTTTTCATCCTATTGAGTTGAAACTCGGTTTGTAAGGATAGAATGCGAAATAATTTGAAATGTGATTTTCCAATGTCGCAAAATCCGCCCCCAGGCGTGAAAATTCCCGGAAAACTCTGTATGCAAAAGTCTATTTGTCATCCGATTGGCTTGAAACTCGGTTTGCAAGGATAGAACACAAAATAATTTGAAATGGGGCGGAAACGGTAACTATAACGATAACGGGAACGGGAACGGTACGGTAACGGTGGGTGGGAATTGGAGGGAAAACCCAGCAACAAAGTCGTTACGGGGGAAAGACAAAGTAGTAAGACGTTGAATTCAAGCTGATGTATGTAAGATTCGCTTTGTGGGCTCTACGGGGAACACAGATTAAAAAGGCTATACTGATGGCGACGCAGTGAAGCGCGATGGGTTATATGCTAGTATATATATAAAACAAAGTCGTGTGTGTTTCACCTATCTTAAGAACGCCTGGAGATCTTTGATAAGCAGTGTCTAGAAGTACCTAAATACAAATACCTAGATACATACCTAGATACATATTTTGTGTACCTTTTATCTTACCTCGGTATTTTCAAATTCGAGTACCTTTTACCATACCTTGGTCTTAATTTTCATTTACCCGGAATAGGTAAGGTTGGGTACTTTTCGTATATGATTTTTTTTGGCTCCGATTACATTATAGCCGAGACGCTGCTGCGCTCTGCCATATTGAAAAGAAAAGTATTAGGGACCTGTTTGTGGCTTTAACTGGACGTCCGGTAAACATTCCGTGTTCAAAAACTTTACGATCCTTCTACATAAGAGGAAGGCGTGCTCTCATGTAAGCAAGTTTTTAGACGGGTCTGATTTAAATATAGTAATAGAGCGGGATAGTTCAGCTGATGCTGAAATTATTTTTCCAAAGCACTTTAGATGCGCATCACACGCTTTGAACTCAGTTGTTACGAAAGATGCTAACATCAAATAATACCAAATTTTCAAACACATTATTCTTCCTTGGGGTAAGCAACGGCAGCTTGGAATGCTGTTAGCAGATCCACAGTGGATGCAGATAAAGTTGAGAACAGTAGCAGCACCAGATGGAACAGTTTTCAACGAATTTTGGAACTAAAACACAATTTAAAAAGTGTTTGTACAACTTTAAAAAACAAATTTATTTTTTGCATGAATTGAATAAAGTTACTGACATTTTCGCTAAGGCTATTGATTTTTAATTTCGGCTCTAGCCCAGTGCTACAAGATGATTCCTGTTTTTAACGCACTAGTCACAACTTTGCAGGGCTAATCCCATTGTAATTTAGAATATTATTCTGACTTCAATGCTTGAATAATTTGAAATATTGTGATCAATTTAAAGATGCTCTTAAAAAAAGAGTTTTAAACGATTTTTTTTTCTTTTTTGAAAACAAGACTGCAAACGAGGCAAAGACCTTTGCTTTAAATCAGCGGTGGGCACGCCCTCAGTCTCATATTAAAATCCGTTGCAATTAACTAGCTTCGAAGTGTGAACCACCAGAAAGGCGCATGGAAAGGCGCAACAGGTGCATTTTGCGCGATCGAAACTCGCTGATAACGTTTGCTTTTTCTGTTATCGTTGTTGGGCTATTCCCAAACTCAAAATTTCGTGCCCACCGCTGCTTTAAATTGAATAATGCCAAATAAACACATCAAAAATGTAAAGTTTTTTAAAGATTGGCTTGTCAAAGAACATTGGCTTGTTCAAACACAAAGGATTCTGAAGACTTTTTCGACACCAGTAATGGAAGATTGGATGAAACTGAAAATTGTAATGAAAATTCTATCTATACCTTAAGTAGTAAAATAATTGCATTGTTTTTATAAGTATAATACAACAAATGATGAACCATGCTTTTAAATTTAAAAGTACCTTTTTTGTACCTTTACCTTTACCTAGGTACTGGAAATTCCGGACACCTTTTACCTTACCTAGGTATATTTTTTGACATTTACCTTGTACCTTACCTAGGTAAGAAAATTGGGGTACCTTTCCAATCACTGTTGATATATTGGATTTGTTTCCGCCCCGAATGGCAGAATATCAATAAAAACTCGCAAAAAGACAATCGGTCCAAAACAAAATTGCGAAAAATTGGAAAAAGGTTATAATCAGTTTAGATTTTCATCGAGATTTAATAGTTGGCAATTGTCGGCAGGTAAATAGGACGCTCCTTTATAATAAGTTTGCACTTTTTGGAGATTATCATGTAGAATTAATAGTTGGTAATTGTCGACGGGTAAATAGGAGGTGTAGACCCATCGGTCCAAAAAATAGCGAAATTTGTAAAACAGACAGACAGACTGACATGACTAAATCAAATCAGCTGTTGATGCTTATCAAGAATATATATACTTTATAGGCTCGGAAGCGCTTTCTTCTGGCTGTTATATACATTTGCACAAACTTAATATACTCTACTAGCTAGCCCGACAAAGATATCCTTGAAAAATATCCAAATGCATAAATAATGCAAAAATATAAAAATCAAATGACAACATCTGTCACATCAATTGGTCTCAATCAGTCGTAATTTTTATCATAAAAGTTATAACAGTTACGGTCCCTGATCATTACAGATTATTCGGCCAACCTGTCGACTAGATTGTGTCAACAAAGTCGTAATGCTTTTAGGCTTCGGTAACATTACGAAACAATCCAATGAGAATTACAAGAAATCGCACGAGAGGAGCCCCGCGTTAGTATGGCCCGAATTTGAGCAAAGACAGGCAGCCCGTGTATCGAATAGGTTGGCCATGAGAAATCGTCGAGCTCATCTCACAGATCAACAACGAATGAATCTTCGACGTGCAAGAAGAAATGCTTCAAGTTATGATTTGAATCGAGCAGCGTTTTTATATAATTGAACAATTGGTCCATTGTGGGCATTGTGGCTCATTGAAGTTTGCTGGTGAAACGCCTGGACTGTGTTGCCTTAATGGCAATGTGAAATTGTCGGTATTGACCCCTCCACCTGAGTCATTGCATTCATTGCTTCGAGGCGATTACTCAAAAATACAATGGTTGTTTTCAAATGACTTTATTTGGGGCAGACATTATCCAAGTACACAGATCTAATATACCATTCAAGATACACCATCGAATTGGATCATTGCAACCTGTTGAAGATGCACAGCATAAATTCTTACAAATATACTTCATGGGCAATATAGGGGAACAACTTAATCGGCGTCAAGAGATTGATAAAGCAATGTGTTCGAACTTGAACATGATATTCAACTCGGCCCACACGTAGTGTTAATCTCATATTTAAATATGTAGCCTATGTCGCCATGTGTGTCATAAACATGTCACCTTATGTAATATTAATAGCCGCAGTGACGAGGATCAGCCCAGCCCAGCAGACAAACCACTTGAAAGGGTCATCCGCACTTAATATGCTTCGTGGGAAGCAATGTGTAGTCCTTCCACGAATGCATTTCTATATTTATACACACGCAGCTATCTTACAAATACTGCCTTAGTTAAGCTAGAAGATAAGGGATGAGAAATTCTAAATAAAAGGAACCTCGCTCAGACTGAGAAGGTTAGTACAATTGAAACCTACAACAAGCGTGCTCATTAAAAGTGTATAAGTACATACACAATGAAAAGAGTAATTCTTCATGATCTGCAGTAATTACTTCATGAACATCATGCATTGGTCAGGCTGTTCAAGACTGCATTGGAGCACATGCCAAGTGATGACTACAAAGTCGTGGTCAGAGCGGATAAACGACCAGGTGGAACACACGAACGCAGATTTAATGCTCCCATTTTGCAAATTTTGCCATTTTTTTGACCATTTGATCAACACTTCCTACTTACCCGTCTATTGACACTGCTATTTACCCGTCTATTTAACTGTCTTTATAGCAATCTAATCTCATATATGAATTTTTTGGACCGTCCGTCTATATGACAATCTAAGGAAATGAAGAGAATCAACCCAAGTGTTGACTATGCAGCAAAATATAATATATAGTTTCATCAAAAGCAAAGCTCTCGCCGTCATTAAAAATGTTATCCTACTTAACCTAGTGAACTATTGAACTTAATACATTTTGTCTGATAACTACATATATGAGTCCATTACAAGAAAACCTTAGCCAGACTACAGTAAAATTAAAAAAAAAAATTGAGGAAAGCTAACTTCGGCTCGACCGTTGTTTATATACTTGTAGCTTGTATGATTTTTTTAAATTAGTAGCCTGATTCCACTGACACAAATATGTACATTCGGCCAAATGTACATATTTTTGACAAGGCCTCCTATATACATTTTCTGAACCTAATTTCTATAGCAGCTGAACTATATAGTTGTCCTATCAAACTTGGTGGAATTATGTGAAAGCATAGATAACTTGTAAATACAAGGTTCGGGGACGTTTGCGTTGAAGACAAAAAAGTTTTTCTCACTAAAACAACATTTTCGACCGATGGTTCCTATGGCAGCTATATGCTATAGTCATCCGATCTGGCCGGTTCCGACAAATGTGCAGCGCATTTGTACCAAAAGACTTCGTGGAAAGTTTGGTTAAGATAGCTTAAAAACTGACGGAGGAGAGAGCATAGAAACAGACGGACGGACAGACGGACATGGCTATATCGACTCAGCTCGTCATGCTGATCAAGAATATATATACTTTGTGTGGTCGGAGATGCTTCCTTCAATGCGTTACAAACATCTGGACAATTTTAATATACCCTCTACAAGGGTATAAAAATACCGCTTATATTATATAATGCTAGCCAAAGTCGTAACTGTAACTCTCATTTAGTCGCTGCTTAAACTAACGAGTGGCTGGCAACATGATTTTAGGCTCTCTTGCTGAGAGAAAATTAGAGTTTCCAGCAAGTCCCCTTTTATTTAACCGTTTTTCTTGTTATAAATAATTTACACAAATATTTTTGCATAAAAACGAACAGTTTATTTGTACAAATAAGAATATCAAAGTATATTTCAACATGTTACTAAAGAATTTGCATTCCCAGTATAATAATAATTATTATTATTGTTGTTGTGGTTTTTTGTTGTTGTCTGGAATCACGGAATGAAGCTTGAGTATATTATCAGACACACAGCTGGTTGCACTCTTCATTTCTTGACCAATCCTCGTCTGAGCACATAAACCAAAGTAATGCCCACAAACACAGCACCCACAGCTAATCCAACATCACGGCAGCTGTTGGTCAAAACGAAATGCAATTAGAAATTAGATACAAATATCCATAGGGGGAGGGTGGAGGGAGGTTGTGAGTTAGAAAAGATATGGTAAAATCGAAGTTAATACAAAATGCAACATTGCTTGGGCGCGGCAGGCTCATTAGTGGTAGCATCGGTAGCAGTGGAATCAGTAGTGGTATCAGTAGTGGGCGTGGCACTAGGGTGAAGGTAAAACAAAAATAGGTGGCATACAAATAAAAAATCAACTGATCAGAAATTAAGGTTCACAGCTCTAGTCTAGACTAACACATCTAGGCGTGCAGACGTGTCAGATGGTGATGGTGGATTACCGGGTGCAGGTGCTACAGATGTGGTTGTTGCTGGCATAAGTCGCAAATGAAAACTATGGGGTATCATTGCTTTAGGAAGTTTTTTTTTAGTACCCCTGGTATCCCTGGTAATTCCTTGGCTAATTCATTTCATTTGCGACTTATTTGACTTGTGCTAAATGTTAAATATTTACAGAGAACTTTGAATACGGGAAAAGGACTTACACTTCGCCTATTAAATAAGCTAATTATTAACTTTTGTAGAATTTCACTTTGGTGCTTGAGAATGATTTAAAGCTTTTAGGCAAATGCAAAATACAAATTGTTTTGGTTAAAATATGCAAGTACAATTTAAACAAATGTTTAGGGAGGGGTCGGGGAGGGCATGCGTGTCGCAAAAATCCAGTTTTTGACCAAAATAACCAAATTATTGATTTCAGCGCGTCATGCAGAGAGTATAAATGCGTCCATAAATAGAATATGTAAGTACATTGTACAAACATACATTTGTATGTTTGTAGAGATAGATAACGGACAGCATGCAAGTACTCGTGGGGGAGGGGAGTTTGGGGAGGAAACGCCAAGATAATGAGATCATTTCAAATGTCAGTTGACAAGCAGATGCTATACACAAATCACAGAAATGGGCTTAAAACTGTTTACATCAGCAGCTTCTTACCTAACTGGACATTTCTTTTTACAATCACTGGCTGCCAGGTCACCTATGTAGTATTTTTTCATGATTTCCCTGGAAATACACTCGTCAAATTAAGTTGAAATTGTACCAAGGTAAAGGCAAACGCTTACCTGGCCTCCTGACTGTGGCCCACATCAATGAACTCTTTGGTGCCATCACGACCAGCCACATCTATAAGAGAGTCCTCTCCACCGGGATGCTGTCGGCAGGCATTAAATTGAAATAATGGGCTAATGGATTCTCATGATGTACTCACCTCGTGCAGGAACTTGGTCACATTGTAGACTTTCTTTTCAATTATCACCCACAGATCATCGGGCTTGTTGTGCTCTTTAACGGTGGCTAAGCTAATTTCCTTGCTTTTGCTCATTTTGGATGGACCTGTTGGGTCTATGGGGGCCGAACTACTAATGAGACCAGGGCTGCCCAGTTAAACATACAAAATTCAGGGCTAACATACATTGGCTAGAGATGAGCAATTTAGAAGTGACTGCGTGCAGTCACTGTGATTGCTACACAGTGCTGCCAGAATTTAAAAGCCAAAAATGGCTAAATATAAGTTTACACAGGCAAATAAATTTGGCAAAATTTTGATGTTAAGTTAAATTAAATTGGCTATATTTGATCAAATTTGTAGAGAATGGAACCATAGTTTATGTTTTAAGTCCTGCAATATCTCCAATCATGTCTTTTTAGACCAATTTTCATAACACATATGTCACATTATTTATGCTGCCTTTACACTTGTCATATATCTCTAAATAGTTGTTTGTCAAAATTCTCTAAACAGAAACTCTTATCAAATTGAACCTGTCAAATTGCATCAAAAAAAGCTAAATTTTCCAAATATTTAGAGTTATTTTCTTTGCTATTACACTATCGTCAGAGAGTCTCTTTAGAGATATATGATAAGTGTAAAGGCAGCTTTACCTGGGTGAACTCAGCTTAAGTACAAACTTTTTTTAAGTAAGGCAAACAGAAAATAAGGAAAATTCATTTTTTTTTAAACTAACAAAGTCTAACCAAAGTTGCAAAACGCAAAACACTTTTACCGGCTTCCAAAAAGTCGAGAAATATTCTAAATTTTTTTTATGAAAGTAAGGTAAATTGGCGGGTCAAGATCAAGCGTTTCAAAATACTCTGGAAATTCACATTTTATGATTACCTCACAATATCACGAAGATTGAATAGTTGGCAATCAAAGACGGGTAAATTTACTAAATAGGAAGTGTCGGTCAATCGGTTTAAAGAAATTTTAACGTTTGCAATATTCTTATATGAGTTAAGATTGACATGAAGACGGGTAAATAGAATAGTGCAGATCAAACGGACCAAAAAATTACGAAATTTAAAAAACAGTTTTAATCAGGGAATCAAACCGGAACCAGAACCAGAACCGTATACCGAAAAGAACCGATTAAAACTCAGAACCAGAACCGTCACCGGAACCCATATTTTTAATTTTTTATATACCGGTATCCGAGAACCGATATTCTTGGAACCGAAAAGACCGAATTGAACCGAAACATTATACCGGTACAGTTGCGGTTCTGGGTGCAAAAACAAGACTGCAAAGATGGCACTTGGTTTTGGCGAGACCAGTCTTTTTAAAAATATTGCATCCTATATTTTTAGACCCTCATTGAATGTCATGATAACCGTTAGAACAGAAATGTACTTGTGTTATCCATTTCTGTTCAAGTGAAACTTAACGAGGAAAGCAGCTCTGACCTAGGCTGCAAACAAACCCCTTGGAAAGTGTTAATCGGTTCCTTTACTTATCGAACCTAAGGTTTTGGTTCGAAGCTTGGTTCATGAATTCTGATATCGTTGAGATATTTTTTGGTAAAAAATAAAGCATATTTTTTGGTAAGGAAACTTTCAGCTAACGACGCTATTAAAAACGTTTAATAATACTCAAATGGACCTCATTCATTATAGCAATCATTCATTAGTTCTCTCCTAGGGCCGCACCTTTTGTGTTTATCAATAAACGGATTTGATTTGTCATTTATCAACTTGACTTTATTTCCTTCTCAAAGTCGTAATATGCAGTTTGGATATAATTTTGAAATGGTAATGCTCCGATTCAGCACTATGAAGCATTTTTTTAACTGTCAAAATATTGTGATAATTTTAGATACTCTGAAAAACCTGACTAAAGATATTCTTTGAACCGAAACAGTTTCATCAATTCAGAAGAGGTCCGGTGCAGGTCCAAATTCGGGAGGTTACAAATTAAAAAGGTCCGGTGCGATTGAGCCAAAAACCCAAACCGAACTGGTTTTACGGGTTCGGTTCTGGAACGTTGAAAGTGGTAGCTTAAGTGGATTCATACATGTATTTATATGAAAAGGAACAGGACAATTCAAATAGATCAGTATTTTCCCCAAACAGATTAATGGCATCAAACATCATAATGTTTCTTGAGAAATGTTCTCATAATAAGGATGATGAAAACTCGACAAAGTTTCCACATTTGCCTTTGAGAAGGGCAAGTAAGCGTAAAACGTTTGTTTTTTGGAGTATAATTATTAAGTCATCGCTAAAAAATGGACGGACGTAAAACCAGTGACCGATCTTCGTTTATATTTTAAGGGTACATAATGGTACGTACCGGTATACCGAAATAAGAAAGCAGGTACCAGTACGGAACCGAATACCGAAATAATATTAGAACCAAAACAGAACCTTTTACGTACCAGAACCGGAACCCGAACCGAAATACGATTCGGTTTGATTCCCAGGTTTTAATGAGTTTAAGTCAGGGAATCAACCCGATTCGTATTTCGGTTCCGGTTATTTTGGTTTTAACCATTTTTCGGTATTCGGTTCCGTATTGGTACCTGGACTTTAACGTACCGGTATGAACCGGTAAAACCTAAATAAAAATCGGTCATTGATTTTGCGTCCATCCGATTTCTTAGCGAAGACCTAATAATTACGCCCCGAAAATAAACGTTCTACGCTTACTTGCTCTTCCTCAAAGGCATACATACAATTGTAGAAACTTGGTCTTGTTTTCTGACCACCTTTTAACTACATATTTAATTTGAAAGCGTTTTGAAGCCTTGGAAAATTGATAATGATTGAAGCCATTAAACTGTTTTGTGAAAATTTATTAGGCGCTGGTCAATAAAATTTGACGATCCCTATACGACGAAGGTTCTGTACACTTCTCTTTTCCGTCCGATTCTTGAGTATGGATCATGAGTGTGGAGTTCGCCATATTCGACCCACCAAGATAGAATTAAATCTGTGCAAAAGCAATTCTTATTGTTCTCTCTTCGAGGTGTAAACTGAAAACCTTCGTTCTAGTAGACTTCTTTTAATTAATCTTCCCTTCCTAATTTACCGTAGAGTTATGCTTGGGGTTATCTTCATACATAGACTTATTAATGGTGAAATCGACTCATCTGAGTTGGTTGGCTTAATTAACCTCAATGTTCCTATAAGACTGACTCTAATTATATATCCCCTTATCACTGAATCGTTGTATTACTAAAGCTGCCTTTACTCTTGTCATATATCTCTAAAGAGACTCTCTGACGAAAGTGTAATACCAAAGCAAATAACTCTAAATATTTGGAAAATGTAGGCATTTTTTGATGTTAATTTGACAGGTTCCAATTTGATAAGAGTTCCTCTTTAGAGAATTTTGACAACCGACTATTTAGAGATATATGATAAGTAGACATCGGATTATACATATTTACATATTTTGAACCGCATGTCCGATTTAAGTTCTGATTGCACACATCTTATTTTTATTGAATACGATCTAAAATATGCAAGATATGTAAAATATGTAAAAAAAACCTATTTTTTTATGAAATGACATATTTCAGATACATTATAATCCTAATAGGCCAGGATTAATGTGTTCTTTTTGTGATTCTGTGCTCACCATTTTCTGATTTTTTTGCAAGTCCGTTGGAAAATCTACTTCATCAATTCAACTTTTAAATAATTCAAATTCCGAAAAAAAGCGATAAAAAAACATGTTTGATTCAAAAACTGCTAAAAGAATTGGAATGAAAGTAATCAAACTCTATTGTCTCCGTACATAAATGAAACCAACAACAGTCGCAAAGGGATAAGAGTTACGCTCTCAAATGTTCTCACGACATTTCTGTTATGGTTGTTTCTGCATGGGTTTTTTGTTCTACACGCATGCCTTATTTGAGTGAATGTGTGTCGTTTACTCTCTCTCGCGCTCTAAGCAAAAGCGCCTAGTTCAAAATGTTGGCAGAGCGCCATACCGGAGATAGTTGTATGATGGGTGTGAGTGTGCATGCATGGGGGTGGGGCGGGAAAGAGGGGGAATGGGGAGGTGAAGAGGGTGTGAAGAGGGGGGAACAGTGGGCTTAGAGTGAGGAACAATGGAAGAGGGGGGGAAGAGTGGAGGGTGCGTGGGAAGAGGGGGTGGGGAAACAGAGGAAAACCAAATTTGAATTGAATATTAATTGAAGAATGGCTGCCATGAGGTCAAGTTGCCCCAACAAGGTGTGGAAGTTTTATAAAAAAATATTGTCGCTTTAAATTTCGGAATTTCTGTGAAATGCACAATCCTCATATATAATATTTACTAGAAATGGGCGCGGGACGGAAATATCTCTAGACCCAAAGTTCACAATTTAGTTGTGCGGGAGAGGTATATTCTCGGCATCCACATGACTGGAAGGGATTAATATATAATTCTGGAGTTTTCGAGCGCCTATAAAATTTGCTGCGCTTTCGTAAAATTTGACAAATTTCGCGGTTTTTGGTCTAAGCCTCTTATATACGCGACTTCAATTGCCATCTATAGTTATCTTGGGTCGTTTGAAAATTTTGCAAATTTCGCGATTTCCTTGACCATTTGATCTACTCCTCCTATTTACCCGCCGGTTTACCCTTCTTTATGATAATCTAAATTCAAATGAGAATTTTTGAAATTTTGCGATTTTTTTGACCATCTTCTCTTCTTCTTTTTTTACCCGTGGACTCTAGCCGTCCATAAAATCTTCATAAAAATCTGAAATTAATGAACAATTTAGAAATTTCCCAATATTTTGGAACTTTCAAGGCACACCTTTCATTTGCTCGGTCTACAACTCCCATTTAACCGTCTATATATGCCATATATATATTTTTAATAATAATCTAAGCTCAAGAAAAAGAATTTTTGCAAATTTCTCAATTTTTATATAATATCTCTAAATAGTCGGCAGCTTTTAGCTGTCTTTACACTTATCATATATCTCTAAACAGTCGGTTGTCAATTCTCAATTCTCTAAACAGAAACTCTTATCAAATTGAACCTGTCAAATAACATCAAAAATGCCTAAATTTTCCAAATATTTAGAGATATTTGATTTGCTATTACTATATCGTCAGAGAGTCTGTTTAGAGATGTATGAAAAGTGTAAAGCAGTCTTATACTATGCCTTGTATGAACCGTTTCGTGTCCTCTGTTCTGATTACAATAAACTCTACCGAGAAATCAACTCGGAAGATTCTCTTCCTGATTTAAAAACTGCTATTTTACCTTATTTAGCCCGTAATTTACATTACTTTGTTTTTCCTTCGTTCCGAGTTCACGCGTAAAAAGCCTCAGCTAGGTGTCGCAGGGGCCACTTGAATGTACGGCGCATTTTGACACAAACACACAAACAGCTGTGGGTAATAGCCAGCTTTGCAGCCTAGTTATTGCAGTCAGAGCCGATACTGTACGGGTACAATGTTTAGGTTCTTCTCGGTTCCAAGACAAATAGAAATATTGGTTCTGGTTCTGAGTTTTAATCGGTTCTTTTCGGTAACGGTTCCGGTTTGATTCCCTGGTTTAGATTATCATGAAGAATACATAGAAAAAATGGCAACACTGCTGCCATATAGCCATATCGCTCATCTCTAAGTCATAAGCAATAACCGTTACCTGCCAATAAAAAAACAATTTGATTTTGCTAATTTGAACACACCAATTATATGTTTTGTTTATTGATTTGGAAACATGAAGACGCTAATTAACTTTTTTTTTTACCAATATTTGTTGGGCAATTAACACAATTACATGGAGAATACTTGTTTTTTGTTTTTTTTTTTTGATTAGTTGAAAATTTCCTTTAGAGATTGCCACCACGCAGACGCAACACCAAGTGAAGGGTAGATTCCTTCTGGATGTTGTAATCCGAAAGGGTGCGGCCATCCTCCAGCTGCTTGCCAGCAAAGATCAAACGCTGCTGATCTGGGGGAATGCCCTCCTTGTCCTGAATCTTAGCCTTGACATTTTCAATGGTATCGGATGGTTCGACCTCCAAGGTGATGGTCTTGCCAGTCAAAGTCTTGACAAAGATCTGCATGCCACCACGCAGACGCAACACCAAGTGAAGGGTAGACTCCTTCTGGATGTTGTAGTCGGACAAGAGTGCGTCCATCTTCCAGCTGCTTGCCAGCAAAGATCAAACGCTGCTGATCTGGGGGAATGCCCTCCTTGTCCTGGATCTTAGCCTTGACATTTTCAATGGTATCGGATGGTTCGACCTCCAAGGTGATGGTCTTGCCAGTCAAAGTTTTGACAAAGATCTGCATGCCACCACGCAGACGCAACACCAAGTGAAGGGTAGATTCCTTCTGGATGTTGTAGTCGGACAAAGTGCGTCCATCTTCCAGCTGCTTGCCAGCAAAGATCAAACGCTGCTGATCTGGGGGAATGCCCTCCTTGTCCTGGATCTTAGCCTTGACATTCTCAATGGTATCGGATGGTTCGACCTCCAAGGTGATGGTCTTGCCAGTCAAAGTCTTGACAAAGATCTGCATGCCACCACGCAGACGCAAGACCAAGTGAAGGGTAGATTCCTTCTGGATATTGTAGTCCGAAAGGGTGCGTCCATCCTCCAGCTGCTTGCCAGCAAAGATCAAACGCTGCTGATCTGGGGGAATGCCCTCCTTGTCCTGGATCTTAGCCTTGACATTTTCAATGGTATCGGATGGTTCGACCTCCAAGGTGATGGTCTTGCCAGTCAAAGTCTTGACAAAGATCTGCATGCCACCACGCAGACGCAACACCAAGTGAAGGGTAGACTCCTTCTGGATGTTGTAATCGGACAAAGTACGTCCATCCTCCAGCTGCTTGCCAGCAAAGATCAAACGCTGCTGATCTGGGGGAATGCCCTCCTTGTCCTGGATCTTAGCCTTGACATTCTCAATGGTATCGGATGGTTCGACCTCCAAGGTGATGGTCTTGCCAGTCAAAGTCTTGACAAAGATCTGCATGCCACCACGCAGACGCAACACCAAGTGAAGGGTAGACTCCTTCTGGATGTTGTAGTCGGACAAAGTGCGTCCATCCTCCAGCTGCTTGCCAGCAAAGATCAAACGCTGCTGATCTGGGGGAATGCCCTCCTTGTCCTGGATCTTAGCCTTGACATTCTCAATGGTATCGGAGGGTTCGACCTCCAAGGTGATGGTCTTGCCAGTCAAAGTCTTGACGAAAATCTGCATCTTGGCTAAAAAAAAAATAAAAAACAAACGAAAAAATTTAACAAATTAATATACGTATGTGACAACAAATCGGGATTGACTGAATTTTTAAGGAAAACACCTCATAATCAGAAATACTTATGTTACTAAGCATATTTGTTCAAATTTTAGGGCGTATTCCGCCTTTACTTGTATTTTTCATAAGCATTACTTTGCAACTGATCTATTGTTAAAGTGTATTGTGGCCGATGAAACAGGATTTCGATGATTCATTGTGTACTCTAGGTTTGGTGCTATATTGTACAGAAAAAATTGTTGTACCAAAAAGGGGTTAAATTAGCCATTTTCTAAATATAAATTTACAGCTTAATCTATGAGTGCAACGCAGCGATGGCCACCAGTACCCCCTGAGGGGGCGAAGAAATTTCGCTATTTACACATATACGAGCCGAACGCATGCTGAAGCTGAAGAGAAGAGTAGCTGCTAGCCTTTGATGCTGTCAGGTCGAGGCAAATTCACCATGGAGCAATGAGTATTAGAGATAAAATTTGCGCTGCCTCTGAATTTTTACTGGTTTAAGCAATAGTGCATTATATACATGGTTTAGATACTTTATAATGCCATATAGGAAATTAGTGGTTAGAGCGAGACGGACATATCCCTAAATGTACCCAGAGAGCATAAGTGAGAGCGAACAGCTGACTGGGGCAACGCAAATTTTATCTCTAATACTCATTGCTCTATGCCAACGCTGCATTAGAGATATAGAGTTTTTAGAATCAGATTCGGGTTCAGCGTCACAAAATAATCTAGAATCAAACATTTATTTTGGATTTAGCTTCTTTTTCATACTAGTTTTAAGAATGATGCACAAACAGAATAAAATAAGAACAAAATAATACCATTTATAGAAAGGCACTTTTGAATTTTTTTCCTGTGTCAAAAAACTTTCTTGACATACTGTATGTTCCCGTTGTAGATTAAAACTGCGTATGCTCTCTCTCCCTCTCTTTCTTTTTCATTTGTTGTACTGCTGGCGTGGCGCAGCCAAATAAACTACGTACTACAATATCTTCAATATAGCTTTAGCGCAGAGGTTTAAGGTTGATTTTTTTTAAAAACAAATAAAGATGTTAAAAACACAGTTGAAGTCAAAGCCATTTTATTTCAAACTGCCAAAATGTGGCATCCCTGTAGCCCTACATTTCTGCCGTCGGCAGATACACACTAGTGACGAAAGCCATACAAAGAAGGTGACTAGCTAAATATGTACAATTGCGAGCCTAATTAGCTTAGAAACAGCCAGTCATTCAAAATTTTGCAGATTCTTCTTGTCAAGCTGAACAAACACCAAATTATTAACTATAGTTTATGTATGTATGTAGAATTAAATTGTTTTTTTTTTGTTTCAACCCCCACCCACCCAGTGCGTTGCAAGTTTTTTTGCGTTGTGACCCAATTTCCATGACCCCACCACAGTTAATTTTCTTGGCATACACACAAAATTCTCGATACTTGAATACACACACATATTTGTATGTACAGACATTTTCAATGGTTGTTTATTGAAATTTCACAATTCAACAAATTTTTTCTTTTCCAGCTTATAATGACTAATCAAATTTTCTTTGTTGCATTTCTTTTTGCTGCGACATCATTTTGTTCAAGGGCAAGAAAAAAAAATGGCCACTGCATTTACACCCACATATGTACGTACCTTCTTTTCTTTAATAACTCTGCACAACTTTCAATCAAATGCAGTTAAATTTGTATTTAATATGATTCTTTCTATTATTTAATTTTTTGTTTTAATAATCTTGCACTATTTTTTGTTCAAAAAAAACTTGCTTGTCTTTGATGTTCTCTCAACTATTTTCTCACTGTTAATGCTTTGATTTGGGTTGCCACACACTCGTATTTATAGGCAGAGACATGGAGAAATTAGTATAGAGACGCAATTTGAGTGCATTGGTTAGAGCGAGATGGATAGAGCTCAGAGAGCAAACAGCTGAGCGAGGGTATTTTACAACACTGATGCTAAATAAAAAAAAACAGGGTGTCTGCTTAATATTTTTTTTTTTTAAATAAAAATTTTAGTTAGTGGAGGTTAAAGCCTTATATTATTAGAAATTAATGTTTTTAGGTATATGTTATTATGACGGAATAGAATGCGTTTTAATTTATTTTTATTTTTTAGAATAGAAGACAAAAAATCTCAATAACAGTTCAATTTGTTTAAGCTTAGAAATATATTAACTTAAATAAAAGAAGTCCGTAGGAAACAAGTATATGTGCATTTTCAATTTGTCTGCTTTAGTATCCTTATGTTTACATTTTGTTTATCATTTAATAGTTAATGTGCCTTCCTTTTGCCGTTATAACCTTATTTAGGCGATCAGGCATAGAATCCACCAATTTTTATACCCGTTACTCGTAGAGTAAAAGGGTATACTAAAGTCGTGCAAATGTATGTAACAGGCAGAAGGAATCATTTCCGACCATATTAAGTATATATATTCTTGATCAGCATCAACAGCCGAGTCGATATAGCCATGTCCGTCTGTCTGTATGAACACCTAGAAGAGCTAGAGCTAGAGCAACCAAATTTGAAATGTAGACTCCTATTGTCTGCACGCAGATCAAGTTTATTTCAAATTTTTGATGCGTCCACCCCCGCCCCCACAATAGAAAATGTTGAATAACTCCCACAATTTTGAAAATATCGAGATCATAATTTACAATAACATGTGTATCCCCAATGTCTATAATCTGTGAAAATTTTAGAAAAATATATAATATATAGGAAAAGTCGGGTTTTAGTACCAAATCACCTGTTAAGAGGAATGCATGCCACAAAAAATCCCTGGCAGGCTGTTGCCATAGCAACAAGTGCGTAAATATGTAGTGAGAGCATTATTGAACACAGCTGCCTATGCAGAGAGCACGCTATTTTCGCGTGCAACCATTTATTGAAGGAGAGGGGGGAGGGCGCTTGTGAGAGACAATTTTAATGGGCGCCCATGATTTGTGCTGATTTCCGAGCGAGAATGCAGTGCGCGCACTACTTAACACTCTTTATACTGTGGAACCAAAAAACCACACAGCAAACGAAAATGCAAGGCGTGTGTAAGAGAGAGAGAGAGAATGGGCGCCCATGATTTGTCCTGATTTGCGCTCAAAAAGAGTTAGAACATAAAAAAGCGCGCGAAAAAAACCCAGTCTGGTTGCTATAGCAACAAGTGTCGTTGTAAGAGCATTTTGTAACTGCTGCTGTCTATGCGAATTGATTGATGAGAGGGTGGCGGACGTTTGGGTGTAAGAGAGAAAGAATTTTTGGACGTCGATGATTTTCGCTAGTGTGCGAGCGAGATTACTTAAAGTTGATCGTAGATGGGCGCGAGGGAAAAAAGGCTCGAAAAAACCCTGTCTCCATAGCAACAAGTGTGAGGCATTCTGTAACACTGCTGGTGTCTATTCTGAGAGGCATATTGATTGATGAGAGGGGGGTGGAAGTTTGTGTGTAAGAGAGTTTACGAGCTGACGATATTCGCTGATGTGAGAGCGAGAAACCAGTGCGCGCACTGCTCAACTTTGTACTTAAAGTTGTGGGTACAGGGGCGCGGTGTAAAAAAAGGCGCACAAAAAAAAGCCAGGCTGGTGCTACCATAGCAAAAAGAGCGAGGACGTAGTGAGGGCATTACGTAACACTGCTGCTGAGGTGAGAGGGGGGTGGGCATTTTTGTATATCTTAACTATCGCGGTGTCGGTTAACTAAACAGACATGCTTATTTTGATCTGTTAATTTTCTGTTCTGTCTGTTATTTACCTGTTATTTTTTATAACCGTTACTCGTTTTACTTTTAGTTTCAGAGTTCAATTGCTGATTTGTTTCCACTCTGCTACAAAAACGTGCTTAAGTTGCTTGAGTGTCTCAAACTTTCGATCATTCCCGAAAATTTTGGCAGACTGGATACCCCAAAATTTCTCAAAGGGTTTTAAGCCCGGGCTAATCCCTATATGAAAGAGAAGCCTTTGTTGTGAATTGAAGCCTTTTCTTGATGAAAAATCCAATAATCCTCCCAAAGGTTATTTTCAAATTCAACAAGTTCACTTCCCAACAACTGTACATACATCACGACCTTAGTTTAAGTTGGAATATAACAATTTCGAGACCTTCTAGCATGACCAAAAGCAGACCAAATCTTTAGGGATCCGCCACCGTGTTTTCTCTTATGCGGGGAGTGCTCTAGTTGCCATAAATCTTACAAATATTTATAAAATCCAACTGGACCGTCTAAATTAAACTTTTTCTCATCAGAGAAATTCACATTGTGGAACTCAGTTGACAAAAATTTGTATCTTTCAGCAAATGCCACACGAGCCTTTAGGTGTGGTGGAAGTAGTTTTAGTACAGGCACTCGGGAATTATATGAAGGGGTTATTCTTTTGAATAAAAACTTGATGAAACCCGTCTTTAAGACACTTTATCTCGTTACAAGAAATGTCTTTCTGAGCCGCAAGACGACGAATTTCCCGTTTGTAGCGAGCGTCAATGCTGGTTGGGGTGCCACAGCGTTTGATCTCACCAATATAATGTAGGTTTTTCAAAAAGTTTGAAATCGTGATTCAATGCTGGGTGACTCTTGCTTCTATATTAGCAGTTTTCTTGAGCCCTATTATTAACCGTGGCATGCTAGAATAAAAATTCACTCATAAAATAATTGTTATAAATGCATTCACAAGTCATCTTTTGTTATATTTTAATAAAACTTATCGGGTAAGCGGGACGCTCACCGCCAAATGCACATCAAATTTAGCTCTCACATATACTTATTTCCTACAATACTCTTCAAAAAACATGTGGCAGCAAGAACAAGAGAAGCGAAGGCGAGTATAAACTCAGTGTGGGCAAATTTCTTAACCTAGAACAGTGCAGAACGGCGCAGTGTAATAGGCTTATCACATAGAGCACATCTTAGCGGAACGCATGGCAATTAATATCGGTTGATTTGTGTTGTTTATAAAGAATTATACTAAACCATAGACCTTGAGCTAGCCAGATGTAACTTTGACTAATATTGATATCTTAAATTTTTTCATCACTAAATATAATATTTTGCCACACAATAGACAATTTCCATTCTCTCTCACATCTCTTTCCTGCTTTTGAATTTTGCTTTTTGCACGGCGCCTTATTTATCTTAACACACACAACAAATCGCTGTTGCTACGAAATACATATGTTGCAACAACATTTGTTTTTTTTCAGCGCGCTATTATTGTTACCATCAACCGAGCCGAGGCGAATAAAGGTAACGGCAAAAGCAGTAAAGAGATTTTTGTGACTTCTCATCTGAACCGGATCATGACCGTATCATCTCGATATGCGTTTAAATGGTGTTATGTTTACCGAGGTAACAAGGAAGTTTTAATTTTTAGATTTTTTTATATTTTTGGCAGCATTTTGAAGTGAAAAATGCAATGTTCGCAATGCAATGTATTTTAGTTTTGACTCTCTTTAATATTATAGAAAAGTACTACTCCTTAACTTTAAAATAATCTATCCCAATCATTTCTACGGTTTTTTTAAATGAAGATATACATTTTTTGTAATTGGAAACGATTTGACAAAAAATCGTATATATTGTTGCTACCCCAAAGTATTCAATGGGTGTTGTTGAAAATTTTCATTGAATTTCTAGACAAATTACTAGCCTGTTGTATGGTTTTTGCAAGGCATAGCTTTGGGCAATAGACACTTTTGTTATTTTATTGTATGTACTAGCATATAACCCGTCGCGCTTCGCTGCGTCGCCATCAGTACAGTGAATTATTACTGTTGCCGCTATCTTTATCTTTATCGTTATCGTTATCAATATCGTTATCGTTACCGCCCCATTTCACTTTATTTCGTTTTCTATCCTTACAAACCGAGTTTCAAGCCAATCGGATGAAAAATAATTTTTTGTCTACAAAATTTTCCGGAAATTTTCACACCTGGGGGGCGGATTTTCCGACATTGGAAAATAACATTTCAAATTATTCCGTATTCTATCCTTACAAACCGAGTTTCAAGCCAATCGGATGAAAAATAGTTTTTTGCATGCAAAATTTTCCGGCCATTTTCCTCGTGGGCGGATTTTCCAAAATCGGGAAAACACTTGTTGAAATATTTCTCGTGCTTGTCAACACAAACCAAATTTTTAGTCAATCGGATGAAAAGAAATATGTTTTCCATACAAACTTTTCCGACTTTTCCGGTTGGAATTTTTCAAAACCCCCTCTTAGTACGCACTTTTACCACTAAAGGAAACTCCTGTCCAAATTTCAGCCTTCTATCTCTTACCGTTTGCGCTCTGCGTTAATTGCCAATCAGTCAGTCAGTCAGTGAATCTGTCAGTCAGGACAAACTGTTTTATATATATATAGAGGAGACAGATTTAAGCCAGGCGGACTGATGGGGCTATAATATATAGGAAAAACATTATTCATGAAGATATTTAATGCAAATGTCATCATTATAATGTATAATACTTGTAAAATTTGATAAAACAACAGAAGAAATGAAAAGCTGACGGTTACAAACCACTTAGTTTGGATAAGTAAATAATCTGCAGCTACAAACAATGTTTATGTATATGGGAAAATAATCTATCTATCTATCTATCTAAGAAAATGCATTCACATCACACAAAATTTATGAAAACGGTGCTAAGAATGGTGACCAAAGAAGAATTTTGCATAGGTTTCTAAAACTATAAAACAAGAACACACATTTGGATATCAACAACAAATGTAAGGTTGCTATTAGAGAAAAGATAAAGAAAAACATTTATGCACATATACTTATTTCATCTGTGGTATATAAATAGACACCCTGTATGGCGGCAACGCTGTTGTATGGTCTGAGATACTGAGTGTTTGTAAACAAATAAACATAGCAATGTTTGTTATCGATATGAGATGAAATTTACACCCCTCCCACCCAACACCACCACGCGATGGTGACTAAGGGAAAGTTCAGAATGTTGACTAAAGTATTTATGCCCCTCCCTCATCCCTTTTTTGGCCACAAAGCTGAGTAATTTTTATACAAATTTCGTTTATTTTGTGTTTTTTTTTTGTTTGTTTGTTTCCATGATAAATGCAATTTTGGATTTCCAAATAATCAAACGAAATATGCAGCCAGTTGTGCCATTTTATCCTTGGGCTGGCGATTGCCACGTCCACCTCTTGAATTGTTACCACCGCTGCCACCACCACCACCACCGACTCCGCCGCCGCCGCCAACGCTGCCGGTTGCACCAATGCCACCAGCTGCAGCTGCACCGCCGGCACCAGCACCACCACGTCCCGCTTTGCCACCACGTGAACCACCGCCGCCGCGTACTGGACGTGAGGCCACCGCTCTATGTTTCTCCACCAAATGGCTAAATTCGGTGGAGCAAAAAATGCATCCAGTTTTCTCTTCGGTGCCGTCCTTAAACTTGGTTTTATCCGATTTGTAGACCACATTCACCAGCTGGGCACCACAATCCGTGCATTTGGCCTCTAAGATTTTGAGAAGGATTAGTCAAGTTAACGCATAAGAAGTGTCCACCACCCACTCACCTTCCACACTTATTTTGGTGGCGCCTTTAAAGCAATTGATGATGACATCACAACGATTGCAGCCCAATTTCCACGTGGGAGCCAAAGTGCTGTCCAGTACCAGCACCCCAGTGGGACACTCCACACAACCCGAGATGCCTAGGGAGTTAAGCGAATGCGGACAAGTGGCATGGGTGCAGGTATTACAACCACCCAAATGTGGCATATCACTGAAGGGCGGATGATTGTAGCAATAGGGGCAGAAGGGAAACGAACGTCCCTTTACGCCCGTGGAGAAGGCCAACAGATCAAAATCATCCAAGGGACACTTAAACTCGCGATAGACCTTGACATTGCCATTGGGCAGAGCGTAGGTCTCATCGCAATGCGAGCAATGCAGGCGCGCTGGCTTGGTCTATGTGGAGAAAGCATAGAATAGAGTAGTTGATATTTAAAGTCTTTAGAAATCTCATTACCCACCTGTATGTACTTCATGTAGCGTCTGCATTTGCCGCAACGTGAATGTGCCTTACCCGACTCGGCCAGCGGTGAGAAGGATACCTCAAAGAGTGCATCCATATTCGCAATATTCTTCACAAAATACATAAACTTAAGCTTAAAGATTTGTATGGCATGGCGCAGCACATCATTGAAATCCGCCGATCCCTTGGCTATCAGTGTCAACATGCGCTCCACCTCCGTACGCATGGTGGGTAATACCAGTTCGGGATCAATTTTCTGATAGCCATGCACCAGCACAATACCCAAGGTGGTTGGTATCAGTTTACGTCCATTCTCGATGCGCACATAGTTCCGCTGGCAAATGTTATTAATGTGCACCGGAATGGAGGCATCCGTGCCAATGCCATGCTGTTCCATTAGGGTAATCAGTTCGGCTTCGGTGAGATAATCGGGTGGTCCGGTTTGACTCTCGGCCAGGCGTACATCATTAATGGCCACCTGTGTGCCCTGTACAAACGGTGGTATGGGCTCATCACGGCCAAAGGCCAGCCAGGTCATGACCTTGGTGAAACCGGGATCCATCAAAACATTGGCCGTGCAACTGAAGTACTCGAGGCCCACTTTCAGCTTGGCGGTGGTGGCGCGATATTTCAAATCCCGAGACAGAGTGCCCATGAAATGGCGACAAATGAACTCATACACACGCCAGGTGTCGCGATCAAAGTCGCCACGTTGACCCAATTTCATGGGTGTAATGGGTGGATGATCGCCGGCATCTTTGCCCTTGCGCGGCGCCTGCAAGTCGGCACTAATGGAGCGCGCCTCTTCGCCAAACTCACTCGATGGCTGCAGCACACGCAGTACAGCGGGTAAATCGAAATTGGTTGGATATTGATTGGTCTCGGTACGCGGATAACTGATATAGCCCTGGGTATACAGACGTTCGGCTATCTGCATGGCCTGAAATGGCCCAATGCCCAGGCCAGAGCTGCAAATACGCATCAGTTCCACGGTATTCAAAGCCTGGGGTTTACTTTTAAAGGTCTCCTTGCTGCTGACGCTCTCCACCCTGACAACAAAGAAAAACCATAAAAAAAAGAGCATAAGTAATCCTCATCAACATCTGCTTCACTTACATGGCCTCCTTGTGCTCTTTGACCCGATTGAGCAGCATAATGGCTATGTCCTTCTTAAACACCCGGCCACGTGCCCATTCCAGCGTAAATTCCGGCTGGCCGGCCAACATTTGCAAATACCAAAAACTTTCCGGCTTAAAGGTCTGTATATCGTCGTGCCGCTTCACACAGAATCCCAGCGTGGGCGTCTGACAGGGGCCATAGGATATCAACGACGAGTCCAAATCGCCGTAACGATCTTGAAAGAATTTCGTTTGGAATCGTGTAAAGGCACAGCCTATACGCAAATCCAACTCCTGCCGTGCATCCACCGATTTGGCCTCATTCTCATTCGGATGACCCAACTTCTCCATCGCCCCCTTGATGTCTTTATCCGTAATGGCCGAGAAATGTGCTCGATATGTCACTTGCGGACTATACACATTGCGTATAACATGCTGCACTGCATCCATCACCTCAAAGCATATGTTTTCACCCTCCTTGTCGCAATCCAGCCACAATACCAAATAATCACAACCACGCGCCTCATGCGCCAAAAATGTACGCATATGTTGCTTGGGATTCGTTTCCTTTTTCTCAGTGGGACAGCCAAATAGCTCAACCGGATCGACCTTATCCCAGGAGTTGTATTTGCTGATGAAATCCAGAGACATGACATGACCACAAACCGAAGTCATCCGAAAGTGCACAGCACCTTCTGTGCGAAAATTGCCCGTCCACTCGTGTGTGGAGCAGCCACTGCTAGCACCTGCATATATATAGATATATATGATTAGATTCAGATCCTGCCCAGAACTGTGGCACAAAAAGAGACTCACCCCGCTTGGCTGTGCAGCGTCCATTGGAGAGTATGCCCGCCAGTGAGGCAGCTAGCGAGGGCTTCTCGGCCACCATTAAAACATTCTTCATGGCTCAAATTGAAAATTCAAACGACGCCGGTCAGTCAGAGGTTCCTCGGCGTAAGAATCTGAGGGAGTGACTTTAATTACCTCCAGGGTGGGTAACTAATAAATATATAGCGATTGTTTAAGTATAAGACGTACAAGTTTGTCACTAACGCATTAGTGCGACCCACGTTCGACTATTTTTGGTATTAGTGGAAAGTGTGACCAGCCAGCGGTGAGGCCAAAAATAACGGATTTAATGATGATGGCGTGAACGATAGAATGAACCAGTTAAGTAAAGTCTTTGGTTCGTCTTGTAGAGAAGATTACAATGAATACAAAATTGTGCAAAACACTTGCTCCATTTCCTATGTGCATAACTTGGTAAGTCTGTCACGTCATTTGACATGTAAGTCTTAGCACTAAGCAACTAAAGCCAAGTTCATAAAGGCCAATAATTTAATGTTTTTAGGAAATTTTGATGAGAATTTTTGTAAATTGGGCAAATTCTGGGTCATATTTGATCAAATTATTTTTGAATGGAACCATAGTTCCTGTTTCTCGCACGTAAATTTGCCTTTGTCAAAATGCGCAGTGTTGCCAAGCTTCACAGAGCAAAGTTAATATCAATTATTTGCCTAAGCGACAGACTCAAATGGCGATCCAACAGCATAAGGCAGGGTTCCCCAAGCAGAGAGCGCTAAAATGTGACTGTGTTTCTCTCTAACACACAGTGATGCATGACTTCGGCAAGCATTCGGTGTGAATTGGAGAGTATGTTCGTGCCCTAGGGGCTATCGCTGGGAAACTCTGGCATAAGGTCGGAGTAGCTGAATGAATGCACTTTCTCTCAATGCAGCCTTGTGCCCTCTCAATCTCTATCCTCTCGCGCCCACAATTTGCACCCATCAAAAACTCGAACTCCAAAATAGAGTCTCCTGACTCAACGTGTGGCAGGTCAACATGGCAAAAATGCTAAATTATTTTCTTTTAATTTCACTTGCTCAGCCCTAACAAGTCCAGTTCACTTCAATTGAACTAGTTAGTGCTCGGTGACAGTAATTCTTTATTAAACGCTTACGGTCACACTGTATACAGCTCTAATACTAATAGCAACAATTTGCAAAGCTGAAAATCATAAAAAAATAGAAGTTAAAATTTAGTTAGCTTAATTAAAACAACAACAATAGCACACAAAGTGGCCATAACAACTTACAGCAAGACAATAGAAAAGCAAACGAAGCCAATACAAAGTATTACTGTTTGTCACCTGCGTGAGTGTGTGTGTGCTGGTGTGTGAGTGCGCGCGTGTGTGTGTGTGCTTTGTTCTTGTAAAGGCCGCCTTTGAGTGGAAATGGCAAAGAAAACTTACGATTTACTTTTCAAACTGTTGCTAATTGGCGATTCGGGCGTTGGAAAGACTTGCATATTATTTCGTTTCTCGGATGATGCATTTACCTCCACATTTATATCAACCATAGGTAAGAAAGAAAGACCCCAATGTACAAGAGATAGAGAGAGAGAGAGAGACAGGAGGTCCAGGCCGCAAGGATTTAACGGTTTATTGGGCGTGGCCTGAGGGGGGCATAGAACGAAAGGGGAACTCAATCTTTGGACCTGCCATTAACAACAACAACATACATATATATATAGAGATCAAGTGACCCATCCTAACCACTAATTTACCTAGTTAGACCATAAAACTAGATTAATACACGTAACCGATACGTGCTAGGTATTTATTTTATCATTCTGTGTTGTCAATAAAGCGTAGGGGGGCTTCATGATTCATGACAATTCTTTTTATTTGTTGATCGATAACAAATTAAGAATTGCCGCAGTGACGTCATCCAATTCAAACGCTTCTTCTCACTTCTCTCCCCACTTTCCAGGAATTGATTTCAAAATCAAAACAGTCGAACTCAGGGGCAAAAAGATCAAACTACAAATATGGGACACTGCCGGCCAGGAGAGATTTCACACGATAACCACCTCATATTATAGAGGCGCCATGGGCATTATGCTGGTCTATGACATAACAAATGAAAAGAGTTTCGAGAATATAGTCAAATGGCTAAGGAACATTGATGAGGTAAGTGATCGTAAACACACACACACACACACACACACAGCTAAAAACAATCAATTCAGAATCTAAGACTCACTTGTTGATTTTTTTTTTTTGCACCCATTATATAGCATGCCAACGAGGATGTGGAGAAGATGATTTTGGGCAACAAATGCGATATGACAGACAAGCGTGTGGTCAGCAAAGAACGCGGCGAGGCGGTAAGATAATCAATAATCTTCATTAGCATCCATTTGAGGTACAGTGGTTGGTGCTTTAAACATCTTTGTCAAAAATTCGTCTGTCGCTTGAGTTAGTCAAAAGTCCCCTTTTAATAATCACAAACAGTTCTGGAACCACTTATGTTATTTTGAATTTCTTGAGAACCCGTAACAACATTCTTGGATTCCTTATCGGTACAAGCTTCGTTTGACATATAAATCTGAGTTATATAGCCAACTTCCTGTGTTTCTTTTAAATTTTGGACAATTTTTTTTTTTTGAGTATCTTCCTAAAAAAGTTAATCACGCAGAGACCAAAAGAATGTGAAAGGGTAGGGTAGTATCATAAAAATCTATATTGGAGTTGGTTCTGGTTAGCTGCCGTTTTCTTTTTATAGCACTTTAAAGTTTTCAGTTTCTCATTATTATGCTCAAAATTACAAAATTGTGGAAAAAACAAAGTTTTTTCCTTTATTTTTTAGTTTTTCTACAATATTTTGGAAACCGTTTCAAGTTCGAGCAAGTAATAACGAGCAAAATTTTAGCTTAGACTAAAATATACCTAGTACCCGCAATTCTTTTGGTACATAAAATCAAAACGAATGAATATTTTTCAAAACTTCTTTCTTCTTTTTATTTGGTCACTCAATGACTACAAATCGTAAAACAACTTATACAAAATGTGCGCATTGTGCCTTCCAGCCACTCATCGATCGCAGTGCGCACCTCATGCATTGTGAAATTGTCCACTGTTCGGACAAGGGCGCGCTTCAAAGACTCAATATTTGGGGTTTCGAGTAAAGTAAGCCATAGCCTTGAAAACGGACTACAGCTGGTAGTTCAATCCGTAGAAATGAATTTCGGTACATGGTTTTTTAGTCATGTTTGAGTCGTTTTTGCCTTGTGAGCTGGCGCAGAGACTTCTTGAAAAGTCCACGGGCCTTTTTTGCCAATAATGTCGTGTCGTGAGGCTTTGCAACCTTTTCCAAAATGTCGCATTGATACAGTTTCGGCAAAGTTTTGACTTCCTTTTTCACAAAAATGGAGCTTGGTGACCCCATCACATAAGCCGGATGGTGACCTTTCTGAACTCTCGGAATGAGTTCGGACGTTTGTTTTGAACACACTGCATACAATCTATGTAGTTGTTGTAGCAACTGAGTTGAAAAGTATGTACGTAGTATGAAAAGAAAAGAAGAAGAAAGAAAAAGGGAGTGAAAAATTAGTAGATGTTGATATTAGGAACCCAAGTCCAATTCGAGAAAGGTGGCTACCTCAATGGGATGAGTCCATAGTGTGATGGGTGTGAGTGTGGTGGGATTTAGTGTGCAGTTAAACAGGTGCACTGTGTCATGTGATCCTTGACCGCATTTCAGGCATGTATCCAATATGTCTGGATTGATGCGGACCAGATAACTGTTTAGTTGCCTAGCGTATTTGTGCGAGTGTTTTCTAGTACATCTTGGTAGTGTTCTCTCGCTCTGGTCTATAGGCCCCGCCTATGTAGTCTGCCACCTGGGACAACGTTGTTGTGCATATTGTTGATGGTTTTTTCAACCATGGTGGCGAGTGCCTCATTCCTGGCTTCTATGCACTCGGATTGCGTCATCGGTCGAGAGTCGAGAAGATGCACTATGGAAGGGTAATACGTTCTAAGATCGAAGCGAACTGGTTTTGTCCCTTCTGTACATAGCTCCGTCGGTACTATTGTTATTTATTAGAAATTGTTTGGAGAGCATTTCGTTGTGCTGCCTTACAGGTAGCATTTCGGTCTCCTGATGGAGATGGTCTGGGTGCGAGGGCCTCATTTTGAACTGTTTGCAGGTTCCTTCATTGTGTGTCGCTGATGGATGGAGACCAAATGGGGGCAGCATAACTCAGTAGTGACCTGCCAATTGATTTGTGTATGTGGTGGCTATGGTTTCTTTCTCTTTGCACCAGCTGCTCCCAGCTATGGCCTTGAGAACCTTGTTCCTGCTTCTTGCGTTTCTAGCCACTCCTTCTGCGTGCTTGGCGAAAACATATAAGGAGTCAAACGTGACCCCCAATATTTTGGGGTTGTTGAGGGTTGGGATGACATGTCCATTTATGTGGACATAGAGCACCTGCTTGACTTCCTTTGTCCAAGTAGTGAGTAGTGTGGCATACAATCTGTTGTTGAACGATTCCTCGACTGTGGGCGTTGTTCGCGCACTGGCTGTTGTGAATGCTGTTGTGAGCAAGTGGCCGGTGTGTCTCTTGTATGAACTAAGTCACAAGTCACGTTTTATGATGCGTGATCCTTGCTGATTTTCATCTCATGAGACATGATTTTCTGCTTGCGCAGTGGATTTCGACGAATTCGATCTTTCACAGCTTTGATGGCTTGTGGCGTTTGCACAGTGCGCGGACGGCCGGATTTCGCGCGATCTTTTATTCTATCAGTATTCTCAAATAACATCACGGTACGATACACAACACGATTTTCGAGCGAGCCCCATTCCATGATTGCAAACAACTGACGCCAAAAACTTTTGATGCAGTAATATAGCATAAATGTCACTTGTCAAATAGCCGTCAAGTTGGAGTGGATGTGTTCAATGGTTCTCGAGAACGAGTGTGTTCAATACGTGTACCAAAACAATTGCATGGCAAGGGAAAATTTCAATGTGCAACCTTCGTTTCGGCAAGTCTAACAAACAAACTTTGCACACAGACTGTATACATAAGTCAAATCCCCTCAAAATTTCCCTGACATTCATTTCTATAGTCAAACTATGGCACTGAGCCCGAGACAATGTTTCAAGCTGTGTGATAAAATATTGCAACTATTTAATCTATTTCTCGAACTGGACGATTTTCTAAGTTTCTGGAAGAAAACTTATATAATTCCTATCCACAAAAAAAGACCCAAGTTTGATATTGAAAAACACAGGTGTATCTTAAAGCTATGCGGGCTGTTTGAAATGATTCAACATCAAATGAAACAGTTTAGAAGCTAAATAACATTGCAAATTCAGCATGGATGCTTGCAAACGAGTTCAATCAGTAAAAATTTGATTGAATTCTTAACTCAAGACAATAGAGAGTTTTTGAATAACCCCTAAGCCAGAGGTGCACAGATTTACCAAATTCAACCACTTGAAATTTGATTTTTGCATCGAGTTTTTTATAAAAACGAGCGACTGTGCGGCGGGTGATTTGGCCCCCATCACCTAACAACAATTAGTAATACCGCAAATGCCATCAAGAAGCCACCCAGCAAGCATGTTATGAAATTTCTGATCACACTCGAGTCCCCAGTCTGATTAAAATAGTCATAATACGCTCGTTTTCTGATTATAAATGATACTTTTGAAGAGTAGTTTTTAACCCGTTTTTCTGATCAGTTTTCACTCATTTCCGAGTCATTTGCGAGTCTTTTTTGAGTCATTTTTTAATGAATCACATTTTGAGCAAATGCATGAGTAATTTTCGAGTCTTCCTTAATTCGCACATGAAACTTATATCTTTTTAAATCATCAAATGGGCTCGAAAAAGATGCACCAAGGTGAGGAATCACCTTGGACAGAGTGTGCCCTATGCCAATGCAGCATGCAATCAAGCAGTGACCAACAGGCGTTTAAGGCAGCTGCGTTTCTCTGACCTTTATCAATTTTGCTAAAGTGTTCTTGTAACGCCCCTTCCTTTGTTAGAATATACAATCTGCTACTACTTTCCAAGCAGATGGACTATAAACCCAATTCAGACAAGGTCGCTATTAGTTATCATCTCGCTTATCTTTCAACTATACTCATTTCATACATTTAATATTTTTTTTAAACATATGTTTTGCCAATAAACTATGCTGATAACAGATGCCGGCAACGCCTGAAAAGACGTCACCCATCAGACTTTTGCACCCCGACAACTTTCTACTTTATCAGCAAAGCGGATATGGGGGATTTTCTGGCCTAAGAAGTACTTTTTTTTTTTTATATATGATTATAGTTCAAGAAAGTTCTATTAAACTTTACACTGATTGAGAAAGAAAGCACAAGAAGTTATTGTTTTTTATGTAACAAGGAAGGATTGTGTAGAGAATAGGTTGAAATACATGTTGCTGTAAGGAAGGGTTCTTGATGTTGAAGATAAATCGAAAGAATACAATATTTGAGGGAAGCAAAATCAATTAAACAGAGTCTTTGAAGGTAGATGTCTGTTCGTAGCCCAGTTTAAGCTTCGGAAAGCGATTAGAGTTGGTCTTAATATTTTTGGAGAGATCCCTCTATCGATGAATTGGACTAAGCAGAGACACAAAAAACTGTTCCCGGAACCGACGCAGTGCTCAACACACTGCCCAAGGATTGCGACTCCCAGCACAACGGAAGACAATCAACCCTGCCGTTACAACAACAACTGTTCATCAAATTCTTTAGAACATTTCTTAAAGAACCCAATAGGATCTGACACCATGGCCAAGGCTGCAAACCTGTACAATTTTGGTAAAGGTTCGGTCCGGAGGTTCGAACCCGTGTTAAAGTGTTAGGTTTGGTAATCGAACCCAATGTTTTGGTTGGAGTCTGGGTTCATAGATTGTTAAATAGTTGACCGATTTTTGCCTCAACATTCGGTCCAAATTTAGACATATATTTGATCAGGATAACGCTTCCAGAATACCAAGCTATGTATATGAGTCGCCAAGTCGACTGGAACACATTTCATATTGTTATCATTCATAAGTGTTCGAAAAAGACTTTCAAAAGTGCCTGGTTTGAAAGCCTCACCTACTATGTACATACCCAGCTAGCATTTTACAAAATTTCTGATCACAATTTAAGTCCTCTGTCTGATTAAAATAGTCATAAATGATACTTTTATCGGGAGAAAATGGTGCCCTAACCGAGAATCTTCTTAAAGAGTCGTTTATAGCCTGTTTTTCTCATCAGTTTTGACTCAATTTCGTATTTCAACTTTGCTTTCTCCTTTTCCGACTATACTTATGGTTTCTTCTCAAAATCGCAATATGGATTGGATTTCTAAAAAGCATTTTGGATTATCAACTCAAGCGATTCTGTACTATATTTCTGTTCTATAAAATAGTTTTTTTTCGGTCATAATATGGAGAAAACTAGAAAAGATCGTTTGAACCGAATCTTTTTTTGTATACGGGGGGTTCGGGTTCAGGTTCAGTTTCGGCGGCTCAAATATTTGAAGTGTTCGGTTCATAGTCAGGTTCGAGGAACCCGGAAAACCCGAACCGTACCGGTTCTTTGGGGTTCGATTCAGCACCGGTCTGCAGCCTTGATTTTTATGCTCTGTACCAAAAGGTACACATACAGCCATGCTCTCATTTTCACTTTATTTTTAAAACCGGTTTAAAACCGGTTTTGGGAACAAATTTGGAATTAAAATCGATAATTTTTTGCGAAAATGGGAGCATGGCTGATAGTATATTAAGTTTGTGCAAAAGTAGAAGAAGGAGAAGGAATCATTTCCGACCCTATAAGGTATATATAATCAGCATCTGTATGCATGTATGAACGCACAGCTGTCAGAGCTGGTAACCGGCAGAGAACGCCTACCTCCCCAGCCTAGCTTGATTCTTTAATGATAGAAACCTGAGCCTCTCCGCACCAAAATCGTCTGCTACCCTCCGTACTACTTGGACAAAGGAAGCCAAACACTTCATTGATATTCACATCAACGGACAAAGAATCCCAACCGTCAACAACCCCAGGATTCTTGGCGTAACTTTTGACTCCCTTTTTACCTTCGCCAAACAATCTGAAGATGTCATTAAGAAGATAAGGAGCTGAACTAAAGTCTTGAAAGCCATAGCAGGTAGCACATGAGGGAAGGAAAAGGAGACCATCGCTACTACCTACAAGGGGATCGGGAGATCAATGATTAACTACGCTGCTGTCATCTGGTTGCCATCAATTAGTGGCACTCAATGGAGGAACCTCCAGTTTGCACAGAATGCTGCATGTCGAGTCGCCACAGGATGTCACATCATATCGCATCCCGTTCACCTTCACCAGGAAACTGACATTATCCCAGTCCGTCTCCACAACAAATTACTCACGCAAGAATTTCTCATCGGATGCCACCATGAATCCCACCCAAATCATGTGTTCAAACATGAACATGAGACGAGACTTAAAACCACATGTAGCATTAGATATCGCATTCACATCACACAGCCTATCATAACTCAGCATTATAAAATTTGATCCTTCCAAATATGTCCCGGCGTCCACACGTGCAGTAAGATTCGACCTCAGGAATGAGCTTCCTAGGAGATGGCCCGCACACCGCCACTGCATGCGCTGCGCAAAGGCTAAGAAGCAGGCCCACACCTCCATCGTAGCCGAAGCCATTGAAACCTACCGGCATAACGTAGTTCTGGGTGGCAGACCTCCTTCCATCGACTCGTCGGAACTGACTACGCTTTCTCACCTACGATCAGGAAAATCCAAGCTCCTAAACAGCTTCCTTTCTCGGATTAACCCTGACATCGTTGACGACATCGTTGCCCCTAAATGCGGCCACAGCCCTCACGACAACAAGCATCTTTTTGAGGTGCCCCCGTAATCCCACAACTCTGGTACCTCTGGACCCACCCAGTCGAGGCTGCCTTGTTCCTCGACCTGGTTCCTGATTAGCTCTACATTTCTTTTATGCCTTATCCTCTTCTTTCATTTTCTCGCTCTACGTACATATCTTTCCAAACGCCGTTACAACAACAACATGGTAAGAGACAGAGGTTTGACATGTATGCAGTGTTGCCAACGCCTCTACACCAAAAAAGGACGGTTGTACCCAGAAAAAAAGACGGAAAACGGACTACTTTATATCGAGAGTGGTATTATCAGCATAAATTTCGTGTGCATTCGTTCCAATTAACCAAAGACAACCATCAGAAATTCGATCATTTTAGCCACATGTTGGGCACCAAACATTGCTAGTGCCGCCTCCTGACGACAAGCAATGTTGAAAGTGGCTCAAACCAAATGTTTGTTTGTGTGGCTTTGTGCGCGGACCTGGTCAATCTTTGGATTTAAACTGCAGTTGCAGTATTTGCAGTTTCCCTCCGGATCTGGATCCTTAGTAATTCCAAGGACATCCAATTCTTTAATTCGGGGTCTCTTAACCAAGATTCGAGAAACTGTGAACCGATATTCGATTCTTCTGATTTTGATTACGCACAAATAAAACAGGGCTGCATCGCTTTAAAAAATGCTTATCGAAGGCGGAATGTCAATACGATAGCGTAATTGATATACTGTAGAGCGCCTTAGAACAAGTAAAAAAGGATGAATAAAGGATAAAATAAAATAAAAAGGGCATTTTTTCCGGATAGAGGACGATTCAAAAATTTTCCGGAAATCGCAGTTTCAAAAAGGACAGATCTGTCCGCAATAAGGACAAATTGGCAACACTGCATGTATGGCAGGATTCCCCAAGCAGAGAGCGCGAAAATGTGACTGTGTCTCTGTCTCTAACACACAGTGATGCATGACATCGGTAAGCATTCGGTGTGAATTGACGTTGGCGAGTATGTTCATGCCCCAGGGGCTATCGCTGGGGAACTCTGATGTATGGGACATATGCTTCTTATACTTGCAGGCAGATCAAGTTTCAAATTTCTGCCACGGAATATCAACTGCTATGGCTGGTACAGAGTATATTATAGTCGGGCTTGATCGACTTTCTCACTTGTTTGTCTTTGTATTTAGTATACCAATTCGCTTAGCGAGCAGCCACTGTACTTCCCCCAAAAGGCATTCAGTTCGTCATACAGTTTGGATTAATCTCATTTATTTTTCCCTTTTTTTTTTTGCAGATTGCTCGAGAGCATGGCATACGCTTTATGGAAACATCCGCCAAATCGAATATAAATATTGAGCGTGCATTTTGTGAACTTGCCGAGGCCATATTAGATAAAACATCTGGACGTGAATCGTCCGAGAATCCCGAACGTGTGGTTATCGATCGTCGGAACAATGAGAAGGCGCCGGGTTACAGCAAATGTTGTGCGTAAACACACACACACACACACACACACACATGTACAACAGTTGGGGCGGGGGGGGGATTGGGGGGCGGTGGTGCAACCGACTGTATGAAGCACGAAGCAATAAACTTAGGCACACACACACACACACAGACAGCAGGAACAAGCGTATAAACAACAACAGAAACAACCTACCTAAAGTTTAAACAACATATTTGGAAGCAACTTTACAAAAACACCAAAAAAAAAAGCCCAAGATGATGCCGAAGATGAACGTTAGTTGGCGCACAAGAAATTTGGTTGGCTAACGTGTGGCCGATGATTCCATGCAAAACATACAAATTTTTGTAATGCCACATTTTTTTTTGATATGACCTTATATATATATGTATGTGTATGTGTATGTATGTGTAACCAAACTCCTTCTCCTCTTCATCTTCTTCTTGTGCACTCACTCTTATCGCCACTCGGGTTTTTTGGCCTTTTGTTGTTATTTTGCCGCCTCCATTTTTATTAGATATACATATATACTTACTATATATATATATATATATACATATAACTAAATTATTTAGCTTGCTCTTGCTTTTTGGTTTTTTTTTTTTTGGTAAGGAAAGAATTGGCACACATTTCAATAATAATTGTGTACAATTTCGAGAGAACATTTTCTTAGCCTTGGCCAAAATGCGCCTAATAACCCCAAAATATCATGATAAAATGATTGATGACGATGTGTTTTATATAATACTTACTACCCCTACCTTTTTTTTTGTTTGTTTAATTGTCGTCTAATTACTTATTATTTGTAACTGTATATGGATTTAGCGTAGTTGTCCACACCAAATGATTTAATGATTAAAACAAGAGAAAACCAATTATATATATATATATATATGTAAAGAACAAATTGAAACAAATGTAAAACGTCTTTATTGGTATTGAACTGTGGGAGAAAAGGGGGGGAAGGAAATAATTGCTGAATTTTATACACATGGACTTAAGGAGGGATACTGAAGGAGGCCTATTACTGCTCCTTAATAGGCTAACCTACAAGAGTAAGTGACTTCCTCCACGCAGGTTTTCAACAATGTACAGTGTGAACAGCAAAATAAGTCCGCTGAAGCGATCGTTGTACGGACATACCCAATTGCTATTCCAAAATGTTGTAATTAATATCTGTTGATTTGTGTTGGTTATAAAGATTTATAATCAACCAAAGACCTTGAGCTAGCCAGTTGTAACATTGACTCAAATCAAAAACAGGTCACTAAACCCCACATACACAAAAACATAATGGCGAATATACGTTTTTATTTTCAGTTCAATCAATTAAAGTTGCACTAAATTTCCGACAACCATTTACATTCTCAAGCAAAAACATTTCTTATCTTTAATGTCCCGTTACTTCTGAGTTCTCAATTCTTGGTCTCTTTTTTTGTGCATTTTTGTAACAGTGGGACATTTTGTTATAACATGTGTGAAAATATATTTTTTCTGAGAACCGGGGTACCGGTGACCATCGCTGGTTTAAAGGCTTATAAAATCCAACTCGTTCAAGAATTGAAGCCGCCAGACATGAATTTGCGTTTGAATTTCAGTCAAGGGAGCTCAATGAAGATCCGCTGTCCGCACATTTCAGTGACAAAATTGTCGCATTCGGGCTGATGAGCAACCCGACTCGAATCAGAATCAACAGAATGGGTGTGTTCAGCAGAATAACTGATCCCTGAGCAGGTATCAGAATAAAATTATGCATCGATTAGTTTCTGCCGTTGGAGTGAGCAGTATCACTTTAAAGTAGCAAACTATTTCTTTGATACATGCTCCTGTATCATGATACCTCAAATTGACTATTATAATGCCGCACCACTCGAGTTCAGGTGGAAGATTATTGCAAATTTATAGTTGATCAGGGAGCAAGTTGTTCTGCTGAACACGGCCAATATAACCGTCAAAGGCGAGCGCTACTGCACCATGATAAATGACTTTTTGTTACCTGAAATTGAAGCCCTTGATGTCGGTAACATTTGGTTTAAGCAAGACTAAGGCTTTATTGAGAAATCGTTTCGGTGAGCAGCTTATTTCGCGTTTCGGACCTGTCAACAGGCCACCTAGATCATGTGATATCACAACAGCAGTCCACCTCCCTACCAAACAACAGAGAGGCGCAGCCTACTTGCTAATAGAGCTCATTGAGCTCAACAAAAGAGGTTTATTATGTCATACAGGATGTCCTTTAGAAGTAAATCTAGCAAAAGGTAACTTGTAAAGCTGAAAAGTTCATTTTTTCTCCAAAGACACCTGTGGGATGCCAACAGAGCTTTTGCTCCAAAGAAAAAGAAGTTAATTAAAACCTATACAGGGTGTTTATTGATTAAATAAACTAAAAGCCACTACACGCAAGGGTAAAAAAAAAGATTTTGTATGATTAAATGCATGCAGAGCGCAAAAAAGGTAAATTAAAACATATACAGGGTGCTGTTTAAAAATAAATCTAGCTTATATCCATGAGAAGATCGTTAAATATGCCTAGAAGCCGGTAGAGTAAGCAAAGCATACATTGTCTAAGGAAAAGAAATGAAAATCAAGGCGCATACAGGGTGCTGTGTGATAGCTAGTATATATGCAAAGTGTGTGAACCAATTTATAAAGCCCGCCGAAGGCAGCATGCTGTAATTAAACCGTAAACAGGGTGTTATTCAATATAAGATGGCTGCAGAATGCAAAAAGCTTTAAGTTAGTACGTATACAGGGTGTGCATTCAAACTGGCAAATGGTAAACTGTCTTGAAAACTGTTAAAAGCTGCCATCCTAGTGAAGTGCTTGAGTAAGTTTCAGTCGCTGCCTTAATCCAGTGCATAAGTTGTGTACAGTTGTGAGCAAAGGCAACTTTTTTGGACCTAGAGCCAGCTAAACTCACTAATTAAACATTAGAAAGGTCGCCAAATAAATTACAAATTATATATATAATAAAATATTTGATTTTTCGACATAGTTTTCAATATATGTATATTTTTAAAAATTAACATTAATCATTAAGTTCCACATTCTCGTCAACTTCACAAATGGCTTTATCTATTTACATATTTGATCTTGGTCTTGGCCTTGATACATAGGAAGTAAAGCGATATGGACAAGTTTTTAAAACTTCTTAAATAGTAAAATTAGCGACCTAATTATTTAAGCTGATAGCAAAGTCTACTAGTGATAGGGTCCAAGAATATAATTTGGTTTGTTGTGTGTTAAATAAAATGTGTCATTTATAATCAACTCTGAATAGCAATCGCATTTTGAAACCATTCAAAAGATAGTTCATGTACCTTATTTCCATGCTGGTTGTGCGACAGCTTTCTATATTTCCTTGATCCTTCAACACAGTAATTAGCTCAAGACTATGTTGTTTTAATAGTCACATCGACATTCAATTTGATAGAATGAATAAATTAGATTAGTTTCCCACTCAAGCTATCATTTGAAATTAAGTTCTCATTCATATTAAAGTTCCTTATACCTTACTTTTTGACAAGGTAAATGAAAATTAGGACCTATTCGAGGTAAAAGCTACTGGAATTTAAAAATACCGAGGTGAGGTGAAAGGTACGCGAAATATGTATCTAGGTATGTACCTAGGCATGGAGCAATGAGTATTAGAGATAAGGTTTTCGCTGCCTCAGTCAGCTGTTCGCTCTCACTTACGCTCTCTGGGTACATTTGGAAATATGTCCGTCTCACTCTAACCACTGTGATTTCCTATGTGGCACTATAAAGTATCTAAACAATGTATATAAGGCACTATCGCTTAAACCAGTCAAAATTGAGAGGCAGCGCAAATTTGTTCTCTAATACTCATTCTCCATGACCTAGGAATATGTACCTAGGTACTTCCTAACACTGGCAATGTGACCATATTATATGCATACATCTTGCAATCTGGTCACACTGTCCCAAAACAAAAGAACTGCCACTTTTAGTATTTTTGTTTTGGCTATACCAAAGACCCCTGTGAGTTGGTTCAACTTTTGCAACACTATGTTTTATGCCTCAATTCGACGGGAAGTAATGTGACGATCTGGCCACATTGCACCATAACAAACGAATTTCCAGGCACAGGCAGGAGCTTGAAAATTTTTGTAACTTCGCTGTGAAATGGCACTCAGGACCAACGGGCTAACTGTAAACGAGCTATGCTGCGTCTGCATGGCCATTCCCGATGCTAGGAAGGACACCAACTGGCTGAATATTTACACCGACTTGGATGCAGGACAAAACTTGAAGTTCATAATAGAGGAAACGACAGGCCGACAGGTCAAGCCCGCTGAGGATCTACCTGGACGCATATGCGCCACGTGCTTGCCAAACGCGAAAACTACTTTTAATTTCAAGCGGCGATTCGAACAAAGTCTGAAGTGCTTTACCGAGCAGACGGAACGGAACGAAACCACATCCAACTTAAAAGCAGTAATCAGCGTGGACGGTCAGCATTTCAAGCCAGAGGAGAACCTCCAAAGCGACACCCCAAGCGCCTTAACGGAAGACGAGAACTACAAGAGACATGATGAGTTGCTGAAACGACCCCTTACGTGTACTTTTTGTTCGAAGAATTTCAGCAAAACGGGCAATCTAAAAGCTCACCAGTCTATTCATACAGGAGATCGGCCCTATCCGTGTTCCCACTGCTCAAAAACCTTTAGACAAAAATTCTGTCGAGACAGACATCAACTCACGCATTCTGGCATAAAACCTTACAAGTGTATGGAGTGCTCAAAGTCTTTTTCGCAAAGTTTTAATCTAAGAAAACACCTACGTATTCATACTGAAACACGCTGTAAATGTTGCTACTGCTCGAAGATCTTTGAAAGTAATAGCTCTCTGGAGGAACACCTTCAAACGCATACTGGCGAAAGACCTTACAAGTGTACGGAGTGCTCAATGTCTTTTGCCAAAAGCGGCAATCTTCGCAGACACCTAGCTACACATACTGGCGATCGATCCTTCAAATGTTCCCTTTGCGATAAGTCTTATAAGCGTGGAGACGTACTGAATAGACACCTTCGCACACATACAAGAAACAAAGGCCTTTAGCACTCTTATAAGGAAATGAGCCTTCAAGTTAACAAACTGCTTGAAAAACTTTAGCCTAATGTAGAACTTGTGCTGGAAGACTGTATACTGAAAATGTAAATTGATCAATTATATTAAATTATATTAACTAGTTCAAATCCGTATTTTCACTGGGTAATGCTGGTCTGAAGAATAAGAATGCTGTCTCAGAAGCAACTGATATCGGCACAAGTTAACCCACTCAAAAAGGCGGTTGTTGGGCACTGCTGGAGTGAAGAACCCTGACTCTGACTGTTGGAGTGAAACAACTTCCTGGCGAAGCTACCGTTAAATCTCCCTCCTCGTGCTCAACAAACCCAAATTTGACAGCAAAGGGGGTTCACTTCAAAGGAAATTGGATTAAGGCAGGGTCCCCCAAGCAGAGAGCGCGAAAATGTAACTGTCTCTCTCTCTCTCTAACACACAGTGATGCCATAATTCGGCCCCCAGGTGCAACGGTTACCTGTCTTGTTGAAGTAGTCTAAAAACGCTAGAAAGTGTCGCACTAGATGGGCTTCCGAGCTAATTTCAGTCTTATACAGGGTGTGCACACATATCGTCACACTTTTCACACGCATACAAGCACAATTTGCGTGCGCCGCATTCGTGTTCTATAAATAGCTTTCAATGCTTATAGCGTACGTGTGATTTTGTGCAGTCGGCCGCGGCAGAGGTCCTATGCACACGCTGCCTCGTGTGCATTGGAACATCGCGACGCGCCCATCTCTGATTTAATCCAATAAATGGTATACTGTCTTTATGAAAAGTTTGCAGTCGTATGCAGTTAAACTAAATCTTGGAAATGGTAGCCACCTTTGATGAATAGAAGCTGTCCCTCTAAAACAGTGGTGTCCAAACTCACACAAGCAAGCATTGCATATGTGTGCGTAGCTGCGAAACACGATGTAAGCATGTTGACATTTCCACATGAGCAACAAACAAACGAACAAATGTCTTGTGAGAGAACACAAAGCCGAACACGCGCATCGTAAGAGAGCCAGCCGCCGAGCGTGTTATTTATAGAATACACATATTCTCTCTCTCTATATATGTGTCGGCTGCGACGCCGGCAGAATTTGGCTTGCCAACCACGCGTGGCTGCCTTTTCAAATTTTGGACATCGCTGCTCTAAAAGAATGCTTGAGTTAATTTCAGTAGTATACAGGGTGTGCTTTTCAAATTAATCTAGCAAATGTTAAAAACTGACACCCTACATGGACGCTTGAGTTAATTTCAGACGTATACAGGGTGTCGTTTTGAACTTAATCATGCAAATGGTAGCCTGTTTTGATAAAAATTGATTAGATTTGACTCTTGAGCATTTTTCGCCAGTATACAGGGTGTCGTAAATGAAAAATCCGTTGCGTTGTGTTAAAAAGAAAGCCTTACGCCAGTACACATCAAAAATATATTGTCAAGGCAGTGGAAAAAATCACCCTGTATTCCATCTTTTTACTTATTACATTGATATACACATTCACCCGCTATCCAGGTGGATAACACTTTTAAATTATCGTCCAGTAATATAAAATCAGCATCTGTATCAAAGTCCAAAGTCCCCTTTTCATGTTGAACCCTCAGGCTTTGGGCCGGATGCAATGTGGCCGCCTCAATGGCATAGACAGTGGAGCAGTCTGTGTATAAACAATTAGAGTAATCCTCTTCAAAAATTAAACCAAAACTCAAAAGTTACTCACTAGTAGACTGCCGGAAGATGCGCACACACTCATCCATTGGAGCAATACTGCCGCATAACGTCTCCGTGCCGGCTATAAATGCCCTGCCCTGCCTCACCTCCAGCGGCAGCTGGCCAATGTGATGTATGCCATCCTCTAGACCCAAAGCCGAAATGGCATCCGTCACCAGACACAATCCCAGCGGATGTGTACGAAAGGCTATTCTCAGAGCAGCCGGATGTGTGTGCACCCCATCGGCTATGATGCCAAAGTACACCGTCTGACCCTGGGGTATGGCCTCAGAGGCCAGCAGTCCCACCAGGCCAGGATCACGATGATGAAACGGCAACATGGCATTAAACAAATGCGTTATCAGACTAGCTCCATGCTGGACAGCTCGCTCTCCGTCACTTAGCGAGGCCATGGAATGACCCAACGAAACGGTAATGCCCCGCTGCACCAGCTCCGATATCACGCTCGGATCACTGACCTTCTCCGGGGCCAAGGTAATGATTTTAATACGCTCCAGCGAACCATATGTGTCCACCAGAGTCTCCAAACCCTTTTCAATGGTCTGTATGCAGTTCTCGGGATGGGCACCCTTTTTCTGGGGATTTATGAATGGCCCCTCAACGTGTACACCCAAAATTCCAGCACCATTTGGTATAGTCTTTGGAATGCGTGGCAATATGGAATGATAGCTGGCATTTGGTGATGTCACCAAGGTGGGACAGAATGAGGTGACGCCCGTCTTGACCAAACCCATGGCCACCTTACGGACACCCTCCTCGGTGGAGTTTTTGTCATGGGAGAAATCGACACCATAGCCACCTGGGGAACAACAGAAGTAGAATTGTTATTTATCAAATTGAGTTACAGTGGTAAGTGATATTGAAGGAAACATACGAAGGTGCTTCTATGTACAATATTATCAACCGAAAACCACAAAATTGCAAATTCTGAATTCAAACGAACCGCTAGCCGCAAAAGATAGCGGTTTGGTGTATTCGAAAACCGCACAAGAAAATGGATATCAATGTTTTTTTGAATACCGCAAAAAACACATAAAAGTTCTATGAAAGATTCTGAATTGAAACGGTTCAGGTGATTATATTGATAACGCTTTGTGTTAGTATTTCAACGCTCTGAACTGAAACGAAAATTGTAAAAGTAAACAATACGTTTTTTTCTTATCCGAAAACTTTAAAAGATAACGGTTTAAAAAATTCTAAA
Source organism: Lordiphosa magnipectinata (assembly GCA_037044535.1). Taxonomy (NCBI): domain Eukaryota; kingdom Metazoa; phylum Arthropoda; class Insecta; order Diptera; family Drosophilidae; genus Lordiphosa; species Lordiphosa magnipectinata. Next base: position 42,481 of record JBAMBO010002195.1, on the reverse strand, counting down.
CTCTTTAGAAATTGAAAACCACAAAACATAGCATTTCGGTTTATTTAATTGGCGTTTTTATATTGTATATTCTTTGTGGTACCACGGTTAAGGCCTCACATGTCAGTTTCGACCAATCAGCTAATCATCTTTCCTCCTCAAAACGTTGGAAAGATTGTTAGACGTCTATTTAAGAGAAACCAAAAGTCCATCCTTTCTATCTCCAGCACAGCATTTACATTTCTCGACATCGAAGGAGCGTTTAATAACGTCCTTCCTAGCGCAATCACATCTGCAGAGACCCCTGGCAGAGTTCACTCGATACTTGCTTACCAGTAAGTAGAGCAGTAAACTCTCAACTACACTCAGGGAAAAATGGCATAGTAAAAACACTATAACAATCATATTTGATTTTACTATGCAATTTTTGTATTAAAATCAATTAATATGCACTTTGATTCAACTAGAATCATATTTAATCACCTAATTTTCTTTGCACCATTTATATGAACAATTCGGGGAATTCAAACTAGAGAATTACAAGTGGTCTGATGCTCGTAGGCAGATGGTAGATTCAATTCAATACAAGTAGTATCTTAGAAGGCTTTCCGCCAGCGCGCGCAATAGCGCAACCGGTAGAGAGTACGTTCCAATTGTGTTCAGACCAAGGGGCGCAGAGTAAGTAAACATTTTTAAATACAATTTAATATAATTCGGTGTTTTTCAGAGTCCAACTAGTGGAGGCTTCAAAGGGGGATTCCTACTCTTGATTCAGAACAAACTAATTGGATTAAAACTTTAATTTAAAAAAAATAAATTTTTTTTAATATTTTCATATTCAAATTAAAATGTAAACACTTAATATTTACGAATTCCATATTTAACCCTGAATCAAAGGTGAAAATGTTAAAATCCAAGTGTAAATATTGAAATTTCAGAGAATTTTTCTCTCAGTGTAGGGAATGCCTGCGCTCGAAGATATGAGAATAGACGCACTCCTCAGGGAGGTGTTCTTTTGCCGCTTCTATGTGTTTTAACCGTAAACAAGCTGTTACGACTCATGGAAAAGCAAGGACATACTGTGATCGCCTATGCGGACAATGTCACCATAATAAACAGAGGCAAATTTGCACAAAACTCTATGCAACTGAATGCAGGATGCGTTAGCGACACTCTCAGAGTGAACATTTTGGTGTGGCCTTGGTGTCGACCCAATAAAAACAGAACTTGTGATGTTTACCACGAAATAATGCCTCCTCGTTTAAATAACTTATTACTAGAATTTAGCGACACAGTTATATATCTTGGTATAGTACTTGGCAAAAAAAAACTATACTCAAATGAAAATATACTTGAACGGGTCAAAAAAGCGACCACAGCGCTGTGCTCGTGCAAGCGCGCCATTGGCCGTAAGCGGGGCTTCTCCCCTCAAATTAAACATTGGCTTTATTTAGCTGTCGTCCGCCCCATTTAACTCTACAGATTTTTAGTTTTTAGTAAACCCTCTGTTTTAAGGACTCTCCATAAAGTAATGCATGAGCGATTTGCAGACCAAATCTTGTCGAAAAACTGGTTTCAAATCCCAAAACTTTTGCGAAAGGGAAGATTCGCTGTCGCACACTTATCCATCCATCTAGTGTTTGAACTATTCATAATTTGACTTTAAAAACGTCAAATGTCATTCGGAAAGCGACTAATATTTAGTAAAAACTTTGACATTTACGAAATGAGTCGTTATTCGCTTGAAGAAAGTTGGGAAATATTAAAAACATATTTCCAAAGTGGTGAGTCCTCGACTCAAACTGTACGAAATTTGAAAAAAATGTTCCGAAAACTCAATTTGTGGATCAATTCATGTAGCGAGTTCGTGAAACTGGAATGTTGGTGGATCAATCAACCCGTGTACGTAATCGTCCGGTGCGCTCTACCGAAAACATTGCTGCGGTTGCTGAAAATGTGCGTAAACAACTTCGACGTCAACTCGCCATCGATCTCAACAATTGGACATTTCGCGCACTTTTTTGATGCGAATTTTGCATAAAGACCTTGCCATGAAGCCATTGTGGTATGCATACATATAGAGTGCCCACTGTACTCAGTACTCTTGTGCGAAAAATTATAAGCACACACGCCAAGAGATTGAGAGAAGCTTGGCCCTGGCCCTCCTGGAGGTGCTGTTTGAGCCAATTTTACTTTACTATTGTACTCAGTACAATTCATAAAATACATATTGGAAACACTTTGTTGCAATGTTTACGTAAGCCAAAAATCCCAAGCATAGTTCAAGTGCAAAAGTAATTTGACCGCACGAGTATGCTATGGACAGAAGAAGTGCCGAGTCTGCATGTCTGGCATGCGCGACCGTCCCGTTCTTTATGTATGTATATAACATTCTCTCTCGCGCTCTCGCTGCTATCAGCGCTGAGCATATAATGCAACATATAATGTAGCCGCTCCGCTGCCAGCGTTACTGACAGCGAGGATTAAGCTTAAGCTAACGCTAAGACATAATTAATAAAACTGAAGCTGAACAATAAAAACGATGGGTGCGCTCTGTGCCCCGTCTTACAAATCAATTTACATCGACTTATATTTATGGAAACTGATTGAGATATTGACCACCTATTACACCACCTATTACATCATATAAAGTTCAATTGGTGCAGCAGCTAAAGCCAATTGATCATCCGAATCGTCTACAGTTCGCAATTTAGGGCCGAAGATGGTGAATTTGACCTAAAAATCATATTTTCGTGTGAAGCACATTTCCACCTCTGTGGTTATGTTAATAAACTAAATTGTCGCATCTGGGGCACAGAAAGTCCGCATATCGTTGTCGAGAAGCCAATGCACCCACCACGTGTCACTGTTTGGTGCGGATTTTGATCTCATTGGTGCATTTTTCTTTGAAAATGAAGAAGGAGCCACCGTGATCGTGAATGGTGAATGTTAAGTGATTGGTTCTTCGAGGAAATTGAAGCGGAAGACTTGGACAATATTTGGTTTCAACAAGACGGTCACAATCGATCTTCTGCGCCCTATCTTCGAAAATCGAATAATCAGCAACAATGGAGATGTGAATTGGCCGCCAAGAAGCTGTAATCTGACACCGTTAGACTATTATCTTTGGGGAGCGGTCAAGGACAAAAGTTATGCAAACAATCCTGAAACAATTGATGAGTTGAAGAACGAGATTGGAGTTGCTATTGCCGACCTACGTGCCGAAACAATTTAAAATGTTCTCAAAAATTGGGTGGATCGAATGGGCTACTGCCAAGTCAGCCGTGGTGGTCATTTGACCGAAATGGTTTTTCATAAATAAATGACATGAACCAACCTTTCCAATAAATTGTCAACCTTTGAAAAATTCCAATTTTTAAATGGACCACCCTGTATAATAAACATGAATAAAACACCATTAAAAAAAAAATGGAATTTTTTCTCTTTTTTAAAACCTTAAAACCGATCAAAAGTATAATAGTTCCGACCAGAAAGGTGGGTATGAGGAGAATAGCTCGTAAATAACTCTCAACCCTTTTTTCAGTTCGCTCTGCTCGCGTCACTGACCGAAAAACCAACTATATAAGGGGCCCGGACTTCCCGCAACCGAATGTGTTCTGTTATCGCGCTCACTGTTAAGTGGCTGTGGTTGACCACACAGCAGTGATCGGTTTGACAGCAACCGAATAACAGGCCCAGCTCAGTCAATTGGTCTTAAATTCCGTGCTTCTCGAAGACCAAATTGTCAAAATGTTATTTGAAAATGTTGCAGACTCAAGAGTTGCGCCAGAGTTTAACATAAGCAAAGAGAGAGAGAGAGAGTCTATGCGAGAGAGCGCCTATATTTCGTCTCATACATTCATATCGTTAGCCGAGTTTTACACACCGATGCATACATACGAAGATGACCTTTTGAATTTGGGAATTCGTCCAAACGGTCCCAAAAAGACCTAAGAGGAAAAGAAGGCAAACGGGGGTGCGATTTTTGCGACCTCTGATGAGGAGCAATTAAAAAAAAAATTTTGGAAATCGTTTAACAGGTTTTCTTTAAATTTTTTTTCCATTTTGGAAAAAGTTGTTTCGAGATGAACGCATTTAAAGTTTCGACAGCTAAAATAAAAATAATTTTGAATAGATTTCAAACATGTATTTGATGCAGTTGGGTGTTAGCTTTTACCAAAAAACAAAAAACTAATTATCAAAATCGGTTAAAAAGTTCTGATGAAATTCGGGTCAAAGTGCGTCAAGACATGGTTAACAAAAATTCTCAAAAACTTGTAATACCCTTGTTCCATAGGCACATTCTAGAGGTCATTCGCTGGTTGATCTAAATGACCTCATTCTTTCTGTGTATTTCCTCATAAGAGATAAATGTCCATTCGCTGGGTCATTCGCGACGGATGATCTAGCTACTGTTACGACATATAGCTATTTTCCGCTAAAAGGCTAGATGTTTTATAGATATGCTATCGAAGTTGCCAATAGGAACAGCTCGAGCTTTAACAGCGACTATGCCCATGAGTTGTACATGGCCAAGGCAAGCGGCAATTGTTCCATTCTTTGTTTTAGAGTGTTAAAATGTAGAAATATTTCATATGTATGAATCCCGCAAACTACCTTTATCGTGGTGGGGAATGCTGCTGACATGTGGATGGCAATCTTTGATTTAAAATTGCAGACAAAGCAATTCAATCAGCTGTTCTTTGTTGACGTTAGTGTGGGTGTGGCCGTGAACAACTTTCGTCAGTGGAACCAAGATATACTTAACAAGGTAGCCGCTCTATCAAAACTTCTTAAATAAGAAGCAGAACACAAAAAAATCGTCGGCGGAGAGGCGTCGCTCACAAGGGTTGCTTACAGCAGTACCGGCCAAATGGAGAGGACCAAAGAGAGTGCTTGTGTTGGTGAGCAAGAGAGCTTTCTCTAAACTACAGCCGTTTTACTTGCAATTCAACGTTCACGGACTCACACAATCATGAGTTCGGCTCGCGTTTGAGTAAAAACACGACTGACTTCGGCTCGTGGTAGCTATGGGTCTGGTTTACATACTGACATTTGAGAAGTAATCAAAGTGAGCGAGAGAGCGAGTGCGGCTACCTTGTTAAGTACATATGTATATCTTGAGTGAAACAAGGAAAATCCACTTTTCGAGAATGTGATTGAATGTTCGCCAGTGGAACAAGGGTGTAAGATGATTGTGTTTAGCCTATGTGCTGAACAGTGCACTAAAAATTTTGTCTTTTTTTTAAACTTTTTGAACAATTACAAACATTTTATATCTTGTTTTGAAGTTTTTTGATTCAAAAATTAAAAAAGCAGGGAATTTTTACAAATTCGAGCGTCAATGAACATTTTTATTTCCATGGAAAAAAAATTGCTTTTGTTTATTGTTGTAAAACATATTGTCGGATCTGCTTGAAAGTCTCGCAGAATGTTTTTAAGATCCTAATAGAACGTTTAAGCAAATAAAAATAAAACTCAAAACATTTAAAAACTCATCAATTAATTAATCTAAATAAAATATCATTTAAATCTGTGCTAAAACGGTAAAGCTTTAAAGCTAGCCTGCCTGAAGCCCAATTCTTATTCCTACTAAAACCGCAAGGGTATCTGAACCATGTCCCTCTTAACTTTCCTTAACTTCTGCATACTTTTGCATAGTCTTACTTTAAGCAAGGTATTTGCTATCGAAGTGTCACTGTGCTGGTACTGTTATTGTAATTCTCTCTCCTTCTCTCACTCTTCACCTTTGTATTTTTGTTGTTGTTTATGTTTACGATTCTGTATTACGGCCAGTTAAAGTATCAATTGATAAGATTAACCCAGCGATTACGTGAGTTGGTTCAGTTAATTGTGAGTGACTGTGAAACGTGAATTGACCGCTGGACCTTGGCGGCATCTCCATTTCGGTCTCTCTTACTCTCTATCTCTCGCGAATTAAAAGCGAAATTGGATCAGGGTTTTGTTGTTGTTTGTTTACCATTGATTTGTAGGTCAATGTAGCCCGGTGCTATAATGGCACCGCCACAATCCACCCGCCTATGCGCCTTGGTGCGTTCATCGAAAAAGATGGGTTCCGGATTAATAATCCTGCCAGCACGCACCCAGAGATCATCGTTGACCAAATTATGATTACGCACCAGGCGGCAATTGGTAAACTGTATCAGAAGATCTGCGCAGCCGCAGGGCACTTGTGTGTTCGACATGGGGCAACAAAGAGGATAACAACCAGCACAATAATAGTAACAAATAGTAACGGACAACTGCGGACAACCGCCACCGCGGGCAAACAAAAACAAAAAACAAAACAAAATTCAGGCCAGCAGCTGCAGTGTGACCGCTGGTCGTTAGCATAAAAATAACTAAAATGGAAATATTTAAGCGAGTGGACAGTAACGATGAGTGTCATAGCAATCAGCTTGGTAGCTGGTTCTACCAGAAGTGCGCGGCTTTATTTGAAAATTGTGAAAATTGTTAAAAAATTTAAATAAATATACAAAATGTTAGGAATAAAATAAGGATACGAATGAACCAAAGCTTATTAATTTATGAATTCCCCATTTTTCATTCTTGGACCAGACAAAAAGTTCTGACTTAATCTGAGCTAAAAAAAAGAAAAACTTTTTAATGAAATTGTCCAAAATTTCCTAGTACATATGCGTAGGTGGGCTTTTTTTTTTGTTTTTGATTTAGTTGACTCTTAATCTCAACTAATTATAACTTTGATGCCCTTTTGAAAGGCTTCACTTCCATTCGCTTCGCTTGGCTTTTTCTTTTTTTTTTTATCCTGTTTTGATCAAAGACAACGCTGCTGTCCATGACAACGGCATTTTCATTTAACTCAATTTGGGCCCAAGGAAACATTAGTGAAAAAGGGGTGCGGGGGGTGGGTTTGGCTTATCACAGCCTTAGAGACTTGAGAGCTTTTAGACGATTTCCAAGGCAAAGGTTTTTGAGAGTCATTAAGTTTATTAAGTGCCCGAGTGCAGATAACCCAAATGAGTGCATGGCACCCAAATGGAAAACCAAAACGCAATTTGCACTTGCAGCGGTAGCTGCACTCCTTCACCCTCATCCCTCCTCCACCCTCCGATCTGTATGCCTAAGCAAAGTTTGCCCACAAGAGAGCGAAAGATAACAAACAATGTCGGCTAGCAAATTGCCATTCCATTGCAATTGTTAACTTCGGATTATCGCTCAGTTCTTGTTCTTCTGCTTTAGTTTCAAGTGGCCGCCACTCCACGACGAATGGGCGGGAGAGCGCATAGGAGGGGAGGGGGAGGGGTGGTGGCTTATCGCATTGCGGTTGATGTAAAAATAATTTTCTTTGTAACTTAACCAAATGCGCTGATAAGCCCAATTCATTTGCAATAAATACTCAAAGGTCAGCATGTGGAAGGGAATCTGCTTTGAATTTTCCAATTAGAAAGTTTCTTCTTTGGAAAATAGCAAAAACTCCGTTTTAGCGCATATAAAAACGATTCTTTCTGGTAATAGGAAATAAGTATGTATATGTGCATAAAGGTTTCTCTGCATATTTTCAATAATAGCAACGGTACATTTGCTGTTGGTATACAAAAGTGTATTCTTGTATTCTATTTTTAGATGCCTATGCAAAATTCTTCTTTGGTCACCATTCTTAGTACCGTTATCATGCATTTTGTGTGGTGTTATCGCATTTTCTTAGAAAATAAGTACATATTGATAAAAAAAAAATACCTAAAATCCAGAAAAACGTATGAAATATGATTAAATTATATAGATCGTTCTATCGACTCATATATAGAACGATCTACACACCTGATCATATTAATAGGTACACACATCAACTCTGACTTTAAGGTAACAGAAAACAGTTTTATTCATTGTTTCAAACTTAAAATTTGTTCTCTTTGGTTCTTAAACTATTTGTTTTTAATAAAATAAACTTAATTGTAACATAGAATAATAATATAACATAAAAGAGATCATTTTGTGTTTTAGATACGTTTTCAGTGTGATCATAATAATAGGTACACTTCATGTGTTTGATTAGAAAAAAAATTTTAATTTCCATTTTGTGTTCTTTTTTTTAGGTAAATTAGTATTTCCTAACTTAGTATCCAGTGTATCCACCTCTATTTTTGGCCACTACTGCTATGCTTTTTGGCATACTTTTAATTAGAGCCTGGCAGGTCTCTACTGGTGTCTCATACCACAGTTTTTGTACATCTTCCCATAATTTTTGTTTATTTGAAAATGAATGCTTTGCCAATTTCATTTTTAAGTCTCCCCACAAGTTTTCAATGGGGTTAAGGTCGGGGGATTGGCTTGGCCACTTCAGAACGTCAACTTTTTGGTCCTCGAGAAATTTAGATAACAGCCTTGATGTGTGTTTAGGATCATTATCTTGCTGAAATACCCAACGTAATGGCATGTTTTCCCCGGCATACGGTACCACAACTGTTTCCAATATGGATTTGTACTTTTCAGCATTCATTTTGTTTGTAGTCTGATAAATTGGACCTACGCCGTACCAGGAGAAGCAACCCCATACCATTATATTGCCACCTCCATGTTTGACTGTTTTTTTTGTAAACCGTGGATGGAGTTCCTTTCCATTAGGGCGTCGAAACTTTCCTTTCACAGTCATTCCCAAACAAATTAATCTTGGTTTCATCGCTCCATAATATGTTTCTCCATTTTTTCTCCCCGGTGCATTCTACCCAGTCTTTGTGGTCCCTTGCAAAAGTTTGCCTCATGGTGATATTTTCTTTTGCGCATAAGTGGGACTTTTCTGGCAATTCTTCCTGGTAGGTTGGCATCTTGTAGTCGTCTTCGGATAGTTGGAGCACTAACTGAATTCCCAATTTCGGCTGCAATAGCCTTCGATGACTTAAATGGGTCCTTTTTGCACAAAGTTACTATGTAGTGGTCAAGGGTTTCTGTTGTTTTTTATGGCCTTCCACGGGTTTCCTGTCTTGGTTTTCTTTTTAATGCATTTTTAACAAAATTATGAGACCTGTTCATTAATTTGGCGATGGCTCGTAAAGATTTGCCTTCTTTTCTCTGACTAAGAACCAATCGAGCTTTTTCTTTAGTACAATGAGAATTTCGACCCTTTTTTTCTGAAAAAAATAATTGTTTTATTCTCTGTATTGACAGGAGCTATACTTAATTTACCTTTAGATACCAAAAGATCACTTAAAAGATTACAAAATTATTCACTTGATACTTGTGAGAAACGGAGACTGTACCTATTATTATGATCAGGCGAAATGTGTGGTGGACTCGCAATTTATAGAAAAGCTTTGATATACGGGGCAGCCCCTCTTTCAACTCTTTGTCACAGTGTGGCCAGACATTGACAACAACAAAGAACCAAAAATTAAAAAGTTGTCAACACTAAAAGTACGAAAAAACAATCTATAATTAAAAAATTCCGGTGTGTACCTATTAATATGAGCAGGTGTGTATATCATTTAATGCTTAATGATGATTTCATGTAAATGTTGACAGCAGCTTCGCCTCAAATGGTTCATACGCCAATTTTGGCATACTTTCTCTAACATATCGGCCAGTATGTTACGAATAAATTGTTCAATATTGACTTCCAGTGCGTCAGCTGTTGCGGGCTTGTCGCTATGAGCACGGTTGCCACTTGGAAAAATTTAAATGCTCCAAAAAAAATTTGAAAAGGACAAAAAAGATCCAGAAAAGTTTTCGAAAAGGCTCCATTGCAATGAAAAAAGATCCCCAAAAAGGTTCAAAAAAGTACAGGGTTTTTATTTCACTTGAAAATTAACCTTAACAAAATTCATAGCCAAAGTTTTTTACAAGTAACACAAAATGCGCGACCATTTTAATTTTTCATCCATGAAAAGTTTTCCAGCCATTCTATGTTGGATCTGGAGGTAGCTTTTCCATTATTGCTCAAACAAAAACAAAGTAAATATTTTGGCTTTAAAAGCGTTTTTTTCATATATTTATTGCTGTGATCGTCTGTCATTGCAATACACTAGTTTATAAAAATTCAAAATTAAATGACATATTTCTACTAGAATTTTTTTTTAGAAAAGTTTGGAATGCTGAGCTCGAAAATCGATTCAAAATGTTTTTTAAAATTTATTGGTTGGCACTATTACATTATAGCTGTATAACAATTCAGAAACGTTAGATAAAGATCGTATATTTTCTATACCACTACCAGGGCTTTAGCCCGAAACGAAACGAAACGGTACGTCCCGAAATGAATGTTTCGGTTAAAGGTTCTATTTCAGTTTTCAATGAATTTCGGTTTTCGGTTTCGCTACGGTACCCGGATTTTTATTTCGGTATACCGATACGTACTACCTTTTTTAATATTACAAAAATTAAATTCTGAGTTAAATCTAAATAATTTTATTCCTGTGTAAAAAAACGAATCAAAATTCAACACAAAATTAATGGTTTCACATTTAATCATACATCATAAAATTCTGGGAACTTTGTGGAGGATTCTGACAACCAGTTAAGAATGTTTTCATGGTTTCGAACACGTTTAAGTGCGAGAAAAGTTTTAATGGAATCCAGTAGCTGTTTTGCTAGAGACGACGAATTTTTTTATATTTCCAATTTGCAGTGTATCCAAATGGTATTAAAATCACCAAAAACAAGATTTTCGGCTTGAAGTTGAGTTGTGGCCACTTCCGCTAGTTCTAGTATGCGTAAAATTTCGCGAACAGAGTCCCCCACTTTCCTGTGCAGAAAAAAGTCGTTATCTGCAGCCGCAAAACTGGAGCAAATATTGAAAATGTGTTCCGCTGAAAATATTTTAGCATCCTCGTGACCAAATCTAAGATGCGCTCTGCAAAGGTAAAAAAACCGAAACTGTACCTGTACCAACGTTTCGGTTTTGTTCCCCTGCTATCGGTTCCATTAATAACGGTAAACGGTTTTCGGTTCTCAAATAAAAATTTGTATAGATTCCGGATCCGGTACTTGATTTGAAACGGTTTATTTCGGTTAACGGTTCCGGTGCCGGTTCCGGTATTAAGCCCTGCTTGCAAATGCTGTTTTTAAAATGTCAGAGTTTAAGAACGCTTACATAAAAATCAAAAATTTTTTCTGAATTCGACCAAATTTCGCGAATCTTTTTGAAAACATATCAAATTAACAATCGACGAGTTAAAGATAGATAAAATTTATAACAGAAAAGTTTTTCTCACTAAGACCCATATTTTGACCGATGGTTCCTATGGCAGCTATAAGATATAGTCATCCGATCCGGTCGGTTCCGACATATTAGCAGCGTGCAGTAATAAGAAGACTCTGTGAAATATGTCAGCTCGATAGCTTTAAAACTGAGAGATTAGTTTGCGTAGAAACAGACGGACAGACAGACGGACGGACAAAGCTGAATCGACTCATCTCATCGCCCTGATTCAGAGATTAAACAAATTTTGAAAGACAATGACTTCCCAACTAAAATTATCAAATCCCTGATTGAGAAGAACGGCCAACCAATTTCCAAAAGAAAACAACAACCCAGAATTTATAAGTCTCTAACATATGTCCCTAAGCTTTCTGAACGGTTCGCCCATTCTGACTGCTTCAACAAACATGACGTACAACTAGCCCACAAACCCAATAGCACAATGAGAAACTTCTTCAATAAGACGAAGTCCAAAATAGCCACAGCCGACAGGAGTAATGTGATCTACAAGATACCATGCAATGGAAATGCAGATAACAGTTGCAACAAATTGTATATTGGTACAACAAAATCTAAATTAAAAACAAGAATATCCCAACATAGATCGGACTACAAACTCAGACATCAATTAACCATACAAAAAACGGCGCTCGCGACACACTGTATGGATAGCGGACACTCGCCGAATTTTGAAGCAACAACAATCCTGCAGCAAGAAAACCACTACAGCAAACGTTTCACTATAGAGATGCTACATATAATTGACACACCAACAGACAAGAGACTTAACTACAAGACGGACACGGAAAACTGTGCTCACCTATACAGACACTTACTGACAAATAATAGATCAGTATCCAACTCCACGCCGAACGGAGCAGACGTGTAAAATAATGTATGTGAAAAATCTCTTTTTTGTTTTGTTTTGATCGAATCTATGTTAAATTGTAATTGGTAAATTGTTTTGTAGTGTCCCTGAAGATGGTTGCCGAGGAGCAACCGAAATATATTGGAAAACATCATACATTTTTGTGTGTTTCACTTGACCTAGAGCCGGCAATACTCAAATTTCTACAATTTAGAAAGGTCGCTAACTATCAACTTTATATAGTTTATATATATATAGTTATGCGTTTTAAACTTCTGGGCAAAATTATAATACCCTTTGCAAGGGTAAAAAACGCGAGATGAGAAACACTTACATTAATAACAGTAGACCTATTTCTACTGAAACTATTTATAAGTGTAGTTTGGATTGGTGATTTCAAAAATCAATTTCAAAAATTTTTTCATACGTTTTTAAAATATGAATTTTTTCCATTTTTACGGTAGGTGCCCTTACATTTTAGGCCATATCTCTCTTTGTAATCGTCAAATGGAGTCAAGCAAGATATGAATCGAAAGGCAATTAAATTGTCAATAATCGCACACAATAATCGAATCGGTAAAGTAGTTTCAATACAATAATAAAAAAAACATTTTTTGCTCTAAAACGCATTAAATTTCGTATCCAAACGCCTTGGAAAAATATTTAAAAATTCAAAAAAACTATTTTTATTATTTCTACGTAAGAACCGTACTTCTGTGAAGAAAACAAGATATCAATGAACAAAATCTATAAATAAATACAAGAGCTGGGATCAGTTAAGTGCTGAAAAAAGTGGTATTTTTGAGATTTTTTCAAAATAAATTTTCATTTGCTTCGGCTTTTGTTCTGTTCTGGAATTTTTTCATCTGGCTATTCGCCCACTTCAAATACTGACCAAAAGACGAAGAAAATAGAAAAAAAACAATTTTCTAAACACTTAAAATACTCAAATTTTACTGTTAGTTTAGTTTTTTTATTCATAGATTTTCTTCATCAATACCTTATAATCTTTGTACACGTACGACTCTCAAGTCGAAAGAATAAAAATAATTTTTTTGGATTTTTTTATATTTTTCCTAGGCGATTAAAAATGAAATTTCTTGCATTTTCGACCAAAAAATCGATTTTTTTAAAGTATTTTTGGTCATTGTATTCAAATTTCTAAACCGATTTGATAAAAATGATCTAAGCTTGATTGACAATTTAATTACCTTTCGATTCATGTCTTGCTTGATACCATCTGACGTGCACCTACCGAAAAAATGAAAAAAATTCATATTTAAAAAACGTAAGCATGAAAAAATTTTTGAAATTGATTTTTGAGATCACCAATCCAAACTACACTTAAAAATAGTTTCAGTAGAAATGGGTCATTAAATTTTTTTTTTTGTAAGCTAGTGTAATATAACATCATATGAAATTTAAATTTTTTATTTTTAATCCTTATATGTATATGGATTTAATCACGTACAGTTAAAATTTAAACGAATATATATTTTTTGTACCTTAAATTTACCTAGGTACTGGAAATTCCGAATACCTTTTACCTAACCATGGTATATTTTTTGACATTTACCTTGTACCTTACCTAGGTAAGAAAATTGGGTACCTTTCCAATCACTGAGTATATGTGCCAGCTAAGTTTGATGTCTTTATTGAAGCTTTATTAAAAAAACATATAGAGCAAAGCTAACTTCGGCTCGACCAAAGTTCATATACCCTTGCAGCTTGTATAATATATATAATTTAAGTTTTTAAATGATTTTCGTCGAACATTCTTAGCAATTAGATCAAGTGCGGAAAGACATTTCCAACCTTGGTGTGAACAACTGGTGCCAGCTCGCATAAAGCAGAAGCGAGTGGAGACCGTCAAGCGGTTGTGATGCAACATCGGGCCAATAAAAAAGAAGAAGGTTCTCAGCAATAGATGGCGTCACTTCTTTGACCATTTGCTTGACAGTTTGTTATATGGCAGCTATACGACATATATATTCATCCGACTTTGTCCAAAACTTCCTCAAATTGTGTGGAAATCGATAATATTCATAACTGGAAAGTATACAGACGCTACCATTGAAAACAAAAAAGCTTTTCTCACCAGAAGTACTTTTCGGCCGATAATTCCTATGGCAGCTAAATGCTATAATCATTCAGTTTGGATCAAACTTGGCAGAATCATATGGTAGCCTATAATATTCATAAAATTCATGTTTGGGAGTGATGGCATTGAAAACAAAAAAAGTTTTCCTCACCAAAACTAGTTTTTCAACCGATCGTTCCTATGGCAGCTATATGCTAAGGTCATTCGATTTGGATCAAACTTATCAGAATTGTGTGGAACCATAAAATAGTCATAAATTTCAAGTTTGGGAGCGATAGCATTGAAAACTAAAAAGTTTTCCTTACTTAAACTTGTTTTTCAACCAATCGTTCCTATGGCAGCTACATGCTATAGTCATTCGATTTGGATCATATTTATCTGAATTATGTGGAATCATTTAATATTAATAAATATTCAGTTTGAGAGCGATAGCATTGAAAACAAAAAGTTTTCCTCACTAAAACTAGTTTTTCAACCGATCTTTTCTATGGCAGCTATATGCTATGGTCGTCCGATCCGGCCGGTACCGACAAATGTGCAGCGTATTTGTACCTACAGACTTTGTGCATAGTTTAGTTAAAATAGCTTTAAAACGGACGGTGGAGGTAGCATACAGACGGACGGACACACAGGCGGATAAAGCTATATCAATTCAGTTCCTCATGCTGATCAAGAGGGCAGGCATTTCGGCTCCTGCCAGGAAACGGGGTTGATGTACGGCTAAGTCAGTGAACACTGGGACATCTTTCTCCGGAGGGATTTACTTAATTTAAGCGTTTCGGCCTAACAGATTCGTCAAACGGGGCTGGGCTCTTGACCGCTCATCTGATTTGTAAATGGCTGTTTTTCTCGGTTTACTGGCTTTTATTTACACACTATTTACTCGGGTTTTCATTTACTTACGGTTTACTATTTACAAAATCTATATTTTGTATACAGCGTCTGTCTTCGTTCGTCTCTCTTTGTCTACCCCCTTCTGTGTTCTCCTCGTCCATTCTTATTTACAATGTGACCATAGTCTCTGTCTTAAAATCAGGAAATCAAACCGAAACGAATTTCGGTTCCGGTTCCGGTACGTACCGAAACTTCTGTTTCGGTAAAAAGTTCTGTTTTGGTTTTTTTTTATTTCGGTATTCGGTTCCGTTTCGGTACCTAGATGTTTATTTCGGTATACCGGTATGGACCGGTAAAATTAACAGAAATTTTAAGACTTAAGTCCAAACAAAGTGAGTTATAGAGTACATCCTGGCGTACTGATTGCGGGTTAATAAAATTCGCACAACCCAGGCCTTTAATAATTGGATTTCGAATTTGGCGGAATGCGAGGTCGTTCATCAGGGCAAACGGCCTTCCATCAACCGTGCACAGAGAAACACACGCATCTCGAATAGTCTGCTTGGTAATTTCCATAGCTCGTAAATAACTCTCAACCCTTTTTTCAGTTCGCTCTGCTCACGTCACTGGCCGAAAAACCAAAGACAAATCGGGCCTGGGCTTCCCTCAACCGAATGTGTTCTGTTATCGCGCTGACTGTCAAGTGGCTGTGGTTGACCACACAGCAGTGATCGGTTTGACAGTAACCGAATCACAGGCCCAGCTCAGTCAATTGGTCTTAAATTGCGTGCTTCTCGAAGACCAAACTGTCAAAATGTTATTTGAAAAGGTTGCAGACTCAAGAGTTGCGCCAGAGTTTAACATAAGCAGAGAGAGAGAGAGTCAATGCGAGAGAGAACGAGAGAGCGCATATATGTAGTTCGTCGCATACATTCATATCGTTAGCCGAGCCTTACACACCGATGCATACATACGAAGAAGACCTTTTGAATTTTCGGTAATCGGTCCCAAAAAGACCTAAAAATTAACTAAAAATTGTGTTTCTCTCCTCTCACAACCAAAAAGAAGCAGAGAGCGTAGTTAAAGGTTGTTTCGGTACCTCTTTAAAATGCGGTCGCACGAAAACTGTCGTTTTCTGACAAACGCAAACGGGGGACCGATGGTATATAGACATATGTACATATATGTATGTACAATGTACACACAACCATAGTTTTCGCTTCTTTTCATCAAAGGCATGCAAACATTAGCATGTACATACATACGTAAAGGCAGGATATTTAACTTTCTAAGCACTTACATACGAATTAAGTATGTATGTTTGTATATGCATGAGAGAAAAGTCTCGAAGCTTACATATGTATATGCATTAGACTGAGTATCATTGTACATTATACAAACATATATATATGTATATATTTCGGAAAGTAAATTCGTAAATATCCAACTCACCTTAATTTTTTGTCCACACTCGTTTATTAAGCAATTGCTTACATTTTCTTCAATGTCAAAGACTTCCGATACACATTTGTTTTTGGCCTTGGCGTTTTAAGCGATCGTTTAGATTGACTTGCAACTCTTAAATAAATTAATTACTCTTTGCAGTCTCGCAGCACAAACACGAATAAAAATTTTACAACGATTAACCGTGGGCGACTGTACACTGAGCTCTTTCGTTTTGCATAAAAAAGGGACAGCATCCGAAGAATTAGCAGAAAGCCAACATGCAAAAACTGAACTTAAGTGAAAGAGCGCCAAATATATACATATTTATGTTGATGTTTTTGTTTCGCTCTTTCTCACAGAAACCTATATGCATAGACAAAAACAATATCTGTTGTCTCTCTCTCACGCGCAGTCAGCAGCTCTGAATATTGAGATGACACTCTCAGGCGCAGGTAGCAGCTCTGAATAAAAAGATGACAAAATTCCGTGCGGCAACTACGGAAGATAAAAATTATAAAAAATTACTCAGAACCGAAACTGTACCGGTACAATGTTTCGATTCTTTTCTGTCTTTTCGGTTCCAAGAATATCGGTTCTTGAATACCGGTATACTAAAAAATAAAAATATCGGTTCCGGTACAGGTTATACGGTTCCGGTTGCGGTTCCGGTTTGATTCCCTGCTTAAAATACATTAACGCTAAACTACTTATCGATAATTCCATAGTCTATAGGTTCTTCTTTTATTTTTAAAAGTTAAATGAGGCTTATTTTAATTTAGCTTTGAAATATGCTGTTTGTGCTGAAACTGTTACACATTTAATCGGCAACCCTCGCAAAAAATGCACAAAAAAAGTGTGCTACTCCTGTTTCTTCAGTGCCGGCCCACCGCCTATTAATAAAAAGGTCTCTCGCTCTTCTGAGTGTGTGTGTACGGGTTAAACTGATTCATTTTGGTTCTGGTTTTTGGGGTTTTGTGTATTGTGGATGTGGCACATGTTGCACAATGTTGCAGTTCCAGTTGCAAAATTATTGCGGTCCTTAAGCGCTATGCAAAATATTCTATTGCCTTGTTTTGGTAAGTGGCATCAGTAGGGAGACACACACACTGAAAGACAACCAGTTGTCAGGCTCAAGTGACACAGTGACCAAAAGGCTGGAGAACACGGTAATGAAATGCTTATACCAGAGAACTAAGAACTGTAAATTTTTAAACCTTTGTCCTTTGTCCTTTGAGAAAAATGGATTTGGTAAGATATACCATTTTGAATACATAGTCTCGATAATTATAAAATAACAAAACTGTCTACTGCACAAAAGTATGCCATGCAGAAACAGTACAACTGGCTAGTAACATAGAATAACAAGCATACATAGAAGCGATATGTCAAGTAAAAAATGTACAATTTCATTTTCGCGTTAAATGATGCGGGGGGAACGCACAGAATGCCAGAGAGCGCCCATAGCTGAGAAAGCTCTCTCGACTGCAAAAGAGAGCTACTTAATATAAAAAATGAAGAAAAAAATTCCAAAAGAATTTTGGCTATTGGCTGAAACTCTGCAACATGAGCTCAGCTTAAGGGGGTCTTCTAGTTTAGACGGCCGAATTTGATCTGTTTTTTAAAAAATCGTGGAAAGAAAACGCGTAAAGATTTTTTAATTCTGTTTTTTGCATTTGGTAGGGCAATTCATAAAAAAACCATACAAAATTAAAAATGTGTGAGTGCTAGGGGTGTTCCGAAAGTTCTCGCCCTCCAAAAAAATAGTATGTCAAATGTTCGCACGATTGCGGGAGTATACCGCATCCGAAAAAAAAACAAAAGCGGGGAATGAGTTAGCATAAATGCCTTTATCGTGTGATCCTCCAGAAAAAATATAAAAATTTGTTTGTAGAAATGGCAGCCATTTGAAAATGTAAAATGGATTATTCACTTTTTTATATTTAGTCCAGTGTACAAAAAAAATAGTAAAAAAATGTTTTCGGCAATGATCGAGGTTCACACGGTAGCGCTGTTAATTCTGCGTCGTTTGGCCCTTATTTTATCAAAATCGGTCCAAAAAAACTTGTGTTTGAAAAACAGGGTTTCGAGAAAATTGCGTTAAAGTTTCGACAACTGTTTTCGATAAAATAAAAATTATTTTTAACAGATTTAAAAATTGGATTTGATGCAATTGGGAGTTAGCTTTCACTGAAAAAAAAATGATCAAAATCGGTTCAAGGAATTTCGGACAAAGTGCGTCAAGACTTGGTAAAAAAAAAAATCTCATACAATTTTCAAGTAAATTTTTTTTTTTCAGAAGCAACTTTTTTAAAAATTAGTAACATTTTATAACTTTAATTGAAGTCTTTTGATAAAAAAAACATCGAATTTCAAAAAATACGAGCGTATAAAATTTTTTTTCATATTTGATATTTGATTTTGTTTATTGTTGTAAAACATTTTGCCGGATTTGCTTGAAAGTTTTGCAGGCTGTTTTTAAGACCCTAATAGAAAATTTAAGTTAATGCAAAAAAAATTTCTAAACTAGAACACCCCCTTAAAAAAAGTTATTTTCCTAGATCTGGCATAAAAATCAGAAATTGAAGAAAACAAACCGAAATTACACAAATATTAAATTTTTTAAATTTTCATCAACTTTATTTTAGGACAAATTTGGATGGAATTTACAACAAAAATTTATAAATCGATCTAATAACACTAGCCTACAAAAAAAAAATTAAATGACCCATTTCTAGTGAAACTATTTTTAAGTGTAGTTTGGATTGGTGATCTCAAAAATCAATTTCAAAAATTTTTTCATGGCTACGTTTTTTAAATATGAATTTTTTTCATTTTTTCGGTAGGTGCACTTACATTTTATGCCATATCTCAATTCATAATCGTCAGATGGTGTCAAGTAAGATATGAATCGAAAGGTCATTAAATTGCCAATAATAGCGTAGATTATTGTTTTTAAATCGGTTTAGAAGTTGAAATAGAAGAAAAAATTTTCGGTCGAAAATGCATGAAATTTCATATTTAATCGCCTTGGAAAAATATAAAAAAATCCAAAAAAAATATTTTTATTCTTTCGACTTAAGAATTGTACTTCTACAAGGATAATAAGGTATTGATGAAGAAAATCCATGAATAAATATTGTAGCTGGATCAGTTGAAGTGAAGGAACTATCAGTCAAATTTCAGTATTTTAAGTGTTCAGAAAATTTTTTTTTTCTATTTTCCTCGTCTTTTGTTCAATATTAGAAGTGGGCGAATAGCCAGATCAAAAAAAAATTACAGAAAAGAACAAAAGTCGAAGCAAATGAAAATTTATTTTGAAAAAAATCTCAAAAATACCATACTTTTTTCAGCACTTAATTGCTCCCAGCTCTTGTATTTATTTATAGATTTTGTTCACTGATATCTTATTTTCTTTGCAGAAGTGCGGTTCTTACGTAAAAAAAATAAAAATAGTTTTTTTTAATTTTTAAATATTTTTCCTTGGCGTTTGGAAACGAAATTAAATGCGTTTTCAAGCAAAAAATCGATTTTTTGGAAATATTTTTTATTATTGTATTCAAACTTTTTAGCCGATTCGAAAATAGTGCTGTGTGCGATTATTGAGAATTCAATTACCTTTCGATTCATATCTTGCTTGACTACATTTGACGATTACGAAGTAAGATATGGCTTAAATTGTAAGTGCACCTACCGGAAAAATTAAAAAAATTCATATTTAAAAAACGTAGCCATTAAAAATTTTTTGAAATTAATTTTGGTGATCACCAATCCAAACTACACTTAAAAATAGTTTCACTAGAAATGGGTCTTTTTGGCTGTAAACTAGTGTAATTTTCCATATCATAATTTTAGCAATTGTGGTATTCAACTCTGCAACAGATGTTGTTTGTTTATTAGTATTATTATCTTAGTGCTACAAGTACATGGAGACTTATGTTAATGGCACTAATCACAGGTTGACTTCGATTTGAAAATAATACAAAAATACACTAACTTAAACTAAGGATAAATTATATAAACAATCAATAATTACATTAGAAAATTAAAAAGTGGAATGGTTATATTTGTGCTATTGTTTGAGATGGTGTTCTAAACTTTTCTTAAATAGTGGTGCGCTTTTTATCGATTTAATATTGTTTGGTAAATGATTCCAAACTCGAATAGCAAATGGGAAATAATGGAAGTCTGAGGTAGCAAGTTCATTTTTATTTCGTTGAGACGCAGCAAAATTTAGTATCTCATTAAGATATGAAGACTCTGAAGTGTTAACTATTTTGTGCAGGAAAATGAGAGCTCTCAAGCAAATCCACGAGTTTAACGGAATGTTAAAAATTTTCTCTGCAAATTCTGATATGTGATCCGATCGTTTTTTGTTGTAGACATACCTAGCTATGTTGTTGAAAGCAACATTAAGTTTAGATTTAGACTTTGCACTACAACTACCGAACACTTTCACACCGTATAAAAGCGTAGGTACTATGTATGTTTTTGCAACCAGATGTTTAACTGCCGGATTAAGGACTATGTTTTGCCAATTGCTTTGTTTATGTGATCATCCCATGATAAAATATTGTAAAATGGTTTTACATTAGGTTTTACTAAATTTACTGCTCGCTCAACGTAGTCTATACTGATACCATCAATCGTTAGATTTGGTAAGCAACCTGTATCAAATCTCTTTTTAAATACAACAATGCACTTGGACTTTGTTGGGTTGATTTTTAGATAATTTTTCTTTGCCCAGCTCCGTATCAGCTCAAGTTTACTATTACAAACATCAACACATTCAGAAATGTTGTTTAACGGACGACTGACATACATCTGGACATCATCTGCATACATTTGAACATCACATTTAGACAGAACATTTGGGAGGTCGTTAACATATATCGAAAAAAGTAATGGTCCAAGAACTGATCCTTGTGGGACGCCACGACTTAGTGACAGAAAGGATGATCTTCTATTTACAGTAGCTACTGCTTGCAGTCGGTCATGCAGGTACAAGCTCATCAATTTTAATGCTGTACTGGAGAAATTATATAATATACTAAGCTTTGTGCAGAGAATCTCGTGATTGACTAAATCGAACGCTTTGCTATAATCTTGCAAAGTCAAAAATGTTACGTTGCTCTTGTCCATATTTCGTCATATATCTTCGCTGATTTTAGTTACGGTAATAGTGCAACTTCGATGTTTTCTGAATCCTGATTGTCTGTCATTCAGCAGAGAGTTTTCCTGCATGAACTTAGATATTTGACAAGACATATGGATGGATGGATTATGGTTATTGCCACCTTTTTGTCTTAAGACTGCAAACGTGTTTTCTAAAATATCTTGATCAAAAGCTTTCGTCATTATAAAAAATTTTGAGCTTTCCTTCTACAAATCTTCAAAAAAAAGGGTTTAACTGGGGCAACCTTACAGCAAAAGTACACAATAATGCAATTTTCATAAATGAAACCAGATTAATGTGCACTTGCTGCAGTTTTTCCCAATTTTTATGACTAAGAAAATAAAGAAACACTTTTTTGAAATAAACGGAGCTCAGGGAAAAACCGTTGAAATGGATGCAGGTGCAGCAGAAGATGCAAGAAATAGCCTTTTTGCTTAGAGGGTGATCTAATTGATGGCTTGGAGAGCAGTGGGCTAGAAAGAAATGAAAAAGTTGCCAACCAGACTTGCGTTTTCTTAAGGGGGGAGCCTGCTTTAGAGGCTTCAAAAAATCGAATTTTTTTGTTTTGCATAAATGTCTACCCAAACTATCCAAGAATGTGTCCCTAAAATTTCAGAAGCAAATTCAAAATATTTTTAAAGTTACAGGAGAAATAGTGAGCAAGCGTCGAGATTTTTTATATACGAAAACTTTGACGTGCGATTTCTCGGTTTTTCATTTGTACGATTTTTCCTAATTGGGGGGAAAGATAGGGAAAAAATTTAACGTCCTATCGAAACGAGACAAAATTGATTGTATTCGGGATTAAATTCTCTTCTAGTTGAACCTAAAAAACCTTAAGAAAGTTATGATTAACCCACTTTTTAAACAATCTGAAGTGATTTTTTTTTTCAAAAAAAAAAGATTTTATTTTTAATTTGCGAAAAATTTTTGAATTTCTCACTTTTTGTTCAATTTTTTTGGTTTAACTAGAAGCTATACTATTGAAAATATAAATTTTTTGGGTTTTTTGTTTCAGATGGAAATTGCGGCCTGCATCTTTCCCGCCGCACGACACATGCACACTCGAGGCGCCTCGGCGAAATGCTTGTACCAGGCATAATATGACATATATTTTAATGAAAAAATTTGAGAAGACTGTTGAAATATATAACAATAAAACCTGAAAGTTTCGTTTCAATCGACTATTTCTTTCCTTCCCAAAAAAGTCCTCGGAAAAATCGATTTTTTGAAGCTTCTAAAGCAGGCTCCCCCCTTAATGAAATCTATTTTCTGGAAATGGAGCATGATTTTAAATTACGTTGTTTCTGAGAATGAGCTAAATGCAGAAATTACTTGTAACATAATCAAAGAAAATCTAAAAATAATCAATAGTTTTGAAATTCAGGTAGTGGCATTAATTTGTGATCAGGGTTCCTTGGTCTTTTAACCTGCAATCTCAATACTCCTGATGGAATAGTGAGCTTTCAGGTTCTTAAAGAGTTGTGGAAAAATGAAGATGAAGCTAAAGCCAAAATGTGCCCCAAGTTAACTAACAAGTTCATTGTATAATCTTTGCTAGTAATTTGTATAGAATTTCAATAAAAATTTTCAACAAAATTTTCAAACTTTGGGCAGCAACAATGTATGGGGTTTTTGTAAACTCTGGAAACTGGAAAAAATCGTAGAATTGTTTGGAATAGTTTATTTCAAAGTTAAGGAGTAGTTATTTTCGAAACAAACGAAAAAAAGTATAGGTTCTCCACAAAAAGCGTCTAAAAAGAGTCAAAAAAGTAATTTTTTGTATATTTAAGCTCGTGATGAACTATTTCTGAAAACAGATTCGTGTTCAGCACACGA
The DNA here is from genome assembly GCA_037044535.1 of Lordiphosa magnipectinata. NCBI lineage: Eukaryota > Metazoa > Arthropoda > Insecta > Diptera > Drosophilidae > Lordiphosa > Lordiphosa magnipectinata. The sequence continues at coordinate 19,068 of JBAMBO010002195.1, read as the reverse complement.
AAATCATCTAGAATCACCACCAACCCTTCAATATACTGGAAAAAGTGTAATTTTGTTGCCTTGTGATAATATTCAAAATTGTTTTGCTGCTTGTTTTGTGTTGATGCAACATACAGGTACACTGTCAACCAAACAATGACTATAAAATGAACACATATCCATGTTGTTTTGCCTAATAATGCATTATTTTTATTCCCACCATCGTGAGTTGGGCTATTGTTTGATTGATAGATAAATTAAAAAAGATATTTTGTCAATTAAAATTCGTTCTAATTAAAATCAAATTAACCTTTTGGCAGCCACTGTACCAGGTTGTCTGTACCACACTTGTTACATACCTGCATACATACATACATACAGGATGTGTAGTTGCGTGGTGCCGAGTTCATAGGTTTATCTCTTATGGTTGGGGCCATGTTTTGCAAGTTGTACAAACTACCGCAACATTTTATTTTGGTTTAAGCATGCATTCATTATGTGTCCTCGTAACTAAAAGGACGCTGGGGCTGGGGGGGGGGGTTCAAAAAGGATGCCCATCTAAGACAAATGGAAGAGGAATACGTGCCCTGAGATTGTGCTTACTTGAGTCCTTTTGTTCAGCTCATTTGGCTCAAATAACACACAAAACACACATCGATTAAGAAAGGGGGGGAGGGGAGGGGGAAGTCAGAGAAAAACAGAAACAATTAGCACGGACCAGGACATAATTGGCGTGCAGTTACCGAGGCTGATTAAAGAAGCAATCATAAAATTAAGACCCATAATCCTGTGCAATTTGGCAGCGGCGACTACAAACAAAGAAGCAGACCGACAGTCCGACAGCCCGACAGTAGCAGGAGCTAATAATAACAACCAAAGGCAACAACAACATCAACAACAACAACAACACAAAAATCACTTTACACGCTCCAAATACAACATGAGTGTACACTCAGAAAAATATTATAGTATTTGCTAATTGAATCAAGTACTCAAGTGTATGTTTCAGCTGCCTTTTACGCACTTTTGTGACGGCTGCTGGTAGCGCTGTGGCAAGCGAATTTTATTTTGCTTATGCCAAACTTGGTGGATCGGTAAATTAATATATTAAAAGTCTAAACAATTTGCATTAGTGATCGTTCAGAAATTTCTAGTCATAGGTTCGTCTGATGAGGGCGTATGTAGTGAGCGGTTTAACTTGGCGAACCCAACGTGATCCTGGCTTACTGCGTCTCAAGACGACTCACACCTCCTCGTTGGTGAGCACCGGTAGCAGACAGCGATGCACCCGCAAGGTTTCTGGCTAACGTGAGCGGCGAGCTCTCCTTACAGGGTACAACATACAGGATTGGTGTGCGGTGGTACACTGGGCTGGATGGCCAATTTTTTGGCATAAAGTGGAAAAAATTTTGAACCAATCGGATCATGACCACCCTCGCCGCCCATATGATCATATTCTGCGTATACGTAATTTTATTTTTAAGTTGAAAGTTTTTATTAATCCTTTTTTTTATTCAATTTGAGATCTTGTTTTAACACAATTAATTAATTACAATCAATTTCTTCTTCATCTAGTTCAAATGAATATAATTTATCACCTTCGGAATCGGAATCAATATTATTATATCTTCGCAGTTTTTATGTGGACGGTCGTTCTTATTTTCTATTTCAAAGTGAGGTACTTGTAAAACCTTATTTTTGTATTGAGCTGACCTTTTATTAATCATAATACTTGAAAAATCGGGTCCATTGATCTGTGGAAGACATCCATCACATTATTAGCCCGCGAATTTTGACGAGCATGCAACTGTCTATATTGAAGTCTCTATTATCTGGTATCCATGGATTCGAATTTTGGCGACATTGGAAACCATAGGTATTTGACCATGTACAAGCAAAGGTTTTCTCGCAGAATTCTTCTTCTTCTTTATTGGCCCGATGTTGCATCACAACCGCTTGACGGTCTTGGCCTCTGCAATGAATGCCCTCCACTCGCTTCTGCATTGTGCGAGCTGGCATCAGTTGTTCACACCAAGGCTGGAAATGTCTTTCCTCACTTGATCATCCCATCTTAGTGGTGGGCGACCTCTCCTGCCTTGTCCTCCAAAGTCAGCCGCCTTCGCTTTGTACGTCTTTTTTACTGGAGCTTCTTCATCCATCCGGATTACATGTCCTAACCAGCGCAGCCGCTGTTGCTTTATACGCTTGACTAGACTGATGTCCTTATAGAGCTCATACAGTTCGTGATTCATTCGAATGCGGTATCGCCAACTTTTAAAGGTCCATAGATCCTCCAACGCCAATCGCCTCCTCATCCGCTGCTGTCGTTGTCCATACTTTTGCGCCGTATTGCAGGACTGGGATGATGAGCGACTTGTATAGCGCTATTTTTGTTCTTCGAGAAAATGCTCTGCTCTTGAACTCCCTACTGAGCCCGTAATAGCATCGGTTTCCAAGAGTAATTCTTCTTCGGATCTCCAGGCTGCTGTTGTCGTCGCCGGTAATCATCGTCCCGAGGTAGACAAAATCCTCTACAACCTCAAGTAGCAAATTGTCCAATACGCGTAGACTTCTTGTCCGTGGATACTAGGTACTTTGTCTTGTCCTTGTTTACCGCTAAGCCCATCAGTTTAGACTGCTTCTCAATCTCTGAAAGCGCCCTGCTTACCGCCCGTTCGTTTTTGCCGATAATGTCAATATCATCGGCGTATGCGAGTAGCATTAGATCTTTATAAAGAAATGAGCCCGATCTGTTGGCATTTGGGCACTGGCGCAGTATATACTCCATCAGTAGATTAAAGAAGTCACTCGATAGGGTGTCACCCTGCCTAAAACCTCTCTTGGTATCAAATGGTTCGGAGAGGTTCCTTCCTATTTTGACGTAGCTTCGAGTGCTTCTCAATGTCATCATGCAAAGTCGAACGTACTTTGCTGTTACACCAAAGGTAGACAGGGCTTAAATGCAAACATTTCGGGCATATTTCTTCGTAAAGATCTAGGAAGGAAAATGTTACTGTTTCTCTCTCTGACACTCATTAATGCATGACTTCGGCAAGCATTCGGTATGAATTGCTAAATGTGTTCGGCTTTCAGGGGCTATGGCTGGGGAACACTGCTCTGTGGGCAAGTAGGAGATAAGTATTAATTGAGAAATGAAATTTAAAGCGGATCGAAACATGCGTGGTGCACGGGTGCATGCCCCTGCACCGTGCGTGCACCACTGCACCCCGTTGTAAATATATCGAGAAGTATTTTAGCGTCATAAGATGATGGTCACACTGGATGAATGACGCGAGCAGAAGAGGAGGCTTGGGTAGATTACACTAGTTTACAGCCAAAAAGACTCATGTCTACTGAAACTATTTGCAAGTGTAGTTTGGATTGGTGATCTCAAAAATCGATTTCAAAAATTTTTTCATGGCAACGTTTTTGAAATATGAATTTTTTCCATTTTTTCGATAGGTGCACTTACATTTTATACCATATCCCAATTCATAATGGTCAGATGGAGTCAAGCAAGATTTGAATCGAAAGGTAATTGAATGGTCAATAATTGCACAACACACTATTTTCAAATCGATTAAGTAGTTTGAATACAATAATAGAAAATATTTCAAAAATTATATGTTTTGCTCGAAAACGATTTAAATTTCGTTTCCAAACGCATGGGAAAAATATTTAAGAATTCAAAAAAACTCTTTTTATGTTTTCTACTTAAGAACCACACTTCTTCGAAGAAAATAAGATATCGATGAACAAAATCTATAAATAAATACAGGAGCTGTGAGCTCCTGCTAAAAAAGTGGTGTTTTTGAGATTTTTTAAAAATAAATTTTCGTTTGCTTCGACTTTTGTTCTGTTCTGCAATTTTTTTCTGATGTGGCTATTTGCCCACTTCTAATATTGACCAAAAAACAAAGAAAATAGATAAACAAAATTTTTAAACACTTAAAATACTCAAATTTTACTGTAAGTTCCTTCACTTAAATTGATCCAGCTTTAATACTTATTTATAGATTTTCTTCGTCAATACCTTATTATCTTTGTAGAAGTGCGATTCTTAAGTCAAAAGAATAAAAAAAATTTTTTTGGGATTTTTTTATATTTTTCATAGGCGATTAAAAATTAAATTTCTTGCATTTTCGAGCAAAAAATCGATTTTTTTAAACTATTTTTGGTAATTGTATTCAAACTTCTAAACCGATTTGAAAACAAAGGTTCTACGTTATTATTGACAATTTAATGACCTTTCGATTCATATCTTGCTTAACTCTATCTGACCATTATGAATTGAGATATGGCATAAAATGTAAGTGCACCTTCCAAAAAAATGGAAAAAATTTTAAAAACGTTGCCATAAAAAATTGAAATCGATTTCTGAGATCACCAATCCAAGCTACACTTAAAAATAGTTTCAGTAGAAATGGGTCATTTAATGTTTTTTTTTTGTAAACTAGTGTTATTAAAGTGAAAGAGAGACGAGACTGAAAGACGAACGAAAACGTTGTATATATTTTATGGACTGAGACAACCCGTAGTGATAATGTAAATAGTTACGTTTCTCTATAAACATAAAAGAGTTTGTCCTGACTGATTCACTGACTGACTGGAAATCTACGCAGAGCCCGAACGGTAAGAGATATAAGGCTAAAATTTGAATAGAAGTTTCTATTAAAATTGTGATTTTCATCAGATTGACTTGAAACTTACAAACCATGTAAGCATAGTATGCGAAATAATTTGACACGTGTTTTCCCCGATTTTGGAAAATCCGCCCACGAGGTAAATTCTGCGGTAAGTGGGTGGGAAGTTGGTGGAAAGTTGGTGGAAAGTGGGTTAGAAGTAGGTGGGAAGTGGGTGGTTAGTGTGTGGAAAGTGGGTGGGAAGTGGGTGGAAAATGGGTGTAAAGTGGGTGGAAAGTTGGTGGAAAGTGGGTGGGAAGTGGATGAGAAGAAGGTGGGAAGTGCGTGGTTAGTGGGTGGGAAGTGGGTGGTAAGTGGGGAGACCGAACCAATTTAGTTAGTCAATGAACCACAATCCTTAACAATATCGCTCCAATTTTCAGTCCAATCGTTACTTTGTAGCGGATCTGAACAATATTCCGTTTGTAATCTCTTTATGGCAAATAAATGTAAAAACTTGGAAGGAAAACCCAGCAGCAACGTCTTAACGGGATTACAACCACATGTATGTAAGGTTCGCTTTGTGGGATCTACGGGGGACACATATTGAAATACTGTTTTCAAATTCGAGAAATTCCCAGGTCGGAAAAGTCAAATAATATTTGACTTTCATAATGGTTCTATATTGATGGCGGCGTGTGTGTGAGAACCATCCGTTCACATATTAATAAGTAACAAAACGTTCCGTTTTTGTACCTTGGATATTCTTTCGGTATGCCGCTCATTTCCAAATTCAAAGAATAATTCAAACTTCATTAAAGTACAACCAAAAACGATGTATTTTTTCAAGTGTAAGAGTGTGAGTGTGCCTGTATGTGGATTGCATCCACCAGCTGAAGCTGAAGCAGTGGCAAACGCAAAGGCCGAGTCAGAGACGAGCTTTTGCTACGTGCGGCGATTTGTGTGCCGGGTTAATACCAACCAACAGCAAGTAGAAACTCCTCCCTTCGCAATATGAAACCTTCATTAGCGAGGCACGACTGGTAGGAAGAATTGCTAGCCACCAACCCACCCGCCTCGCATTGAAAATGCTTCCGGCCATACAAATTGTATGTGAGACGTGAGAAATTAATTTTCAAGGTGGCCAACGGCAACGCACCATAAAGCCTCCCAAGGCTCTACTGCACGGCTGACCACACACATTATTTTAGTTGCAAAACCGAATCATAAGGATCATTTGCTCGAGACTTAAGCCTGACATATAGGGGAAACACGCAAGCAGTAAGGGGCGTCACGGTCGCCAACTTTGAAAAAAGTGACTCTAGGTACAGCTTCTAGTACCAGCTTGATCGCACATACATATCTCTCTGCTATCTCACTAAACAGTGATGCAGTTGGAGGTAAAATGCTTGACAGTTGTGTTTAAGCATTGCACAGCAGGTGCAACGACAGTGAATCCCAATACCCCAAATCTCTTGGTGTGTCTGTTGTGCATCTATTTGAAAAATCGTCTGACTTGTCAACGTCACAACGCAACGCCATCGAGCGGCGAATGGCGAACCCTTTTAACAAAGCCGCCGCAAAAATTCTCTGTTGCACCCACACACACAGAGATATAAAGGGACAGTCGCTGTTTATCAAATGGAATGTTCGATTCTTCCCCTCCTTGGCACTGCGTTTATCTTCCACAGTTCTCGCAAGTCTTGCCAGTCAAGAAAAAAGCGCAAATCAGCCACAATTGCCGCTGACAGACGCAAGCATCCTGCTTTGGCTTTGTATGTGTCCTGTCACAGAGGGTTGTGAATGAGTGTGCGTGTGTGTGTGTGTGTGCTTGGCTTTGACATTATTTGTGCTGCAAGCTGACAGATTTTCGTTACGGCAGCATTAAATTGAATTTTGACATTTCTTTGCATGCATATCGAAACAGGCAAAGGAACTTACCCCTTTTCCCCCAACCCTTCTGCTGCAAAACATAGCCACACGTACAGAGTGAGAGAGAGAGAGACAGAGTAACACCTATTTCAAGCATTTCCGTTTAACCAGCCACAATCTGGCCTGTGGTTCCGGTCAGCCGTAAGTCAAGTTTTACTCGGATTTGTAAAACAATTTTTGTTTACATTTACAGACTAAATTTCATATTGATTGGCTCAAAAATAACAATATTTTGTAGCACCATCCAAAGGCAAAATTTCTTACTACTTGTAAGTATTTTTCAAGTGAGAAAATATTCTCCAAGCCAACTTTTTCAGCAATTTTCCAAAATCCCTTTTTGCTTACTTTTACCACAAATGCAAACTGACGTCAAAATATTCAGCTCTTTAGCATCAACTGTTTGGGCTCTGCGTGAATGATTGAGCCTTAATTTGTCTTTTCCGATTGTTTTCATATTTCTTATTTCAAAATGATTTTTCAAAAATTGGTAATAGTTTGGATGATACAGCCATTTTGGTGTCTCGAAACCACACTCCATAAAAATGACACTATTTAGTCATCATAGGGAAACTATTGAGCATCATATTCTTTTTAAAACTCCAAGTATCAAGTTGATATTTTCGAAAATATTAAAATAATATTTCGAGGATATCAAATTGATACTGACATTTTTTTTTATCAATTTGATACTATCTCCTATCAAGTTGATATTTTCGAAAATATAACAAATGATATTTTGATGATATCAAAATGATACTAACCTGTATCAGGTTGACACTTTTTCAATCAATTTGATACTAGCTACTATTAAGTTTTAGTGGCCGTTTTGTAGGGCATTATTAACAAAAAGCTTTCTGTTTTCTACTACTAAGAATACAAAATTTTAAAAAAAAGTAGTACCGAACTACATGACCGCAAGCTAAGCCAGTCGGAGGCCTATTTAGAAAGCTTTCTCCTGAATCTACTTTTCTAGTGGATTGAGAATTTAAATTGAGTTAAACGGCATGAAAGAAATAGTGAAACGTGATAATTACGTAATTGTAATTTTTATACCCGTTACTCGTAGAGTAAAAGGGTATACTAAAGTCGTGCAAATGTATGTAACAGCCAGAAGGAATCATTTCCGACCATATAAAGTATATATATTCTTGATCAGCATCAACAGCCGATTCGATATAGCCATGTCCGTCTGTGCGTCTGTCCGTCCGGCCGTCTGTCTGTATGAACATCTAGATCTCAGAGACTAGAAGAGCTAGAGCAACCAAATTTGAAATGTAGACTCCTATTGTCTGCACGCAGATCAAGTTTATTTTAAATTTTTGGCACGCCCCCTCACGCCCCCGCAATTTGGAAAAAACGTCATATCTCCTACAGTTTTGATGATAGATGGTTCGTACTTTCTAGAGATATCTAGTTCTCAAAATTATTTATCGATTTGCTGAAGGAATGATAAAGATCGGATGAACGATACTCAAGTTATGAGCAAAAAACGGTCAGTTAACACCCACCACCCACCCCACCCATAACCTAAGCATTGCGTTCAGCAGCAATCTTAGTGAGAGAGAGAGAGAGAGAGAGAGAGAGAGAGAGAGAGAGAGAGAGAGAGAGAGAGAGAGAGAGAGAGAGAGAGAGAGAGAGAGAGAGAGAGAGAGAGAGAGAGAGAGAGAGAGACTTAGAGAGCGCACTGCGTTGTGCGTTGTGTGTTAACTGGCCGTTTGACTCGTGACCAAATTCGAGCGATGAATTTGGAGTCATTTATGTTGGATTTAGTAATTGACAAATGTCTATTAATATCTGGCGGATAATAAATAGCCGAGTTAAAAAATGTTGCATACTTTTCGGCTGACCCACCTCAGGCATACAGGAAGGCTAATAAACATTTGTTTCCATGAGTAACGGGTATATCGAAGTCGGTTAGAGCCGACTTTAACTTACGCTCTCGTTTTTTATATACACACCTGATCATATTAATAGGTACACACCGGAATTTTTTAATTATAGATGGTTTTTTCGTACTTTTAGTGTTGAAAACTTTATAATTTTTGGTTTTTTGTTGTTGTCAATGTCTGGCCCCACTGTGACAAAGAGTTGAAAGAGGGGCTGCCCCGTATATCAAAGCTTTTTTATAAATTGCGAGTCCACCACACATTTCGCTTGATCATAATAATAGGTACAGTCTCCGTTTCTCACAAGTATCAAGTGAATAATTTTGTAATCAGTGATCTTTTGGTATCTAAAGGTAAATTAAGTATAGCTCCTGTCAATACAGAGAATTAAATAATTATTTTTTTCAGAAAAAATGGATCGAGACTCTCATTGTACTAAAGAAGAAGCTCGATTGGTTGGCATCGCCAAATTAATGAACAGGTCTCATAGCTTTGTTAAAAATGCATTAGAAAGAAAACCAAGACAGGAAACCCGTGGAAGGCCACAAAAAAAACAGAAACCCTTGACCACTACATAGTAACTTTGAGCAAAAAGGACCCATTTAAGTCATCGAAGGCTATTGCAGCCGAAATTGGGAATTTAGTTAGTGCTCCAACTATCCGAAGACGACTACAAGATGCCAACCTACCAGGAAGAATTGCCAGAAAAGTCCCACTTATGCGCAAAAAAAAAAATATCACCATGAGGCAAACTTTTGCAAGGGACCACAAAGACTGGGTAGGATGCACCGGGGAGAAAAAATGGAGAAACATATTATGGAGCGATGAAACCAAGATTAATTTGTTTGGGAATGACTGTGAAAGGAATGTTCGACGCCCTAATGGAAAGGAATTCCATCCACGGCTTACAAAAAAAACAGTCAAACATGGAGGTGGCAATATATAGGGGTATGGAGTTGCTTCCCCTGGTACGGCGTAGGTCAAATTTATCAGACTACGAACAAAATGAATGCTGAAGAGTACAAATCCATATTGGAAACAGTTATGGTACCGTATGCTGAGGAAAATATGAAATTATGTTGGGTATTTCAGCAAGAAAATGATCCTAAACACACATCAAGGCTGTTATCTAAATTTTTCGAGGACCAAAAAGTTGACGTTCTGAAGTGGCCAAGCCAATCCCCCGACCTTAACCCCATTGAAAACTTGTGGGGGGACTTAAAAAAGAAATTGGCAAAGCATTCATTTTCAAATAAACAAAAATGATGGGAAGGTGTCCAAAAACTGTGATATGCCAGGCTCTAATTAAAAGTATGCCAAAAAGCATAGCAGTAGTGGCCAAAAATAGAGGTGGATACACTTGATACTAAGTTAGGAAATACTAATTTACCTAAAAAAAGAACACAAAATGAAAATTAAAATTTTTTTTCTTACCAACACATGAAGTGTACCTATTATTATGATCACACTGAAAACGTAATCTCTTTTATGTTATATTATTATTCTATGTTACAATTAAGTTTATTTTATTAAAAACAAATAGCTTAAGAACCAATGAGAACAAATTTTAAGTTTGAAACAATGAATAAAACTGTTTTCTGTTACCTTAAAGTCAGAGTTGATGTGTGTACCTATTAATATGATCAGGTGTGTACATATACGAATTCTGGAAAGTGCAAGCAATGTGTCGTTAAAAGGGAAGGCAAATAACCAATCCTCTTCTGATCCCGTCCATAAGAAAAATACGTGTTTTTCTTCTGCGACCATTCAACACGTGTCGGGAAAGGTTTCGTAGCTTCCCCGACTATGTAATACTTCAACCTAACCTCTAACCCGAAAGACGAAAGAAGGCAGGCTACCTCAAAAGAAGATCGAGCTCATCATGCAGCTTAATTAAAGCAGCGATAGTGCCAAATATGGAAAGCGCGGCACTAACTGAGGCATAGTTTTATTTTGGTGTCGTTGACAAGCCATCCAAGCATGTGTCTGAGCCCTTGGGCGGTCCACCAGGAGTAAATTTCGAAGTAACTCATATTTTGGAACTCAGTGGCCAAGGTGCATGTGGAGTCGGATAGGCCCTATTTAAAGTGTAGAGCACATTTCGTGCGAGAGCTCAACAGCTGAAATAAAAATTTCAGATTCAAGGTTAACTCACTGATTACCATGCTCTCTTGTTATCCATGCTAATTATCATGGTCCCAAACCCTATGGATGCAGTGCTTCTCAAACTGCTTTTTGTTATATGCACATACATATCTATCTACCTTTATAAACCATAAATCTAATACCTAACACTAGCTATACAGATATATGTATGTATATTACTCTTTATTATTGTTAAAAAAAAAAATGATCTATGAAATGAAGATCGTTTATCTTGAATTATTAAAAACTTGTTGTTGAATTTAAAAACATGTCCTCTGTGAATCATAATTCGTCCTGAGTAGAGCCTGTAGAAGTTATGGGGAGTAATATGAACACGGTCTAAACATAAATTAGCATAATAATATTAGCCCCTATACAACTTTTGGTTGCATTGCCTAGGTAGGGTGGGTCGAGAAAAGGGAAAATACAACATCTTAATTCCCTATGTCTGATGAACTCTTGTAGTGACGATATATCGTTAAATCAATAATAAACTTTTCATGAGATTAATTTGATTAGAATGTCCTTTCCGACTTTACAGAAAAGTGCACTTGAAAATCATTATGAATGTGTGTTATGAAAGAGTAGGAAGAACCCCGACAATCCGGCGAGCTACCTAAGAGCATAGCTAGAGGTACTCAATTCGCAATTCCGCCATAGAGTGTTAGACAAAGCCGTTTTTATCTTATTAAACTCTTAGTACCTGTCAATAACATATAGAACAGGAAAATAAATAAACACCCACGTCCTACAAATTACAAGTTGATATTTTCGAAAATACAAAAAAAAAATATTTTGAGAATGTCAAATTGATACCTACTCTGTCTGTCCGTCTGTCTGTTTCTACGCAATCTAGTCTCTCAGTTTTAAAGCTATCGAGCTGAAATTTTGCACAGAGTCTTCTTTTTACTGCACGCGGCTAGTATGTCCGATGGAACCGACCGGATCGGATGACTATATCTTAAAGCTGTCATAGGAACCATCGGTCGGAAAATGGGTCTTATAGCCTATTTCCACCAAAGAAATGAAGCTTCATTTCTTGAAATGACAAGAAATGAAGAAAATGATATCATTTCTTCCATACAAATTGTTGTTGCATTTTGCCCTTCATTTCCTTCATTTCTCAAAAATGATGGCATTCCCCACGAAGGAATTTGGTATTTTTTTAAAAAGTACTCGCTACTCTCTGGCACTACTCGTTACTCTCTGGAAATAGAAAGTGTCATCACCAATAAACTATTGATTTGAATTTAAAAATAAGGCGCAATTTTGTTTATAATATAATTTAGTCAAAATAAGTTGTGTATTTAGCTTTCTGCTGATTATTCAGGGCGTTAACAATGCGTTTGCCCAGTGTAATTGCTTTCCTGCCGGGTATGTCTTTTTTTGGGTAAATATTGCAAAAACTCCCCGTGAGTTTGAAAGTGGCGCCTGTTGTTTAAATCAAACCATTCAGCTGTTTTTGTCAACGTGGCATTGCGAATATCAAAATGATGAAGATTTGTCAATGGAAACAGCATCATTTTTAGAAATGAAAATGATAAGAAATGAAGCCAGTGGAAATAGGCTATTACTGAGAAAAACTTTTTTGTTTTCAATGTTAGCGTCCTCAAACTCGTGCATTATTAATATTTTATGCTTTTAAACATATTTGAAAACTTTGCTCAAAATTGGATGACTATATCTTACAGCTGCCATAGAACCGATCGGTCGGAAAATGGGTTTTAGTGAAAATAATTATTTTGTTTTCAAGTATTTCGTTCTTAAGGTCGGTGATACTTAATATTAAACGCTTTCAAACTAATTTGAAAAAGTTGATCGACATCGAGTGACTATTTCTTATGGTTGCCATAGGACCGATCGTTCGAAAATGGTTCATAGTAAGACATTTGTTTTGTTTTTAATGTTAGCGTCCTTAAACTCACTGATTTCTAATTCTATATGCTTTCAAATATATTCGCGAAATTTATTCTAAATTGGATGACTATACAGTGCCGCTCAACTGAATAGGTTTGACTTTTTATACCCTTGCAAAGGGTATTATAATTTTGCCCAGAAGTTTGCAACGCATAGAAATATTCATTTCCGACCCCATAAGCTATATATATTCTTTATCAGGGCGACGAGCTCAGTCGATTGAGCTTTGTCCGTCCGTCTGTCTGTCCGTCTGTCTGTCCGTCTGTCTGTCTGTCTGTCTGTCCGTCTGTTTCTACGCAAACTAGTCTCTCAGTTTTAAAGCTATTGAGCTGAAATTTTGCACAGAGTCTTCTTTTTACTGCACGCTGCTAATATGTCGGAACCGACCGGATCGGATGACTATATCTTATAGCTGCCATAGGAACCATCGGTCGAAAAATGGGTTTTAGTGAGAAAAACTTTTTTGTTTTCAATGTTAACGTGATTAAACTCGGTCATTAGTAATATTATATACTTTCAAACAGATTTGCAAATTTTGGTCAAAATCGGATGACTATATCTTATAGCTGCCATAGGAACCATCGGTCGAAAAATGGGTTTTTGTGAGAAAAACTTTTTTGTTTCCAATGTTAACGTGATTAAACTCGGTCATTAATAATATTATATACTTTCAAACAGATTAAAAAATTTTGGTCAAAATCGGATGACTATATCTTATAGCTGCCATAGGACCGATCGGTCGGAAAATGGGTCTTAGTGAAAAAAAACTTTTTTGTTTTTAAGTAAATCGTTCTTAAGGTCGGTGATTATTAATATTAAACGCTTTCAAACTAATTTGAAAAAGTTGATCGATATCGGGTGACTATATCTTATGGTTGCCATAGGACCGATCGGTCGAACATGAGTCTTGGTAAAAAATTTTTTTGTTTAGTTTTGTTAGCGTCCTTAAACTCGCTGATGACTTATTTTATATGCTTTCAAATAGATTCGCAAAATTGGGCCGAAATCGGATGACTATATCTTAAGGCTGCCATAGGGCCGATCGGTCGGAAATTGAGTTTTAGTGAGAAAAACTTTTTTCAGACGTTTATCTGTCGGAAAATAGGTTTTAGTTATAAAATTTTTTGATTTTTATGTAAGCGTTCTTAAACTGTGACATTTGCATTTGCAAGGGTATAAAAACTTCGGCACAGACGAAGTTAGCTTGGCCTTCTCGTTTTTAGGTTTGAAACGTTGTATCTCTGTAACAAGCACTCCGATTTAAGCGAAATAAATTTTTGTGTGTTAGATTTGTTTTTATATCATTTTTATTATTTTTTCAAAAACACAGCAAAAAATCTTAATTTTTTTTTGGCTCAACTGAATGGGTTTGACCACTAAAACTATTAAACAAATGTATATAAAGCAAAATTTCAAGGCACTGGGTAACTTAAATAATAAAGGACACTGTTTTAGCATTATTTAGTATTTGGTATGCCCAATCTTGTTCTTAATTATTTGAAACATACGGTTTGGTAAGGAATCATATTTTTCAATTTCATTTAGTGAAATTGTTGACCAGACTTCCTCCTGTTGTCTTCCTCCTTCGTATACTCTCCTGGACAAAAGTCCCCAAATGTTCTCGATAATGTTAATGTCAGAGGAGTAGGGTTGCCACTCGAGAAATTTGACGTTATGGTCATTAATCCACTGTTTTACAACCCGAGCGGTATGGATGGGAGCGTTGTCATGTTGGTACGTCCATGGAATATGACCATAAATCTCCGACAAGTGGGGAAAAACCTTTTGGAGCACAGTCTTGTACACATTTGCGTTCATCTTAGAGGTGACAAACTGGAGCTCGCATGTTCCATAAAACGATATGGCTCCCCATACACAAGAGTGATGACGACTTACAAAACATTCTTCCTTTCGCATATCGTGGAAATATTAATTATAGCCATCCGGTCCATCGAGGTTGAACTTCTTTTCGTCGGAGAAGACCACCATCTTCCACTTCTTGTTCCACATCATGTGTTCTCGGGCTAATCGTTGTCGTGCTTCCTTACGAGCATCATTGAGAGATGGTTTTTGTTTTATTTTCAATCTTTTCAAGTGTTTAGCGCTTCGAAAAATTCGTTTTACCGTGGCCACACTAGCATTTACGCCGCATTCTTCCCTAATTTTACTAGCAGAAAAGTGCGAACTTAAGGCAGTTCGTAGGATAAGTCGCCTCTTCGATGCTGTTGTTGCATATTTTTTTCCTGCATTCATTTTTTTCTTCATAGTCTGCTGCATTACGGAGAAAATTACTCACAACGTTTTGACTTCGACCGATTTTCTTGGCTATTTCATAGTATTTTAAGCCAGATTCAATATAGCCTTTTATTTGACCTTTTTCAAAATCGGTTAAAGGTTTTCCGCGGCTCATTTTATTAAAAACTGATAGCAGTTGCTTTAAATTTTGGAATACACAAGAATTCAACTCTTTTCAATCACGCAGTCAATCAAAAAGTGAAGTCAAAAGTGTCAAACCTATTCAGATGAGCCAAAAATAGAGCACACACATTTAGCGAATTTCACGATGAAAGCAAAATTCTGAATTACCGCTGCATTTGTCCCGCTATTATTTTCTTGCGTATAATGAGTAAACAAATGAAGGTTCAAACTAAAAAGAAAAGATAGAAAAAATTCAATTGCAACAAAGCAAGAGGGAAAAATGTAAGAAAGATTTTTCAAACATAGTCAGTTGAGCGGCACTGTATCGTAAGATGGCAGCCGATCGCAGGGACCGATCGGTCGGAAAATGAGTCTTAGTGAGAAAAACTTTTTGGTCTTAAAATTTATCTTTCTTTAAACTCGGCGATTGTTCTTCTTCTTCTTTATAAACTGTATGCTTATAGTTAAAACTAAAGCTACAGGGGACAGCCATATCGGCGATTGTTAATTTGTATGTTTTCAATATGTTTTCGAAAAGATTCGCCAAATTTGGTCGAAATCAGATGTTTATCATGGGTCTTAAAATGGGTTTTAGTTACAAAAAAAGGTGTGAGTGTCGTTAACACTTACGAGGCTTTGATGTGAAACATGATGCTACATTTAAGGGCTAAATTTCAAAATCACAAGCTCTCTCAATTGAATATAAATCAGCAAGGACAATCTTTCAAAAGCAGAAAACTTACAGGACGTAGAAATACCAACTACAAGATATGTAGATGCTGTGTCCTTTCTTTTTTTCTGTAACCCTTTTTTATTGTGCTGCTCCAAAGAAAAATGAAAACAACTACAGTGGCAAAGGATTAACAGAAAGAAATAATAATCTACACATTCTTCCTACACTGTTCCCACACTCTACCCACACTGTTCTCACTTTGTTCCCACACTCTCTCCACATTCTTCCCATACTTTTCCCACACTGTTCCCACACTTTTCCCACACTCTTTCCACACTGTCCCCACACTCTTCTAGCACTCTTCCCACACTCTTCCCACACTGTTCCCACACTTTTCCCACCCACTTCCCAACCATTCCCCACCCACCCTTCTCTTTTCCTTTTAACCCCCACCCTCCCCACACAACCATCTTGTGTTTGTGTGTGACATTTCAGAAAAAAACAAAACTTAGTGTGAGTTGGCTGGCTCTAGGTCCGAAAAAGTTGCGTTTGTTCACAACTGTAAACATCTTATGCATTGTACCACCAAAAAGAGCTGGTTGCCTACACAGAAATGTTTTATTGTTATCCCTAACGACTCTTCAGTAGGCTTTTCGCTGAAGAAAGCATGATTGCCAACTGTCTCTCCGTACAATCATTGCTTAGATCAGTTGGGAACTGCTAAAAGCAATGAAAGCAAAAATAAACAAGCAATGAGTGCTTTCATCTTTCTGGTGGTAATGCTTAAGCTTAGGGCTGAACTTATTAAGTGCAAAAGCTTGAACTTTTGAACCGAACTTAGAAGTGCCCGTTAATTTTGAAATGCGAAGCATTCAAAAAAGCGTTTTTTGCGTTGTTTCTTGAAACTTTTGTTAGTTTCATTTACAAAAAAGAGAGCGTGCCGTCTCTTATATAGATTTGTAATTTATTTGGCGACCTTTCTAATGTTTAATTAGTGTGAGTTGGCTGGCTCTAGGTCCGAAAAAGTTGCGTTTGTTCACAACTGTAAACAACTTATGCATTATAAATTACAAAAATAAAAAACAAAACAATATATGAATGACGTCAGCGTCACGTAACGCTGAAATCAAATTTTACTCCTACTAAAATCTTCCGTACCGAAATTAAAGATTTTTAACATCAAAAATTCTAAATGACTTGTGCTAGTTTGGTGCATGAACGGTTCAGTAGAGGAGACATCGACATTGGCTCGGCATTGGCTCGGCATTGGCTCGGCATAGTATCGACATTGGGAACTTTTCCCACATTCTTTCCACTCTGTTCCCACGCTTTTCCCACAATGTTCCCACACTCTTCCCTTAACCCCCACCGACCCCACACAACCATCTTGTGTTTGTGTGTGACACTTCAGAAAACAACAAACCAATATATGAATGACGTCAGCGTCAAGTGACGCTGAAATCAAATTTTACTCCTACTAAACTCCTCCTGCTACCGAAATTAAAGATGTTTCACATCAAAAATATTTGATTGACTATGACATTTCAAAAACTGCATTTGCAAGGGTACAAAAACGACGCTAGCTTGGCCTTCTCGTTTTTAGTATACCCTACTTTTGAGTCCGAGATATTTTCAAACAGCCCACGTATTGACAAGTTTTTAATTTTGTGTTTTTCTTCATAAATTGTGTAAGCAAATATAAAAAAAAACAGAATTGAAAACGTTTTGCAGTTTTCTTGCCACAATATTTAAAAATACAGCCAAGAGTCCCCTTTAAGTCAGTCAATTTAAAAATTAAAGCGCACTTTTTGGGGCCACCTATTGTACCTTAAGCAGCCATGTTTAAATTTCAAGTTCAATTTAGTGTTGCCTACTTTTAAGCTAAGCATAAATTCACAATCCGCACAGTGAGCCAGTGAAACTTTTTGGAACAGACTCTGATAGTTTTCTTTTTGTGGTTTGTGTTTTTTAGAATTTGATAATAACTTTTATGTCTACCTACATACAAAAAATGTATGTATGGTAGTTTCTGAAGTTTTTGGTTTAATAATTCTAATTAGATCACTCAGATGTTTATTCAAAAAGTTCAAAGTTCGTTTGATGCCAGTTCCTTTGGTTGAATTGATTTTATTTCTATATTGCTTAGCTCATAGTTGAATGATTTATAATTTTCAACTTTGAACAAATTTTTTTTCAGATCTATAATTTCTTTATCCTCACTAGTCCCACTATCAGCCACCAGCCCAAGCACAGTCTCAACAACGACACAAAATTGACGAAATGACGCAACGACATCGCATCTTTAGGAACTCTTCTTTTTTGTTGCACAACAATTCCAGTTATTCTTCCTTTTACCCCTGTCGCAATGTGACTCAGGACGCACCCCGTTGAGGATTTGGTTTAAATGTTGCCATTTTAAACAGTTTTCCTTGTGATTTTCAAATGGCACTTTTAATTGAGCGCCCCTCTTTCTCTCTCTCTCTCTTTCTGTTTATTTGCCGCTTGTTATACCCATCCATGAAATCCGAGTGTTTTGACTTGGCGAATTAGCCATTGTGATAACATTTATGTGGCACAACCTCTGGGGTGGAGCATTTGGGGGCGGTGGCGTTTGGTGCTTCATCGCACTTAATTGGGCAAACGATGGCCTGACTTGCTTACAAATGTGCGTCAAATCCCTGAAATGCCAAGGCAAAGAATTCCAAAAACAAAACGACCCACTCACGTATCAAGCGGGTGTGTGTGTGTATGTGTGTGTGTGAATATTGCATGCGATAAATTATTTTAAAGCGTTATCCCCCCACCCACTCCAGTGCTTGCCTGGCCCTGCATTACCCACGTCTATTTAATATACCGCGACGCATCAGTTTTAATATTGTTACGATTTTATTTACGCGCATGAAAATTTATAAACGTTTATGACATGTTGAGAATTGTCTGTCTCCAGGAACGGAGTGGTCGGTGAAAGGGGGCCTCAGAAAAGCAAGTAGAAAGGTTTTGTAAATTAGAGTTTGAAGTTAATTAAATTTAGTTCCGTTCTGTTATACTTTAGTTCATTAAAAAGTTGCAAGTTTTGTTTAGCACTATCTTACTCAGAACCTTTTGTTGTACGGTCACTCTATCTATTGTTTATATGGTCTTAAAAAGTCGTCTTGTAAGAGCAATGAACTCGTAGGTTCTTAAGTGTAGAGCGTCGACTGTCGCGATCTCCTGACACCCGTGCACAATTATATTTCTTTCATGTAGGAATACGAAGACTTAGGTCACATGTTGCTGGTGACAAACCCTAACCTATCTGAACCTCATTACTAAAGCCAAATAGTGAGACCACACAGCTTGGAGTGGTTTTTGATGCCTCTTGCCGCACATCGAATCAAACCTCGCTGAATGACTTACTGCTTGTTGGCCCGACGATCCAAGACGACTTATATATGCTGCTACTGCGCTTCAGGCTATTTCGCTATGCTATAACCGCCGATGTGACTAAAATGTACAG